>BLKM01000811.1:628460-942699 GCA_013340265.1 Coptotermes formosanus
AAGGAGACTGGATGATCCGGAAAGCTCTGTTAACTGGAAATCGATAAAGACGACCTGATTAATAAGGGATATACTGGAGTCTCTAAGTCTTATATATGTGTGCCATGGTTGTAAACTAACTAACTAACTAACTAACTAACTAACTAACTCCATGGAGCAGAAGTCTTCTTGAGAAGCTAACAGTTTCTCGGCTAGTCAAGAAATTCCCCGCATTTTATGGTACCCGGAGGTTCATTACCGCATTCACAAGAGCCCGCCAACTGTCACTATCCTGGGCCAGCTCAATCCAGTCCATGCCCCATCACACTTCTTGAAGATCCATTTCAATATTATTCTCCCATCTACGCCTGGGTCCCCCAGGTGGTCGCCTTCCCTCAGGTTTCCCCACCAAAATCCTGTACCATGGTTGCAAATAGTTACGAAGATGCAGGGTAAAAAGGGCGCCAGATCAAGTGACAAATTAAATGGTTGTCTCTCCAAGAGATTCAACATAAGTCTAGCCTCCAGATACCCAGAAAATGGAGACATCTAACAAACTGCTTGTCGCGCAGGTGTCCAACACCGCTACTTGCTCTGTATTTGGTTTTATGGGTTCGCGATGTTTAAAGGCTGTTTTCGCACAGAAATACGTCTTTTATAAGAGGCAAAGATGAAATGTCACGCAAACCTATCTGCGTATTTTTCATATTACCACTTGGGTGCATCCCTTTGTGACATTTCAGGCGCTGTCGCATCCCAAAAGCAGGGGAGTAGCTAAGGTGGGGCGAGTGAAGCATCCGCCCCCAGCATCAGAGTCGAAGGGTAAGCAAAGTTTGCAGCGAAATGAATTTCCCAATGAAAAATTTGATGTTTGAGCACAAAAATATTGTGAAAATAACAGGAAATTCAACAAACAATTGTGAGTTTCTAAAAGTTGATAATTTTCGTTTGGGACGGCTGCTGCCATTACTCGCCCCGGGCGCCGAAGAAACTTTGTTACGCCACAGCTCCAAGAAGCCCCTCCTAAAATCTTTCTCTTCGTCACTCCATTTGCAGGCGCGTAACAACATGAGAGCTGCCCAATTTTTTTTTCCAATGAAATTTGATACTGGTGAATTTTACGGAACGTGGCGGACTCATTTACATTTTGTGCTTCACCTGGGTGAGCAGATCCCTTCCTCTGTGTAACCCACTAAATATTTATCGGAGCAGGAAAAGTTTCGGGCGGATACCGAAGGCAAAAATAAAATACATATTTTATAACCAAATATTTTTCTGCAAATTTTTCGATTTTTGAGAGAATTCAAGAGAAATGAGAGTATTATGTTTAATTTTCCCATCTTGTAGAAAATATGGTACGGTTGAAGATGGTTCAGAAAATTGGCATAAAATTTCTTCTTGGCGAGAAAGAGAAGCCTGTTATAATTCGGTGTATACACTAGTGAGAGGATATCAGCTACGTTATTTCTCTGCACTGCTGTACCAAAACATGACTTTGAAGTATATATTAAGGCGGGTTCACATTTTTCACTTTGGATGAATCACTGAAAGTGAAACACTGTGAAGGGTCCATTCGTAAAAAGTGACCCTTCAGGATGAATGATGGAAGAAGATGACCGCGGCCAGTTATTTCATTTTCGATCCTGGCAGAATTATCGAAAGTGATCAATATAAACAAACGTTTCACTGCATATTTAACGTCATGCATACTCCGTGTCATAGTCTGTTTGTACAGTCTTTAATCCAAATGATATCACATGCAACCATAAATAACTATTCGTTGTTATGTGATGCAGCTCCTACAGGTTTCGGCCTCCACAGGCCACATTCAGGGAGGACATTTACAAAGGTATATTTATAATAAATAAATAACAAGTATTTATGGTTAAATGTGCAGTTAGATTAAGTACTGTATAGTCTAACTGTATATTCTCCGCAGTGGAAACCGGGTGTTTCTCCTCTTTGCTGTCTTGTTTTTTTTCTATTTTTTTGTTTGAAAATAACCTAGTATGATTTTTAAATGCAAGAACAACCACAAACCATTTGTGCTAAATTTTGTACAAAATACATTGAGTTACCACGGAAAAAAAATCTGATTCTATAGAAACAAAGGACCTCGTGAAAACGTATCAGAGGAAATTGTGCATGCGCTGAAAATCAAAACAATTCCTTCTGCGTATGCTGCTGGGATAGCTGAGGTCACAGAATCAGAAAAATTGGTGCAGGTCGACAAGACTTTTATGTGCCTAAATTGTTCTGGTTCCAACAGGCACATTCGTTACTGCGTGGTGTTTTTTGTTCCTTGCACCTCAATGTCAATAAAGCTCATTTTAATAATTTTTCACGTTTATTAAACGAAACTAACAACTCTATACCTAAATGCACAAATTCAGTTGCTGTAATTTTGAAATCAATCATCCAGTTCAAAGTTAGTGAAAAATGTAAACATAATTTGCCTCATTCTTTGTATTCACGTGGACGATTCACCTGCGGTAATGATCCCCGATGACCGGAGTGTACACTGACCACTGATTGCTCAAGTATCCAGTACACATCCAGCTTCAATATCGCGCCAGTTTTGTTCTGCCACTCAACAGTGAATTTCTGCGTATGAAACTAGGGTTTCTTTCCTGTAAAGAAGGAGTTCATCTTGCCCAGATTTCGCATGATTTCCGATGTGATGTGTGTGCTGTGTTTTTAACGTTAAACAAACATTTAGAATACTCTTATTTATACGTGTTTCGCTTAAAATAACACTTTTGCGATACTGTACAACACAAAGAAGCACTAATATTTAACACTTGCGAATAAATATTGTTGGTTAAAATAGAATGAGTGCACCACAGTGATGAACTCTAAGGACATGTGTCTTTTTTTTGCCCCCTTTACGCTTCATTTTAAATGTGTCATTACATATTTTTGTGTTTTAGTGAAGAACGAGAAATTTCAGCTTTCATGAACGTCACCAACTGACGTCAATTACCCTAACTTGCAATTTAAAATAAAGCGTGATCTTGCCAAAGTTTTATTACATGCTTTTGATAGGTATAATACATGCTTTCGGTAGCAGACTTTTTGTACCTGTAACTGACTGAGAGGAAGTTTGGAAGCATAACTGATTTGAATATACTCAGCTGGCTGAAGTGCATTTCATTTATAAATTACTTCACATTTGCCACACATCAATGAGGAAACTGCGCTCGGGAAGACCCTCACTGGTACCAAGGCTAACGAATCGAGAAATTTCGGTGCCCTCGCCTGCAAGAAAATATGTAAATAGGCAAACCAAGTGAAGAAGGTAGTATTGAGGTTGGGGGAAGGGGAAGAACTGGATTGTACGCAGGATCGTTTGGCAATAAAGTAACATGGATGGACTAGAACTTATGTAAACAAAAGGAATAGCATACTTAATATGTAATCATTAGTAACAGAGCGGGTGCGTACTGGCAAAACTTGGTGCTACCGGGCACATCGAAAGGAATATATGTGCAACTCAACTAAATAAAGTATAATTACGTTCCATTCCATTCCATTACATTATTTCACATTTTACATAATACGATGCGCTTTTCATCCCAGTGGTTGCGCGATCTAAGGCGTAGGTCAGCGGCCGAGCGCTTGCTGGGATCGTGGGTTCGAATCCCACCGGGGGCATGGATGTTTGTCTCTTGTACAGTGTTTGTGTTGTCAGGTAGAGGTCTCTGCGACGGGCCGATCCCTTGTCCAGAGGAGTCCTACCGACTGTGGTGTGTGTCTGAGTGCGATCAAGTGAAAATAAACAACCTCGACACCTGCTGTGAACAGGTAGGTAGAAGAGGGAGGGACTGCGATAAGAACGATGTGCTTTTCAAACTCCTCATTAACCCTTTAAAGACGAAGCGTATCTGTTTTATATAAGGACTCAGTGCGTACCGCGCTGTAAACACTCTCCACTTCGGTTATAAAAACCAGTCTGTTAATGTTTTATAAGGCAAAAGTTGCTGTTTGTTCTGAGATCCGTACAAAACACATAAACGCAATGTGGGCACCACGTAGAATTTTTTAATGTTAAACCTGGTGGTATGTAAAGTTACCGCTAGGCTTTAAAAGGTTAAACTCAGGACCACAGCAAGCTCCTTCATGTCGAGACGTAACCCCAGCAATGACCCTGCTCCTGTCTTTATCCTGGTTACGCACGTACATTTCTGGAGGACAGACACACAGACAACGAGACGCCTGATCTGATATGATTACAGGGCAAGTATTTTCCTTATTTCAAGAAGAGCACTCTTGGCATTTTCAGGCAGTAAATCTGAATCAGTCTGCGGTAGCAGGAGATTATTTTGAAACTTTCTTATCGAATTCACTGCTCTTCGGATCTGAGACTTTATCGTTGTCATGGAAGAGAAAAACAATTCTTTTGTACTTAATCCTGCTGCTCAGTCAGAGGAAAACAAACGAATAAAACATACTTCCAGCAGAGATACTGTGAACGAGGCATTGATTTGCCCGGGAGCAGTTAATTCTTCTTTTAGTTACTTTCCCCTTTCTGCCAGTAAATAGGTCTACGTTCTAGACTAGATTTATTCATAAAGACCATTTACAACAAAGAATAAAATGTAATAGAAACCGAGTAGAAATTCTGAATCATAGGGTTATACAACACTGGAGTTTTAAATATGTCACCAAATTTCCATCATTGTGAAATAACCAAAGTCTCGTCATCCATTTCAGACTTCCACCTCGATGACGATAAGATCTGAGCTCTTCTGGGATGTTACGCAGCATCTTCTTAGATTTCTTGAGTTTTGAAAATGGGACCGATACGTTGTCCCGAAACGTCGGTAAATGATTACCACTCGACGCTGCGTAATTTCCCAGAAGAACGCAGATCTCAGCAGTGTCTCATGTTCAGCTAGTGCGGATACCCTGGGAGTTATACTTCAGTATTTTTTAATCCTTGCAAGAAATGGAAACTTCTAAACAAGTTAGTCAAGAAGGTAAAGATGGCCTTTAATTTTATCAGTTTACTAGCCGTTATAAGAAATCGAGCTCTGACATACGTACAGCAGGCTTGCATTCGGAACAAGAAATAGTTTTTTAATGTGTCCCATGTCCGTGCACTATATTATACAAGAACACTGATCACCAACAAAGTGCACAAAGAGTTTTATCATCAATTGTAACACACTCCTACATGTTTCGACCCTGCTGGGTCATCTTCAGGGAGAACTTTTTGTTATCGTTACACCATTATTGCACTTTATATTTAAGTGAGAATGTGCTGTTGACTGTGTACTGGAGGCGTGAACTCTCTGCGGGCCGGCCTGCAGGCCCTGACCGCAGAAAGTTCACGCCTCCAAAAACAACGCAGTACACAGTCAACAGCACATTCTCACTCAACTGTATAGTGCAACCTTAGTGTAACGGTAACAAAACATTCTCCCTGAAGATGACCCAGCAGGGTCGAAACATGTAGGAGTGTCTTACGAATGATGTAACTCTTTGTGCATTTGTTGGTGATTAGTGTTTTTGAAGAAACAATTTATTAAAATTACCCGCTGATTTTCGATGTAACCATCAGCGAAATACGGGCAGTGCTTGCAAATGTTCAACAGAAAGCTATGTTGTGTTATTTTAAAATATGACTTCTGTCCCTGAATGTGTAATAGACCCCTGCGGCCCTCACTGGCATTGAAAAACGCGTGGGATAAATTCTTGGAAATGATGAGAATTTACCGCAGAATGCATGCGGCGGGAAATATTTGCTAAAAGCTGTATAAAATGATGTTTTACGTTCGCGCCCGCTCTGCCCTATCCTTATTCCCCGCACGTCCCCCTATTTGGCAATTACTTGTCTCGCGTCCTGAGAAGTGGCTCTTTAGGGGCCCACGAGGAATTGGGAAGAGTGTGAAGCGGAGGGCGAGGAATGATGGCGGGGAGGAGGTGCCAAGCAGCGAGATATGTTGCTGCACATCCATACTCTCTCTGTTCTCTGTAACTTGTAAGCCTTTTGTAGAGCATCGTTCCTTTAAAATCGATTTTCAATAAATCGAAATGCGACCCCTTTTCCAAATAATAAAACGAAAATGGCGTATTTCTCTGAAGAAACTAGAACTATTGTGAGAAGAAAGAAAGCAAGTGACTAGGGTCCACAGACGAGTTGGTTCCGTTGCTTCCCTCTGAACTTCACGTGCCATCAGCGTGTTACTCTATTAACCGTTTAAAGGCGCAGCCTATCTGTTTTATATAAGGACTCAGTGCGTACCGCGCTGTAAACACTCTCCACTTCGGTTATAAACACCAGTCTCTTAATGTTTTATAAGGCAAAAGTTGCTGTTTGTTCTGAGATCCGTACAAAACACATAAACACAATGTGGGCACCACGTAGAATTTTTTAATGTTAAACCTGGTGGTAAGTAAATTTACCGCTAGGCTTTAAAAGGTTAAGATGAGGGTTTCGCAAAGTATTCCATTTGTAATCTCTTTAATACTAACGACAAGAGCAAGGTAAAGCAATCCCTGCACAGGCCTGGACAGGCCCTTAGGATTCCAGGTAGCTGAGGCTGCCAGAATATCAAGACAGTCGGCACATGAAGGTGGTAAGGTCGTCAGCCCTACGCACCTGCCGCCTTTACCCCCACGAAATATTCTTGATACTCATTTCTGTTAGAGGCAGAGTTGACCCCAGGGTCATAGTGCGGCCGGAAGGATTATGTCAATGAGCAATTATAATGACTCCATCGGGAATCGAACCCGTGACCTTCCTGTTTGTAGCACAGTGCCTCAACGAAACGCGCCATCGCGAAAGACAACAATACTATAAATTTTCGTCCAACAGTATTCGTCTATGAAATATCACATCGTGTAAAAGAGAAATCTATTTAAGTATTTAGATATTAGATACTAGGCGGAAATTTAAAAGACTGTGAACTGGACTGAGCAAGCATTCCGGAATTTTGCAAGGTATTACTTTTCCCTTAAAGGCAATACTGCCTTAACACTGCCGCTCACAAGTACGGTTTCATATTAAAATTGTTATTTAAGGGTCAGTAATGAAATATATTTCACTTAGGTTTTAATGTTTTTACCAAATTCTATGTAGGGGCCGCGGTGGCGCAGTTGATTGAAGCACTGCGCTACAAACCGGAAGGTCGCGGGTTCGATTTCCGCTGGTGTCATTGGAATTTTTCATTGACATAATCCTTCCGGCCGCACTGTGGCCCTGGGGTCGACTCAGCCAGGAATATTTCCTGGGTGTAAAGGTGGCCGGTGCATATGGCTGACAACCTTACCACCTCCATGTGCCGATTGTCTAGAAATCTGGGAGCCTCAACCTCCTGGAACCCTGTGGGCCTGTCCAGGCCTGTAATGGGACTGCTTTACCTTTTTCTTTTTTTTACCTAATTCTACGTCACAATTGCTAAGACAACTGCTGTCTTTCTCTGTACAAGGACATATTTAGCTTTTAACGTTAAGTGGGTTCCCATCGCCACGGCATGGCCTATCGTCAGCTTGCAATTGGAGGGCAACTGTCGATACATTTAATAACACGCTGCAGATAGCAGGAGAAGGTGCTCCTCCAGCTTGGAGCTTGGGCGAGGGGCTACCAACTACCAAAATAAACAATTACTCATCTGCCAAATGTTATTCAGGAGCTGAAGAATGTGCGGTGTCTTTGGAACATGCTAAGTAATGGACGACACATATGGGTTTCGGAAATTTGAATGCGGTTTTTTGTCTTATTATTGCAGTAATAAAAAAGCGGGTAACAGGCGGGGCTTGTGGCAAGAAAAAGAAGTAAAAAACTTAGTAGAGAATCTTAGTTTAAAATCTGAAGTAGGGGTTTTCTGAGAAGAGCTATGATTTAGATGGGAGGATAATATTAAAGTGCATCTCAAAGAAAGAGAATGGGAGGGGAGAATGGTTTAATCTGGTTCAGGATAGCGACAAGTGGCGGGCTGTTGTGAATATGATAACGAACTTCTGCGTTTTAAAACATGCATGGAATTTATGAAATTGCTTTGGACTTATTAGCTACACAAGCACGACTGTGCTGGGTGCAGCTGTTTTGTGTGTTATTTGTTTCAGAGATGTTTGTCGTATCATTCAAACAGAGGTTATGGCCTTCTGGCAAGTGGATGGATTAGCGGTTACATTCGTTTCAAAAGTATTTAATACAGGCAGACTTTTTACTTCAGTGCTACAGATTCGAAGTATATTTCCACACCAACACTGCTAGAAATTCGCGGATAATTTGATATAATTTTTAACTTATTGTCTACAGATATTTATAACACGACTCTCACTGCCCCTCAACATTCGTGAAATAGACTCCATCTGCTGCTACCAGACTTTCTATTTGAGTGAAGGGGTTCACTTCTCTTAAAACTAACATTTAATTACAATTAAGGTAACCGACCATTAAATTAACAATTAAAATCCAGGCCATATAAAATTATAGATGATAACCTAATCTAATTGTAAAATATGTTTCCTGTCACTTACGGGAAGCAATACAATTAAAAAAAATGGGCATTTTGTCTTTAAAGTTTTTAGTCTAAAATTTGCCATACATTTGCGTCCCCAAAAATGTACTTAAGCCAAATGTGAGCTAACAAAGATTTAGCTGCTTGTGTGCTGTGCTTTTCAAGTTAGTGACTAAGACAGGGTAATGAACTGGAGCCCTTCCTCCTGCCATGTGTATTACAGAAATAATCCTGAAGTCACAGCATCCATTCATGCTCCACTGTAAAGTATACTTACTAATTAGGAAAACTGTTTGTGTCAGAGATAATGAACGACCCATGATCCACCTTACACCCTCTCACAATGACTTCATACATAACCCTTAAAAAAGAACCATCCAACGAAGAGAAACACATTAAATTTGCCCAGCACTGAGGTGCAAGAAAAACTACGCCAGACGGTTCGTTCCTTTGCGTTTATTTTTGTCTAAAGCCAATTTAGATTCACTGGGCGCTACTAACCCTTTAAAGACGAAGCGTGTCTGTTTTATATAAGGACTCAGTGCGTACCGCGCTGTAAACACTCTCCACTTCGGTTATAAAAACCAATCTCTTAATATTTTATAAGGCAAAAGTTGCTCTTTGTTCTGAGATCCGTACAAAACACATAAACGCAATGTGGGCACCACGTAGAATTTTTTAATGTTAAACCTGGTGGTACGTAAAGTTACCGCTAGGCTTTAAAAGGTTAAGGAAGCTGGTCTAAAAGCAAACACAAGACGCAACTCGCTGGACTACAGTACAGTATCATTGTTACTTGCTGGTTTAACTAATAAATACTTTTGCGAAAGTCAGATAGAGTAACGACTTGAGTAACCTGTTTAAAGATTTGACACTTTATGGTCACGAAAGTTCGCCACGAGAGAAATAAATTCCACATTTGCCGTTCCATAAGATTTTTGTGAAAAGTTTCAGTAAAATACCCCACATCATAACAACGGGAGGCGTAGGATATTATTTCCAAGAAAACACTTTGCTAATTTTAGGACGAGACTTGTCACGTTGTAAAGAAAACACGAATGGAAATACTACAAATAAACGAGGGAGAAAGGCAGAAGGAAAAAGGACCGGCAGAATAGCAGAGATAATGACAGAGGCAGATACTTCCCTCATATTTAAATGCGTTTTTCTTAGTCATTTGAATCGCCAATACAATGCATAAATCAAAATGGGGTTTGGCCGCTGTTTTCAGGTGTGGCTATTTGAGTTAACTGGATCGTAGGGTCCACTGTTTCGAAAGACCTTCTGTTTGCTTGAGGCGTACGCAGTGGAGCAGTGGTTTGAGGCTATAAGCTGGAAGGTTGAGGGTTCAATTCCCTATGGGGTGATTGGGATCTTTCATAGATTTAATCCTGCTGGCCGCACTCTGGTCCTGAGGTCGACTTAGCTTCTAACAGAAAAGAATACCACGGGTATCTCCTGGCTGGCAAAGGGGGCCGGTGCGTAGGGCTGAAAAGCTTACCATTTTCATCTGCCGATTGTCTAGAAATTCAGGGAGCCTCAAACTCCAGACTTGTAATGGAAGAACTGTATTGTGTGTTTCCTTAACCTTTTAAAGCCTAGCGGTAACTTTACGTACCACCAGGTTTAATATTAAAAAATTCTACGTGGTGCCCACATTGCGTTTATGTGTTTTGTACGGATCTCAGAACAAACAGCAACTTTTGCCTTATAAAACATTAAGAGATTGGTTTCTATAACCGAAGTGGAGAGTGTTTACAGCGCGGTACGCACTGAGTCCTTATATAAAACAGATACGCTTCGTCTTTAATGCAACATTTTTCCAGTTGGATTCTCTTCAACCCACAACTTAGTTTACCATCCGTGTCTCAACAAATCCTGATCTCAGTGTAAATTGCTTAAACCCAGAAGCTGGCAGACGCTATAAAATGTTGGCAGTGCTCACTGCCGTCATGATTCTCAACTATTGTTAATTACAAGTATGCAAGATAAAGTGCAAACAGCGGTCTACAGCGTTTTCTTCACAACACACCGCTTGCCTTCCGGTGGAGAAGAAAAACAGAATGAGAAGAGAGACGGAGATCAACTCAGGCGTTGTAACCAAAAAAACAGGCAGCAAAGCAATGCTGTTTCATTTATCTAGATTACAGTAAAACAGCCGACGAGACAAATTTAACAACAAATGCCCTTATTATCATATTTATGTGAACAGCACACTAAGCATTCTTTAATAACCTAAGGACTGCTGCTGTTTTGTAGACGTGAAAGGATTAAGTAATGGCAAACTTACGTAAGTTAGACTAAGTACATTAGTTAGTACATAAACTAAACAGTTGCAGTTGTTAACTCGGACATGTTTCTAGCTACATTCAACCCTTTCCATACCTCTTCCTCTGTATTCTCTAGCGCCAGAAAGCAAGTATTGAGATAGCATGAAATTACTGTCGTGGCTGCGTGATATCTTTACGAGGGTATATGAGGTGTTAAAGACACGAAATACTTAATGTACTGTTGACATTATTAAACAAAAAATTAATGCAGTTTAAATTATTGTTTCGAATTCCAACAAGTTAGGCAGTTACGTATCACATAATGTGGCACGTTGCAGTGGAAAGGCAACAATAGACTTCACGTATCTTGCTGAGCTACATGTCACTGTCAACTGTATAAAAATATTGAGTGTTGCACATTAATGCCCCTGCGGCAAATTTTTATCTCTGACAACAATAAAACGTACGTAGGTCTTAGCGTAAAATGTACGGTACTTTTCTCCGTATTAAAACAAATTTGCATTATCTCGACGGATTTTCTAAAAAGCCCCCCATATGAAATTTCACGGAAATACGTCCACTGAGAGTCGCGCCTATGCACGCGGATAAAAGGAAGGACGGACGGATGGACGGACCTTAGGAAATTAATAGGCATTTTTGTGACTATGCGAAAGCGCGTAAAATTCAAGGACGTCCAGCTAAAAGTGAAAGTAAAGAAAGGGATACAAAAGCAAATTTGTACTTGTACACGTCACGAAGGTGTATGTGGGGAGCGGAGGTATATTACCGTTCATGCTAACATCGGCACTAGATGGAAATGAGCGGTCAGCTGCACTGTCCAACTGCCCTATCCCGCGGGGTACCTGTCGGCAGTTATTGAACATGAGGCCCTGTGGGCTCAAAAGGCGTTCCGAACGCTTTGGAGAACACAGAACGCTCTTGTCACACGGGGAGTCCGACCACGATTTCTCTAAATAATAAAAAAAACGCTATTTAGTGCAATGACCGTACGATCATTTTTTAAAACATTCTTGTAAGTTGAAATTTAATTTCCAGAACTCCATGATGTCAAGTGAGGTCGTAATTAACGCTTTCGGCCCCTTGAGAAAGTTAAAGAAGGGTAAACCGTCCCCACACCACCCCTCCCACCCCGTTCCTTTCCCAAAACAGAAATTTTCCTTAAATTTAAAACGAATGTTGCAGGCCACACAGGCTCAGCGAATGTGCTGTAATGCTTCTGTAAAACGCTAAATTATTCATATATTAATACTTCTCAAAATCTTATATATTTTATATACGTACAATAGGCATATATATTTGATATATATATCAAATAATACATAATAATATGTATTTTATGTGTAAACTTCGCATTTTAAGCCCATAAATTTATTGCGACTGCGGGGAATGTCCGTCTTGCCCCACCATTATTTAGACGTCAGTGACAAGGATAAGATACACCTGCGGCAGAAATATAGCAGATGCCCAGCGTAATCTGCACCTGCTAGACGTAGCTAGCGAAGTGAATCAACGCTAGGTTCGCTTTTCAGCAGCTAACCTCATCTATATGAAACACCTAAATCCATAAAGATGTAAGAAACCTCCTTCCAGATCCGAACAGTCTGCAAAATTTCCCCATTTCAGAGCTTACTTTACCGTCTAAAAAAAAGAAAGACTGACTTTAAGGTAGTGAATGTTTCATCCAGAGGAATGTGTCGTGTTGAAGCTCTTTTGCCACTGTGGCAGCCTATGAAGAAATACAAACAGCCACAAAGATACCAAAAACAGTAACTGATTTTGAGAAAAAGGTAATGGTTAATACCGTAAATAACATAAAGGAAATTCTAATAATTAAATAAAATAAGTTACCAAAAGAACGTGGTAGATAGAAAGAAAAATCTAACATAACTTAAGCATGAGAAGCAGTAAAATGCATTCAGTTTCAGTTATAATCAATGCCTTTGATGTTGTACATATCGCTGTGTTATCTGGATTAACCCTTTAAAGACGAAATGTGTCTGTTTTATATAAAGAATCACTTCGTACCGCGCTGTAAACATTCTCCCCCTGGGTTATACAAAACTAATCTGTTAATATTATATAAGGCAAAAGTTGCTGTTTGTTCTCAGATCCGTACAAAACATACAAACGCAATGTAAGCACCATGCAGAATTGTTGAATATTACACCTGGTGGTACGTAAAGTTACTGCTAGGCTTTAAAAGGTTAGCAAATGGTATTATTACACCGTAAACACAGTACTTTCTTTTCACGTAAATCTTACACTATCTCCACCAAAATATTTAGACTTTTAGAGAGTCATCATCAGGCTAAATATTCAAAATAACAAATTATAAATTTCAAAGGTTTTATAACATAGATTATTTATGCCAATAGTGGATTGCTGGAGATAAGGGTTGTGTTTGACGGTGTAATAGTCCCTGTGTGCACACACCTGTCTTCCTATTTTGGTAAATACAAACTCGCCCGTTTCGATTTCACATATTCCATTCGTAACGTCTCTATAAAAGCCAAGTACACGGTGTCTCCAAAGTTATGGACGCGTATGCCATACTGCACTGTACAAGTTTGTTGACAGTGTGCTAACTAACTGCTTCTTGGTTGTTGAGCATCGTGTTCTCTTTATAGATTTCAGTCAGCTGCAAGTGGTTAGTAGTACGGTCCACACACTTTAACTAATTTGTGTGGACGGTGCTACTAAGCACTTAGGTTCATCGGAAGGAAAGTTTCTTGAAACTAATAATGAAGCAAAGAAACCCAACATACGAAGAATCAAACAGCTGTATCAAAGAATGTGCGAAGAAAATTTCCGAAGGCAACTGTCTCGCAAACCGCGTATTATTTCCGCCATTCTTCTCAGTAAGTGCTGATGTAACACGTCGCACTTAGGCCTATTTGACCGACTGGCCAAAGAGTCTATAGGCCAGACACACGGCAATTTTCCTAGACTATTTTAATTTTGATTTAATTTGGAATGTTTTAAACGTTGTGGGCTGGGATAGCTCAGTCGGTATAGCAACTTGCTACAGACTGGATGGTCCGGGAATCGAAACTCGGTGGGGGGCCAGATATTCAGCACCCGTTCAGGATGGTCCTGGGGCACACCAAGTCTCCTGTAAAATGGGTACCGGCTAATACTTCCTGGGGTAAAGCGACCGGGGCGCGGCATCAACCATCCACCCCGTCTAGCGCCGAGGTTAAAGAAAGTGTAGAGCAGTACCTCTGTTAGCCCTCCGTGCCTGCATGGCAAGGGGTAAGATGAAATTCGCATTTATGTTTTAAAAGGTTCCTTACTAAAAGGCCGGCAAGTGTAATATGTACACTGAGAATGTCTTGGCAGGATTTGGTAAAAGCTGATTAATGTACTCACATTATAAAAACATTAAAATACTTTAGTTACCCTCGCATAGGAAAGCAGACAGCAACCCAATCTAATTACGATGGTTGGACCATAACATGCGTTCTGAACCATTTGACAGAGACGAAACAAACCTAATGTAAACATTTAAGTGCATATCAGCATGTGGAGATGTCACTGAAAATTCACGACATCCCCATGGCCCTTCTCTTAACTGAGCATAACGTTCGTTAGTTTCATTTCCGTATTTTGTGTAATCCAATTGAAAATTTATTAACAGGTCTAATCCGGTTCTGGGTTTTGACGTTAAATACGGACAACTGAAAGAACGTCTATGGCCAATGCAGTTTCAAGAACTTAGTCCACTCGTTACACACAGGCAAATTGAATATTCAAATCTCTCATATCGTAGGCACATACAAAGTGTATGTCTTTAACCCTTTAAAGATGAAGCCCATCTGTTTTATATAAGGACTCAGTCCGTACCGCGCTGTAAACACTCTCCACTTCGGTTATAAAAACCAGTCTCTTAATGTTTTATAAGGCAAAAGTTGCTGTTTGTTCTGAGATCCGTACAAAACACATAAACGCAATGTGGGCACCACGTAGAATTTTTTAATGTTAAACCTGATGTTAGGTAAAGTTACGGCTAGGCTTTAAAAGGTTAATATCCATCTCACTTAACTATCTCCTTTTGCGTAAAAATTTGGCTACGTGCCACTGATCACTAACATCACACCCTTACAAAAGCTACAGGGAACCACAGTACATACATGTACGTGCTATGTCTGAAAATATCATCCTGCATTTAATAAATTCAAACAAGTTATTAACATAAAGGGTATATATATATATATCACTGGACTAGCTCTGTCTAAGGGGCCCAACAGAGTAGGTTCTTCTCTTCTTCCCCTCCACTCACCTGAGGACGGAAGCAGGGCCAGCTTCCGAAACGTTGTGATTTTAATTTTTTAATATTTTAATATTATATTCTTCGGACGATGGATAAAGTCCATAAAGCCATTACCACACAGTATTATACACCATCGTCAAAACCTTCTAGATTTTATGTAAAAAAATAGGCTACAACCTCCTCCTTTCATATCCCTTCCTATTCATAATTCGCAGTCATATAAACATTCAGCACTACAACCGTCGAAATTATTGACAGCATCGTTAAATAAACAACGAATGAGCGCATGCCTGAGAGAACGAAAAGAGTAAACACACTTCAGAGACCCGGTCAGCCTCTCCAGAAAGCCCGTACATCCAGCCGTATGCTTGGTTAATGAAAGCAACACTGAAACCTAGCAAAGTAATAGCATGTCCGATATCATGTTTCACTACTCTGGGTTTTCTTCTGTTCTCTTTAACAACTTTTCTGTTCCTGTTTGCTTCCTGCCTCTCCCACCTTCTTTCCTTCCTGCTCTCTTTTCATCCGGTTTCCTTTTCGTCAATGAAGGCATTTTTACTGAGGATATACTCGGCGTAACTTCCTGGTTGTGGACTCCGATGCCATCTGTTCTGCACCATCTGTTTCCAGTGACTCTGGCCTAAAACTAATAACGAACCCTGTATTTTTATAATATTTGAAGTTCATATCAAACTAAAACAAGAATTAAATTTTGTAAAGCATTAAAAACTTAACAGCTGGTCCAGCAATGCCCGCTACTCTCGAACCCTATGACGGCGTCTTATCTCCTAAACATGCAGACCATCTCAAAGGCCCACCCACTCTACTAGTTAACGGTTGTAGGAGGAAGCTTCCAGCGGGTAAATCAGCAGAACCATGAGGCTGACTAATCACCTCCATCTTATTCCGAGTATAGGAATGAGTGGAACTAAAACTCCGCTCCGCACATAGGCCTTCACGGAGTGCGAATGGAAGTATTTACCTTTCTTCTATGACCACGAGTTTTATACACTGTCGAGAAATTTGTATTCATTTTTTCGTGCTAAAAATCATTTATCAATACTTAATGTTAAGATTCACCACTAAGGTAACCTAAACTTCCCCTGTTTTCGTATGTCACCATATGTGGCAATAAGTAATAAGTACAAACCCAAATTCTGTACGTAAAATTTTAAATTTTTGAAGTTGCACTTTTAGGGTAATTGTAATGCAAGATGAATTTGTTTAAGTAAAAGTTATGTATAGAAACAGATCAAAAAGTTAAATAAACATTTTAGGTCTGAAATTATTTTTACACTTAGTACATAGCTTATAAAAGTTTAGGGAAATTACAGCCGTTAACTTCTTCTCGTTACATGTTGCTACGTACATTATAAAATACGTACTGTTGTTTATAAAGTTAATATGCAACTGAAGTTAAGCCTGGTTATCTCATAGTGTGTCTGCGAGTCTGTACCTGACGACTACAATACACTGCCGCTATCTGGTGCTGAGGGTAGTTTACAAATGGAATGAAATACTACCAGCTGCAGTACCTATGTTATTTGGGGCTCAACTGCGTTTTCAGCAAAAATAGGTAACTGTAATTACAGTGATATACATATTTTCGTATTCGTTGTGTGTGTTTTTTGCTTTACGCCAGTGAAACAAGAGACTATCGCGACAACGTAATCAAGCAAGTGCAGTCTGGCGTCGCGGGATTTGCAGCTCACAATATCCGACCTGCGAGGTGAGAAGGATTTGCTTGTTTCTGTATATTCTGCATATATGCATTAGTGACAGTGTACAATATAAGAAACACGTTTCATAACCAACTTCGATTCAGAAATGACCTTGAAGTGCTGATCTCATGTCCTTTCATATGTTTTATCTTGTTGAATAAATTCAAATTTCAGGTTAATTAACACAATGACACTAAAATTTTATTTACCTAATACCTAATAATTCACTTTATACGAAACACGAAGTACAGTATAGTGCAGTTAGGACTAGATGGCACATGCGCAGAAACCAGATTTCGTCTTTCGGCGAAACTGACGACTCCATGTGACTTGGCGGGGGCGACAGTACAGTCGACTGCTGGCAGCCGACATGTGCACCTCAGGTAGTAGCATTTCTACTGTGCTGAAAAGGCTAGGCTCTGCGGCCTTGCGAAACATGCTGGGTACCCACTCCATTCTCCTGTTGCCCCTTCACTTCCCCTCCCACGCGTCGCCGTGTGCGATGTCATATTAAGAGTGCTCTACTTTTCTAGTACAAAACCCAAGTTTTAATAATGTTTAATAAATTAGACCTAAACTCTTATATTTCTGAAAATAATAAGAAATATAATTAGGCTTAAAGCGGAGGGTTCTAAGTCACGAAAAACGTGGCCTCAGAGGGATGATTATCTCAGTGTCTTGTAGGCCTTCTGTGTTTTCTGGAAGCCATTCAGTCATATGTAACATATGACAGCTCTTGGTGACTTGTGAAAGCAAATGTCCTTAGAATATTTCTGCAGGTGAAGCCTTCGATTAAGTAAAACGATAGAGAATAAGAAGAAGATAGTGCGTAGGGCACAGCTTTATTTTCTAATGTCTCAACAGCCCCTACTGGGCAAGCACCTCCTCATATACGGGCTTCGCAGTCACACTAACTTACACACACCACACTCGGTAGGACTCCTCTGGACGAATGATCAGCCCGAAGCAAAGACCTCTATCTGAGAACACGTAATACTCACAAGAGAAAAAAACCTATGCCCCAGCGAGATTCGGGTCCGCAATTCCAACAGGCAAGCGGCCCCAGACCCACGCCTAAGACCGCTCGGCCACTGGGTTCGTTAATGCGAATTGGCCATAATGCTAGTAACACATTCGTGAATGCTGAGTACATAAGGCGAAATTTCGAATACTCTTCTTAGCTATTAAATTTATGTTTGCCATCCCGTTGTGCGTAACGCTGACGTAACAGACACTATAATAACCTTAGAGCAGAACTTCGTTCACTATAAATATTTCGATATTTAATTACATAAAATACACAAAACACTAATCACCAACAAATGCACAAAGAGAGTTTTATCATCAATCGTAACGCACTCCTACATGTTTCGACCCTGCTGGGTCATCTTCAGGGAGAACTTTTTGTTATCGTTACACTAAGGTTGCGCTTTATAGTTGAGTGAGAATGTGCTGTTGACTGTGTACTGCGTTGTTTTTGGCGGTTCAGGCCCGGACCGCAGAGAGTTCACGCCTCCAAAAACAACGCAGTACACAGTCAACAGCACATTCTCACTCAACTATAAAGTGCAAACTTAGTGTAACGATAACAAAAAAGTTCTCCCTGAAGATGATCCAGCAGGGTCGAAACATGTAGGAGTGTGTTACGATTGATGATAAAATTCTCTTTGTGCATTTGTTGGTGATTAGTGTGTTTGTAGAATATAGTGCACGGACATGGAACACATTAAATTTACATAAAATACACTACGTGTTTCGGCCTCGATTCAGCCATCTTCAGGAGTGAGCCGATAGTGAACCCTTTAACACAAGTATATCTCATTTCTTGGTTATTGCATGATTTCAGCTACCAGTGTGAAAAAAATAATTTTAGATGCCGGGCCAAAATTGTGTGATTTGAAATTATCTTTATTATCCTATTTTGTATAATGCGAGGTTTCACAAGAACACAAACATCGCATTGTATCAACCTGACTATATATACAGTCGAACTCGGTTATAACGTCATGAAAGGGACTAAAAACTTCGTGTCATAAAAACGTGTTGTTGTAACCAACCAGTATAATGTTATGGTTAACAGTGAGGAATTAATTGGTACCACAGAATATCTGACGCTATATAGGAGGTGTCTCATAACCGATGTCGTTATAACCGGGTTCTACTATATATGCAGACGTAAAGTGATCTGTGTACACGCCATAAATGCGTATGTGGCAGTCGCAGTATCGCTCGTCGCATACTTACAGTCCGCACTAAATGGAGATGAATGGGCAGTCTTATAACACAGCCGCTTTACACGAGGAACAAATCCCCCCTCGCCCCCCCCGCCCCCCGTAATCTATGAACAGGAGACTCCTTTTCCTTCACAAATACTCTGGAATTTTCACAACAAAGAGAAAAATGCGTCGTCTGTGTCAAGAATCGAACCACTGTTGCTCTGTTTCATAGCTCGTAGCCTAGTCGCTACACAGACTGCTCTGTTTTGGCTCTCCATAGTTACGTACTGAAGGCTAAAGCAAAAGGATTCTGACAAATTCATTTGTAAGCACGCCTTCACAGATATCGACTGAGCCACGCTTTTATGAAAATCCACAGAGGCACTTAATTGGAACAGTTTTATTGAGTAAGCTCACTGTAAACTTTAAATTTCTGAGAAGACAGCTTTTTAGAACAGGAATAACACAAGCAGCGTAGCCGCATACTTTCAGCAAAGAAACACGCCTGTTTTGCTCATTATAATTTGATATGTGTTTATTTACATTTTGACATTCTGACAGAATAACTGATATCTCTTCTTTTTTTTTTTGTCCTGAGAATTCTGACACTTCAGTAACAATAGAATCCTGCACTCAACTGTCGTTTATTGCTGCCATAGAAATGACCAACCGGCAAGCCAACAGATAGGAACCAGCGTCCATTTCAATGCATGATACGCTGATGACAATATGTCAGTTAAGTACAAAACTAACCGGCAAATAGTTGCCTAAGCTGTGAAAGACATCTGAAATAAACAGTCGGTAAAAGAAAAAGTGGGACCAAAATCCAGTCTCACTGCGGCAATGAAGAAAGGCACTTATGTTCCGAAATTGAAAATACTCAGTCAATAGGACAAGGAAATGTGTCTCTTCGCGAGACACAAAAGTGGAGCTAGGATGTTTCTTATGCTTTACGTTACGCTGTAAGCATGTTGCACCGCCTAAATTACAGCTTCTAACATGTTTAACTCTTTAAAGACGAAGCGTATCTCTGTTACATAAGGACTTAGTGCGTACCGCGCTGTAAACACTCTCCACTTCGGTTATAAAAACCAGTCTCTTAATGTTTTATAAGGCAAAAGTTGCTGTTTGTTCTGAGATCCGTACAAAACACATAAACGCAATGTGGGCACCACGTAGAGTTTTTTAATGTTAAACCTGGTCGTATGCAAAGTTACCGCTAGGCTTTAAAAGGTTAAAACAGTGCCCACAACACTGGCTACAACGGACCGATACGCAGACCGGAAGTACAAGCAGCCTTCTGCAATATGAAGCTCATTATATCCTGTAGAAGGGGTTCGGTTTATCTCATCTCCTGTTTCTACGCCGCGCCTTTCCCACAAGGGCAGGGCCTTGCATACACAAACAGTCCTTCTTCTGTCAATTACGTGCACTGTACAACTAATCTTAGTTGGATGATAAGACTTTGTTGCTTTAGTCTGCGGCTGTTGAATACACCCTTATACAGGAGCTTGATTTTGAATGAATTTGAATATCTTACCCTTATTGCAAATGTGCTCCAGCGTAAGTAACATAGCATTGCGATGTTTGGATAATATTTGTTGCTTACAAAAACCTTCAGATAAAGTAACAAAATCAATTTACATCTATTCTATATTCTGACTTCTCCTTCCTTAACTTCTTCTAACCGTTTTTTGTTTTATATTTTTCTCTCCTTTTATTTTATCTCCCTTATGTCGTCTGCGGAGAAAATAAGAAAATTTATTTGAAAGTAGCTGCGCGCCAGGTAAAGTTTTGAACTTACATGAAGGCTGTGTACTGAAGACTGTATTTCCTGCATTAGATTCAACACATTCCCACGTGAATAAAAATCACTGAACTTTATTTTAGTCTTCCGCCCCGATATTGATGAGATTTGCGCTCTTCTGGGTTGTTACGTAGCGTCGAGTGGCAATCCTTTACCTACGTTTCGGGACAACGGCCAATGAACCTCACTGAACTTCTTGACCCTTGAAGATGGGACCCATACCTTGTCCCGAAACGTCTGTAAAGGATTACCACTCGACGCTGCGTAACACCTCAACAAAGCACAGATCTCAAAATTGCTGAAAGCTGAGTTCTCCTGAATCGTAACGATAAAATCCGATATACTCAGGGAGATAAAACGTTCCCTGCATTTTACAACGGCGCTATGGTCAGGTAATGAGGATCCCAAACAACCATCGCCATTACAGATTATGATACATCAAAAACAGCTGGGTAATATAGAATATTTCAACTTTCTGGGTAACATGTTAACAAGTGACACGAAGAGTACACGTGAAATTAAATCCAGTATTGCCATGGAAAAAGTGGTACTCAACAACACGACAGTTTCCACCGGCAAACTCTATTTAAATTTAAGAGAGGATTCAGTGAAAATTTTGAAATCTGGTGCTGGAGAAGGATGGAGAATATCCGTCAGACGGACTGTATGAAAAATAAAGAAGTATTACATAGAGTCAAGGGGGAAAGGAACATTATTACCGTGTACTTAGTCTGAAATTTAACTCTACAAACACAAAAATTTAAATATGTTCTGCTCGTAATGTAAGTTACAAAAGACAGATTTTGGCACAAATAAAAGAAACTAAAGAGTAATCATTTTAATTTGTTATAACACAAAGAAGTTATGTGGGTTTGTATATAAGCATATATTATATATATATTTATATATATATATAAGAATTGGATCTCGAATGGATACAGATATCCTATAAGAATAACCTTTATGTCCAGTTTTGAGGTAAAATCGTATATCCGTAACGTCTCTCTTTATATTCCTATTACGATATGAGTTTTTTAATTAAGATGTAACGGTTACTCCTACTAATACAGACATGTAAGGGGGTTTAACAAAACACAGAAGTTTGCATGATTTTTGTTACGTGTACTCTCTTGCATTTTAAAAGAGATATGGAATTGCATACTTAAGATCTTCTAAGCACTTATTCATTATTTGGAGTGCCCACACTTCTAGTCTATACAAAATTCAAGTCTACATTTACATGACTTACATAACAGCCCTTAAAGGTGAAATGAAAGGTGGCGACCTAAATTAGACAAGTGTTTATAGCAACGGGGGTCACAAATGTCGCAGCTATGTTCCATCGTGGCCCAAATTTTCAGAGCTTATCACATCTGTGCTCGAGTTCATAAACTTAAGGTACACTAATGTTTTATAAAAAAATGATGAAGTCCGAATTTTTTTATATGATTGCTTATGAACATGCTCATAAAATTTTTGAAGCAGATATGTGGCCACAAAATTACACCCTTTTTAAAAATTTAATAAAATATTTATAATAAAAATTATTAATTTATTTCTCATTTTAATCGTATGTTTTGACATAAAGAATACAGACTGTGTAATTAAAATGGAAACATCTCTTCCTGCAGTGCAGGCCCGGACCGCAGAGAGTTCACGCCTCCAAAAACAACGCAGTACACAGTCAACAGCACATTCTCACTCAACTGTAAAGTGCAACCTTAGTGTAACGATAACAAAAAGTTCTCCCTGAAGATGACCCAGCAGGGTCGAAACATGTGGGAGGGTGTTACGATTGATGATAAAACTCTCTTTGTGCATTTATTGGTGATTAGTGTTTTTGTATAATATAGTGCACGAACATGGAACATATTAAATTTATTCCGAATTAATTTACCTCAGGATAAGGTCTAATGGCGCTGTATTATGAGAAGAATCCTCCGGGGTTCATTAAATGGTAAGAAAATTTTTGGTTAGATTAAACAACAGTTTGCATAAATTGAAATCTTCACTGTTAAGCTCAACGGGTAAATTCTACTTATTACCACAAAAATTCACTTAATAAATAAGCTTAATAAATAAGCCAAATTAATTTAGTGGTAGAGATCTAAGTTTAATTTCAAATCCACGCATTACATAATTCAGTGTAGCAAGGAAGTTAAAATGCAAGCATTAGAACGACAGCAGCTTGCACACATTGTTTGTATTCAGCTCACAACATGAGACTCCCAGGACATTACACTGACGGTAACTTAAAAGTATCTTGTGCTCATAGTTACTTTGGCAGCTGATAAAACTTGTTGTTTTTCTATACTTTAAAATAAGCAAACCCCATTATTTCTAGCCTTCATTTTTTTAGTGAAGAAGGGCCCCTAGCAGACGCTACGGACGCACCGCAGCCTGAAGGCTTATTGTGCAGCCCTGAGATCAAGATGAAGATGGTGATTATTTTGTATCCTTCTCCAAATAATGGAGCACCGGTGGAAGGAAACTGACAGGAGAAAACCCAAGTACTCGGGAAAAACATGTCCCAGTGCCACTTCGTCTACCACAAATCCCACTTGCACTGACCTGGGATCGAACCCAGGCCTCCGCGGTCGGAGTCAGGCGTCTAACCGCCTGAGCCATGGCACAGCCCTTCTATCCCCTCTGGCGAGAGAAAATATCTGAATGTGTTTGGCGTTAGGGTGTTGAGAACTGGGAATAAGGGAGGGCAAAAGCAAGGTGGCAAGGAGTATGAGTATCCCTACCCGACAGTGCTGCAGGTTGCGCAGTGCACAGTGACTACCGGGTGGTTAAACGTGACGCTCCCTGCAAGCATATTTCCTCGACTGAAGAGGTTCTTGGAATCCAACGCGCATCGGCCGGAGCTTACGTCCAGTAAATGCCGAAGAGCTAAAGTCAACGTTTCGGAGATTTCGGCTGTCCCTTTCTTCAGGGTGGATGTAATGAAGATTAGCACATCGATGATACTACATACTAATGTATATAGATATATGTGTGTGTGTGTGTGTGCGCGCGCGTGTGTGTAGATGTGTGTATGTGTGCGTGGGTGCGTGAGGATGTGTGCGTGCGTGCATGTGTTTGTGCGTGAGGGTGTGTGTACACTCTCATCTGTAGCAATTCTTCAGATTTCAAATAACTTGATACCTTTCAGACATTCAATCAGCTAACTCGCCTACATCTAGTACTGACGTTAAGACACAAGTGGAGGTACAACTCCACTCCCGCTGTAAGCCTTAACGCCATGTTTAGCGACAAGTTTATTCCCTAAGAATAATGAGAGAAATGACAGAGCCCTTCTTGCTTAACGTTTTATGAATTGCAGAGTTACTGGCTGCAAATTTATTGGAAAGCACTGAATCCCAGTTTATGTACTAATCCAAAGAAAACAGGCAATTATCTCTAAACTTCCGCGTGTTATTAACCTTTCAAAGCCTAGCGGTAACTTTACGTACCACCAGGTTTAACATTAAAAAATTCTACGTGGTGCCCACATTGCGTTTATGCGTTTTGTACGGATCTCAGAACAAACAGCAAATTTGCCTTATAAAACATTAAGAGATTGGTTTTTTATAACCGAAGCGGAGAGTGTTTACAGCGCGGTACGCACTGAGTCCTTATATAAAACAGATACACTTCGTCTTTAAAGGGTTAAAGGAAGGAATAGCTCTATTTCATTCACTGCGGTACGTGTCTCATTATTTGCAAACAAACCAAAGTCCCCAGTTGTCAGGTTCGTGCAATAGCATTACTGAATCACTTGGTGATACTTTCTCAGCATACTGGGGATTCTACCGATGCAGACTCAGCATCTGCTGTTTCCATCCACGTGAATATAACCTCATTACCGCAGCGGAACAGATCCACAATTAGTGACGCCATGACACGAGGATATGCCGCCGAATTTACGTAACTGGAATCAGGCTGCAGCCGTGAACTTGCTTGGTAGCGTCAAGTACATTGATTTCAACCCCATCGTCTGCATCACATACAGCCTAAGGGGGCATTATTACAGGCTGCTCTCTCCTCACATCCAACTCCGGTATGTACGTGAGTACTTTTCGGGAGACTGTGCCTAACTTTGTTTCAGTTTGGACATACGCGCGAGTGGAGTGTCCCAAAGTACCTTTTGAGTTGAAGCAAATGGGGAGCTGCTGAAATAGATGGATTCTGCGGAGGTTACAACAGTAGCTGTGGTCGCTTCTGGGAGTTTTTGTTGCGATATGGTATTTAGTTAGAAACTAACAGAAAATGACTACAAACCTACGTATTTGTAGATATTAAATTAGCGAGAAATGCCTTCTCTTGGGCCCTCTGTTCCTGCACCATTTATGGCAGAGATCTAGAAGAGGCCAAGAAATTTTTCTTGCCATCCCAAAAGCCAGAAATGATGTTTAGATGTAAAATAAGAAATATGAATTGCTTAAACCAATGTGACATTTTAATTACATAAAGAAAAGAAGATAGAAATAAAGTCGAACTTGGTTATAACATCATGAAACGGACTGAATATTTTGTGTCGTTACAAACGAGTGCTGTTTTAACCGAAGAGTATAACGTTATGGTTAACAGTAACGCATTAATTCATACCACACAGAATATCTGACTGTATAGGCGAGGTGTCGTATAAACCGATGTCGTTATAACCGGGTTCCACTGTATATGCATTTATATACTTCTGCATAAGCCTGGGTCTCTTATAGTTTTTATATCTAGAGTTAGTCTGCATGGTTTTGTAAATTTGTATTTTCCAATATTTAGCGAGATATTCCCCAAACAGCCTTTTAATGTGTGGTAAATTTAAAGTATTTTGGAAAATAATAAGAAATTAAAATTAGAGGAATCATAAACTTTAAACCGGTTACATTTAAGAAATTCTTCCTATCATTAAACATATAATCTCTTGTGTATCCCCTACCATGGCGTTTGATGGCATTTATTTACATGAAAATATTATATAGATCTACAACATACAAATTCGAAATCTACAGGTGTTGCAAAAATAAGGATGATGGTCAACTGACCATACCACAACGAGCGATTTTCCAATAGACTACCCTCACAGGAAAGAAAATTCCTTTACTAATTTTGGCAACCGAGAATACGTAAAAGGACGCTTGTTAGCAACACTTGTTAGTAACACTTAGGCCATTATCACCTGGTGATACAGAAGCCCAAATGCTAGACCCTACACAATCTTCATTCTCTAAGGACTGTATTTGTAGAAATCAATCCTCCTCCTCCTCTTCTAACTTGAGTTTAACGAAAACAAGTTCCAAGGTAAAGCTGTTAAGTGTGATCTTTTCCAGCCGTAAATCTAAAGAGTGGTTTAGGTTTTGTTGTGGACAGAGCGCAGGGTGCATTGAAATAGCAGAGTGTGGGGTTGTAAATTCGGAAAACAGGGGGGGGCAGAAGGCGGGGTAAAAATTACTACTTTTTCGACGTGGATGACTCTTCTTTTATGGCGTTTTTCTGCCGTAATAAAAGATCCTTATTATCAGTTTTATGACGCTGCCCCTTCAACATATTTCTTCCCTTCGGACATGGATAGCATGAGATGTGTATACATATATATACTCCGACACACAACTTCCTTTAGATCCAATAAAACCCAATTTAGAGTGTATGGAACCCGAAATTAATGTCCCACAGAGATGCTTGTTCGTTGCGGAGAGTGTGTTTGGAAGAAAAGGTGGCTAGATGCTTGGCTATCTTAGGCCGTCAGGTGAGGTTCAGGTTTATATGTTTCATTCTGTGAAAAGGCTGCCTGCTGTTTCGCCGGTGGAAAGCGCGCACAAATTAGTTTTGGTGTAATCTCAGCGACATGTCATGAAATTGCTGTTTCACCTAGCTTACACTGCGTGGATACTCCTGTGCAGGTCTTGTGTGGACAATAGCGCCCAGGATTTTTCCATCCAGCCACAAAATAAAGTGAAATATGAAGAATGTCTTACATCATAACTCCAACGACCCCTATTAATTGGGACCGCGGGCCGTCCGGGTATGCAGAAAATCCGGATAATTGGATTTTTCTTTGAAAATCGGGTACATTGGCAGTTTAAAGTGGAAAAAAAAATCTACAAATAGCTATTTTAGGCTACGTATTTATTTACGTACAAATAAAACTTTAATATTTAATAATATTTAATAATTAATAATTTGGGAACCTACTCAGCTGTCACTCTCTACAGTGTGTACCCAAACCTTTCGACCAGGCCTGATCTGAAGTTCTAGACAGTCATAACGCTTTACAGTACTGTACTCCACCTGATAACCGGCAATTTTAAGTATCTTGGAGAATTCTCTACAAAGTTACCTGAACGGCCAAGCCAATCCGTATAATTGGCGATCCAGATAACCAGCTTCCGGATTATTGGAGTTATACTGCACATCATAATGTTGAATTTAAAAAACAAATCTTGAATATGCAACATAAAACAGACCACTCAAGGTTATGATAATACAACAGAATTCTGTTCTTGGAAATTTTGATTAAAAATTTGGGATTACGTCTGAGTCTTTATACAACTGTAATAACCACATTTCATACATATGTTATAAAACTTCAGTCTGTGTATGTTGGAAGCACAGACGGTAAAGTCTATCATAACAGCCACGAGCATATTAAGCGTTAGTCACTTAAAATATGCTCACGTCGGGCCGATCATTTTATCTACTGTTCTCTCTTTAAACATGAGATAAACGTTGCCCTGAGGTTATTGACAGAACTGCAGGGTAGGGCAAATCTCAGTTTGAAAGGGTGGACTGTTTTCCGGAGATTTTAAAAGCCAGGAAGTGAAGCTGACCACTCACTGTCATATTGTAAGTTAAAAAAAGAGTGGAGTTATACCTCCTCTTCCGACATGTCTTCGTCACACACACGCACACACACACACACACACACACACACACGGACAGCGCCACCTTTGCTGGAGCATAGAGACTATAGAGACTATAGAGTCTACATATCGTAATTGGAAGCATGTTAGGCTTTGCTTATAAGTTGAGCACACGTACGTTCGGTTGTTTGTTATAATATCGTTTTTTTCTGACAAAGGTAGTTTCCACAGAAGTAAAAGGGAGAAATGTTAAAACCGAGGCTGTGTGAACTGTAACTGTTATTCATTCTTACATTTAAATGATAGAATTAAGTGTTATTGCAACGCGAACAAAAAATTAATTCCTATGATTCGAAGGAAGTGCTCACTCTCTAAACAGGTTGACGTCGGTATGAAACTTTGGAAAAAGTTGTTATCTTACACGTTTTACAGTCCAGCAGCCTGTTAAGTAAGATCTGCAAATTTATGTTGCTGATTTCATCAAAATCGATAAGCGTTCACGAAAAAATACAAAAGGAATGAAGTCCCAGGTGTAGGTTTATCAAAGTGTTATTAAACTCCCATAGATGGCGTCACTGTATAATAGAGACAGACTTGAGAGTGAGGAGTCTGGCTGCGGCCTGCAAGACCGCGGTTTGTTTCCTGCAAGGAGAGACATCCTGCTCTCCGCTATCATGTACAGACGGCCTACGGCGTTTACTCAGACTTATTTTTATTTTATATTTTAATATGACAGTAACAGCAATCTTGTTTCTATTTTGTTCTCAAACACTGCTGCTTACTTTACACGATTCATACCGAGCACGTAGTTACTAAAAGTATAGAACACTGCTGCTTACTTTACACGATTCATACCGAGCACGTAGTTACTACAAGTGTAGAACACTGCTTCTTACTTTACATGATTCATACCGAGCATTAGTTACTAGAAGTGTAGAACACTGCTACTTACTTTACACGATTCATACCGAGCACGTAGTTACTAGAATTGTAGAACACTGCTGCTTACTTTACACGATTGATACCGAGCACGTAGTTACTAGAAGTGTAGAACTCTGCTGCTTACTTTACACGATTCAGACCGAGCACGTAGTTACTAGATGTGTAGAACAGGAGACAAACCCGTGCACGTGTTGGTCTCCTTTTCTCAAACACTGCTGCTTACTATTCCTTACTTCTGCTGCCTCTCGATTTTTGAGATCGCGGTTTCGTATCCCGCCGTTTGAGGTGTGCTGTGTAGGTAGCGGTCTCTGCGACGAGCAGATAATTTTCAGGGGAGCCCTACTGTGTGTGTGTGTGTTTGTGTTTGTGTGTGTGTGTGTGTTTGTGTGTGTGTGTAGTTCTGTGTGATGTATAAACCTCAAGAGAGGAGGACTAGGCACGATGTGGGCTGTTGCTCCACGGAGAAAACAGATGTGTATAAAATAATTGACACTTTACGACTTTAAGCAAGACTTAGTAGTAGCAAATTACTTGGCTAAGCCTTACTTCCACCATAAGCGACTTTCAGAAGAGATGATTACCCCATCAATTGCCAATGTGAAGTTCCCTATCATAAACTTGGCAGTATGAGATATTCATTTGCACAAATTGCTGGGTATCAACTAGAGACTTGACAATTTAACCCTTTAAAGACAAAGCGTATCTGTTTATATAAGGACTCAGTGAGTACCGCGCTGTAAACACTCTCCACTTCGGTTATAAAAACCAGTCTCTTAATGTTTTATAAGGCAAAAGTTGCTGTTTGTTCTGAGATCCGTACAAAACACATAAACGCAATGTGGGCACCACGTAGAATTTTTTTAATGTTAAACCTGGTGGTACGTAAGGTTACCGCTAGGCTTTAAAAGGTTAAAGTAACGTGTAACCGTTACATGTACCACTGTAACGGCACTTAGAATCGCGAATTTTTGGATATATGTTCAAGTATTTAAAGTAGTTTAAGAAAATGTAATTTCAAAACACCAACCCAGAATTATTCCAGACTGCAGAAGCTAGGTTCAACACTTGTTTTCTAAAATTCCCGTGTGAGCTGTCCGATAGTCCGTAGTTCAGACACGATAACTTATTTGTTGATTAACAATTCTAAGAGTTCAGTTAACTTCCTTGGGTCAAGATAATGGTAATTAATTTGTTTGTACGAAAATTTAATAGTAATTTTTCGACACGCGGGACTTTGAATGGAGCACCAGACATCCTGTAAATATATACTACACTAGAACACAATAGAGGTGTAGGTGCGAAGTGATCATTATACAAATTACTGTGAGACGACACTCCATCAATCACTGCGTCCCCCGTCTAATATCCGAATTCTTCCCAAGGGACAGTTAGTCCAGGAATTTTGAATGCTAGTCAGCATGTGCGTATATAAGACAGTCTCAGGCTTTTAACGGGGGAAAACTGGAGTTGTGACCGCATACCGAGACGCGTTTCCTCCTGGGGCCATTGTCTACCCTGCCAAAGTCTCTACCGTTTATTCAGTTTAGAGGCGTCAAACTCACCCTGGATTTGGGTAGCATCTCTACACGGGAATCAAGGGTCTTAATCCCTGGGAAAAGGTAATACCGTGGCTGAATAAGTCTTGAGCTCGGCCAAACCACCACAAAGACATCGCCGGGTTCTTCAAGCAGGTAGAACGTGTTAGACTGTAGGCAATGAAAGCACTTGCTGTGCCCAAGAGATTGTTTACCGTCTTTTGTAAGAATCTCTGGACAAGGGGAGATTTCTTCCCAAAACGCCATCCTCCCGGTTATTATGTGTAATGGAATACATACTGTGTCCTCTGTGAGGGAGGAACGTGGTATTTATACAGAATTTTTTTGAATGCCATTCGTCAAAGGCCTTTTTTCGTTTTTTGGAAAACTCTTCTACACTATTGCAAAAATGGCATGACTTTATATGAAGTTCAGGGAAAATATGGTTGTTTATTACTGGTGTCTCAAATGTGTTAGACTTCATAACACTGCAAGCAATCGCATTTCAGATGATACACGTCTTGTTTTGCGGAATGGGAATCGAAGCACGTAGTTCAGCTAATTTTTTGACAAAGCAGCAATCGAAAATTAACATTTAGCTATTAAATGTTTGCTTTTATATGGGAAGTATTGTTAGAGCTCCTCACGTTTGCCTCTCCTACTTCCTCCTGTTAATTAGATGAATCACGAATTCTGTAGCGAATTCCCTCGGGTATTGTAAGGAGAGGAAAAGCTCCAGCTTTAAAAATCCACGCCACACGCTACGAGTTGTTCATGCGGGTCATGTTCTTCTAGAGGGCTGTCGGTGCGGGAGGCGATCCGTGAAGCAGAACCACGGCGATCAGGCGATGATGTGATAAGGAAACGCTAAAATATTAACCGAAAGACTTCTTACTACTTGACCAGTTAACACATCAGTCCGTTACGGAGTTTCTCGTTTCGTGCAACCTGAAATTATGTCACCACTAACAAGACACTATACTCCGAATGTTGAATGTGTTCATCACGCTCAAACATGACCGCACACAGGAATTTGGAGACCCAGAGTATTAAACCGCCGAGTTTCTTAGCCTCCGATAGGTTGACAGTCTATGGACGTACGTAATACGCGTCGTGTCTTTTGTCTTCTTTCTATTAACCTTTTAAAGCCTAGCGGTAACTTTACGTACCACCAGGTTTAGCATTAAAAAATTCTACGTGGTGCCCACATTGCGTTTATGTGTTTTGTACGGATCTCAGAACAAACAGCAACTTTTGCCTTATAAAACATTAAGAGACTGGTTTTTATAACCGAAGTGGAGAGTGTTTACAGCGCGGTACGCACTGAGTCCTTATATAAAACAGATACGCTTCGTCTTTAACCTTTTAAAGCCTAGCGGTAACTTTACGTACCGCCAGGTTTAACATTAAAAAATTCTACGTGGTGCCCACATTGCGTTTATGTGTTTTGTACGGATCTCAGAACAAACAGCAACTTTTGCCTTATAAAACATTAAGAGACTGGTTTTTATAACCGAAGTGGAGAGTGTTTACAGCGCGGTACGCACTGAGTCCTTGTATAAAACAGATACGCTTCGTCTTTAAAGGGTTCAATTGTACTTTGGCACGCATTTAGAGCTTATATTCCTTTTCCCTTGACAGTAGATTCTGATGACACATACCATCCCACAGTAATCCACAATCAGCTCGAAGTATGTATTGTATACATCGCGCAAGGCGATTCTCACATGTTGGCATCTGATTCAAAAGTAGGCACAGAAGCCGTGTTATTGGTGTAAACACACGTTTTGTATCGTCAGGCAAGGTCCTCCCGAAAATTGACTGGCCGGACGCCCGGGGCAAAATTACTCAGCTGCCCCCCCCCCCCTCTTTGTAGGGCCCTGCGTTCAAACCGTGTTTAACTTAGATCAATATATATATAAAATCCTCCCATCTATTACTGTGTCACCTCAGTGTTGTTTATTTCCCGGTTTTCTAACATTTTTCTACTCGATTTCAAGCTGAGAATGGAGTAAAAGACGTAAAAATGCACTGGAAACCATGTGTAACTGAGAGGAAAATTGGACATTAAAAAGACTTGCATAATTTACTAATCTAACCACACAGGAAAGAGATACATGCGTATAAAAAGCATTAGACTCGGATAAGAAGGCAGATTAAAGAGATAATAAATAGCAAAGTATCCTATCAGGAAGTCCTTAAATTGAAAGCTAGGAAATACCCTGTCTAACTCATCCTCATTCACTTAGCTTTCTTAATTACAACACTGGGCGACAGCTACGAGCATTGAAACTCTTGCTTACGTAGTTTTCTTTAAACAGCTGTGTTACTGAACTCATTTAAGAGCTGTTCTTTGAACACAATCAAGAAAGAGTCTCGTTTGTCATCTCATCTCACTTACACACCTCTTTAGGATACATATGGCAAATATCCTGCTCTTTATTTCTTGATCTCTCAAGTGGTGGTTTTCCACAGTAATTTCTCCACAAATATTTTGCAACTTTCATTTCCACTTTTGATTAAAGCGCCCAGCTAAAAACGTAACCCCTCCAAATTTCAATAACCTAATAATAGTGTTTTTATGTACTAGTACATCCCCAATTAACATGACATGTTTCAAATTCGCAGAGTACAATTGGCAAATTTGTCTTATACAGTTTCATCTATCGTCAAAAGAACATGGCGCGTTCTCAATTAGTGGATGGACAGAAGGCATCCACAAATGGCGGACAGCTGCGAATTGAGTGAGAAAGTCTTCCAGCTTGGGTGCCTGATTCAGCCAAAAGCCCTTACAGACAAATTCCTTGTGTTACGGAACTTTATAATTTACGGAGGATTTATGGAACAAAGTTTTAATTATATGCAGCTTGCTTGTTACCTCTACCACGAAATACAGTTATTAACTTGCAGACTTTGTCAACACTTGTTGCACCTGCATTCAGCATGTTATTTCGTGTGTTTCCTGGTTATATTACGACATGCAACTTTTTCCTCTTTATTTCAAATTTATTCTCTTCTCATTTCTTTCTTTTGGAACCTTTACAACTTATGGCTATGACTTGGATGACCGAGGCATCGTCTTTCGATTCACGGTTGAAACAAGAAGCTTACCCCTCCAAAATGTTCAGACTGTCTCCTGGGACCATCCAGCCTCTATTCAACTGGCACCAATGGTTTTTACCCTGGAAGTGACCATTCTCTTACACCTCATGTCGAGGACAAAACGCGTGGCTCTGTATTTCCACCAAGCAAACGCTTCTATGGCGTGCACAGGGACAACTTGGCCTTTACCGTCTTAGTTTTTGGGAAATGCAACACATGGTTTAAAATATTTTCATATTTTGTTTACACCCAACATTTAATAAAAATTTTAAAGTGACTACCACTAGAAAAAGGAGCACGCAGTGGTGCAGTTAGTTGAGGCACTGCTTTACAAGGCGGAAGGTTGAGGGTTCGATTCCCGATGGTGTCACTGCAATTTTTTATTGACTTAATCCTTCCGGCAGCACTATGGCCCTGGAGTCGATTCAACCTCTAACAGAAACGAGTACTAGCAATATTTACTGGGGGTAAAGGCGGCCGGTGCGTATGGTTGACCTTATCACATTCATGTGCCGACTGTCATGAAGTCTGGGAGCTTCAGCCTCCTGGAACACTCAGCGCCTCTCCAGGCCTGTGCAGGTTTTACTTCACCTTTACTACTAGAACAAACATTTATTTTTTAAAATGAAGCTTTATTTAACCCATTAAAGACGAAGCGTGTCTGTTTGATATAAGGACTCAGTGCGTACCGCGCTGTAAACACTCTGCACTTCGGTTATAAAAACCAGTCTCTTAATGTTTTAGAAGGCAAAAGTTGCTGTTTGTTCTGAGACCCGTACAAAACACATAAACGCAATGTGGGCACCACGTAGAATTTTTTAATGTTAAACCTGGTGGTACGTAAAGTTACCGCTAGGCTTTAAAAGGTTAATACGTGTATCTGTACTCACACTCACTCCATAGAACAGAGTTCTTCCTTAGACACTAACAGGACATCAGCCACTCAACAAACTTCCCGCATTTTATGTTTTCCGAATGTTCAGCACCACATGCTCAAGCACCCAACACCTGTCCATATCCTGAGCCAGATCGATCCAGTTCACGCTTCCCCACCCCACTTCTTTAAGATCTATTTTATTATCTTTCTATCTATTCCTAGTTCTTTCAAGTGGTCTCTTTCCATCAGGTCTCCACACTAAAATCCTGTACTCACTTCTCCTGTTCCCCACACGTGCCACACACTACGCCAATTCCATTTTTCTTGCTTTGATCGCCCGAATAATATTTGGTGAGAAGTACAGGTCATAAAGCTCCTCGTTATGTAATGTTCTCCAGCTACTTGTTAACTCGTCCCTCTTAGGCCCAAGTATCTTCATCAGCATCTCGTTCTCTAATACCCTAAGAGGAAGAACCTTTACTGGTATAGAAAATATTCGATCTTTAGATCAATTGCATTTGCTCTGTTGAAACTTGTAGAAGAAGAATTCCGGGATGTTTTAACACTATCCACACGTTACTCACTTTTGGTTCACACATACACTTCCGACGAGGCGTCGGGCGATACTTCTGCCGCCCTTTTCTTCTCGGCGTGAAATGTCTTTCTTTTGTTCACTTAATCTACCTGATGGCAGTTTTGCGAAGAGATATGTGGAAGATGTGAGGTGGAAGCAGAAATACACGACGGACACAGGACAATGAGAGCAGGAAGAAAGAATACAAGTCATCTTCAGAGATCCTCAAAGAAATAAAAGCCCCAAAAATAATGAAAAAGGAAAGAATAAGAGACAATAACGAGGAAGAAATTGACGTTAGGAATTATAAAGAGTTGGTAGCGTGTATTGCGGGTGGAGTGCGCGGTAGCTACAGGCGACTTAGACGTGAGAGCTTTGGTTAATGAAAGCATCACGCAGTCAGACGAAGCGCAAGATGGGGGGAAATTAATTTTAAGAAAGGAACTTAAAAATGGAAAGAGAAAAGCAAATTAATGAAAAAGGAGCGTCTTTCCTCCACCCAATTCTACCACATAAAAGACTGAGATAACATTTGGGATCATTAATTAAAAAGTCGCTTCCGATGTCTTCCGTTTTTTGAAACAGAAAGGTTTTGTTCTACCCTCGATGGGATTGTAATTAGTGTAATATATAATTTAGAATTAATGATTAAACAATTGCACGACGTTTGCAGAAGTTCAGCAACATTATGGCTTGTGCCGATGGTTAGAAACAGTGGCAACAAACTTGCAGCAGAGAAACAAGTATAAACGCAAAATGTAGCCATGTAGGGTGCTCCGTGTAAAGGCGAACTCTTAACTACCTCTCATAAAGAAGTTGTTTTAAGGATTGGAATTAGCTTTCGATAAATTCCTCGTTATAACTGTGGTGTAACTGAATATGACGGAAAACTTCTAGTTTTCGGAAACGACTAATTCGAATTTCATTTTGGATACTAGCCTGTCAGTCTTTGTTTATTAACAACGATATTGTTTTAAGAAATTAATGTAACTTATGCCTTGGTTGCAAAACTCCAATTATTTTGGACTGAATTCCTTTAAAGTATTGACTTGCAATACATAATGAACAATCACACAGAAACTCTTCTTTTATAAAGAGATAAGAATAACGTAATCTAACACAAATTCCAGAAACAGAATAATTTACCAAACATATTTTTCTTCCAAACTATGCTCTTCCTCTCCTTCTTTGGTAAACGCAGCGAGCGACCCCAAAACTCCTTTTCTGGCACTCTGTATTAACTGGTCGGAAAATTAAAGGGCGCAAATTGCGAGTGGTAATATTCTTCAGAATATAAGTGAAACAAAGGTTTATAAGATCTTAAAAGTGTGGTAAAAGGTCAATTAAGGGGCCCGCGGTGGTGCAGTTGGTTGAGGCACTGCGCTACAAACCGGAAGGTCGCGGGTTCGATTCCCGATGGTGTCATTGGCATTTTTCATTGACATAATCCTGTCGGTCGCACTATGGACCTGGGGGTCGACTCAGCCTCTAATAGAAATGAGTACCAGGAATATTTCCTGGGGGGTAAAGGCGGCCGGTGCGTAGGACTGACAACCTTACCACCTTCAAGTGCCGATTGTCTAGAAATCAAGGAGCCTCAACCTCCTGGAACCCTGTGGGCCTGTCCAGGCCTGTAATGGGATTGCTTTACCTTAAAAGGTCAATTAAAATATTAAGTAAAATATTTGAATCGTTATGATACACTATATAGGACATGAGAGTAGAAAATTTTGGCTAACAAAATTCGTTCCACCAAAATGCACAAGATTATGTGAGTTAAAAATACGAAAGAGGCACTCGTGTCTATTTAATTGTAAAGGTAAGAATGTTATGCAGATTAACACTTGGACTCTGCTTTCCACATCCTTCAGTCTGTGCTAATATTATGAGAATGTGCGTGCCTTAATTTTTTACGCATCCTTACCGCATTTCGTTCGTGTGAACATTTTCCTTTCCCTCAAAATGCTGTTTGGAGACTTTTAGCAAACCAATTTTTTAAATTATATTTATTAAATTTTAATATGACCAAGTTTTATCAAATCAATTCCTTTAACATAACTACGCGGTTTATTTTTAATACTTTTGGAGCCAAAATAGCTCAGTCCATATGGCGGCTAGGTTATGGAATGGACAATGAAAGTTGGGGTTGGATTTCAAGCAGTGCAGACAGTTTTGTCTCCGCGCTACACCATTTATTTCCGCTGTGGTGCCCACCCATCTTCCTATCTAATGGGTGCCAGGGGATTTTTTTCACGGATGTAAATCGGCGGAGGCATGAATTTTAAAAGTCGCCTCCATTTAGCACTCAAATTAAGAATACGTAGAATTATACCACCACTCCTCCTCACGTCTTCATCACGTGCAGTTCTATTAGCCCTTTAAAGACGAAGCGTATCTGTTTTATATAAGGACTCAGTGCGTACCGCGCTGTAAACACTCTCCACTTCAGTTATAAAAACCAGTCTCTTAATGTTTTATAAGGCAAAAGTTGCTGTTTGTTCTGAGATCCGTACAAAACACATAAACGCAATGTGGGCACCACGTAGAATTTTTTAATGTTAAACCTGGTTGTACGTAAAGTTACCGCTAGGCTTTAAAAGGTTAGTCAAAGACTCTACTTATTTACATGCCTGAGAATGTTCTTATTTGCATAAAGTATGCCATTAGTAAATAGTGTCCATTTTCATTAATTTTTCGTGTTTAATAAGACTACTCAGAATGATAATCACAGAAAGAGAAATTGAATAAGATGGCCCATTTAAAGAGACGGCTTTTAATGCTTCGGATAAACAGAACGTGAAACGGAGGGGCTGTCAGCCATAAACTCAAACATAATACTCCTAAGACAGAGTAAGAGAGTAAAGCAGAAGAAAGAAGAAAAAAGACGTAGGGTGGTGCAGTAAAGAACATGACGTTTAATACGGAGGAATATACAGATAAAATTGATTTCTCAAATCTTACCATGATGTGACCGCTTGTCCTTCATTATTAAGGTAACCTGGAGAAAAGCAGAGCCTTAGGAAGTGAAGAAAGCAATGTGATGAACAATGGAATGTTGAGAATGCAGCAGAAGAATAAAGATTAGCATTTGGGCACAGAACAGTGGAACTATTTTCCTATCCACTGCTCCCCGACTTCGCAAGAAACGTTGTTGTTTGAAAGCTTCCCAGACTTGATGCACATTTCCTTCTGGTAAGAGACACATGTAGACAAATACGTGTATGGAGCGACGGTTGAATGATATTGACAGGGGAATCCGAAAAACGCAGAGTAGAACATGTCCCCTTGCCACTTCTTTCCCCAAAAAACTCCCTGGACTGGACTGGTATCGAACCCGGATCTCAGCGGTGAGGGGATGGCGACTAACTGCCTGAGCTATTGCAAGGCCATCTTGGCTAAAAGTTTTGTAAATTATGTAAAACTTCGGTTCCTACCTCACAGAGAACAAAGAAAATATCCAACAGAAGAAAGTAATCAAAGAGGTTTAGAAGAAACCAACGGTGCTTAAGGGTATTATTAGAGCGATAGAAAACGCCGAAATACATTTTTTGGGCAAACCGCTGGATTTCTCAATGTTACAGCAAAGGGTACATCTAGTTATCACTCGTCTTTAAAAAGTTAATTTTGAGAAGGCGGTTAGGAGACTCGATCTGACAATGTCGTGCAGTTGCACTTGATTAGACGTCTACACGTGCTGCCCGGTTTACAACTTTTGGAGACAGCTTTGATCAAACAAAGATACACTCTATTCGCTCCTAATGCAGGACTGTACCTCTCTACCTATATAGTGGCACTTAATAACTCTCCTGTATCTCTTCCATTACGCACGTAAAAGGAAATGGAATGCTCAGCTCTAACGTACGTGCTTGCAGCTCTTCCTGTAAATCACACAGCTGTGAAGGCACGTAACCACTTTTCTCTTAATTTGAAACAAAATCAGTGAAAACAAGACCCTCAAGGAGAGAGGATTCTTACTCACCCCGACTGTAAAATATAAATGTAAATTAGTTCCTGTGCTCGCCATGAAGGCGTAGGGGACTGGAGTTGTAGATCCACACCTTCTTAACATGGGCACTGAATGGAGGTGAATGCTCTGCTTCACACTCCGATCACTTTATATCCGATACCCACTGACCAGGGGGTCGGATGGGCCCTCCGCAGCTTGTCAGCACGCTTTAGATAGAGACTAACCCTTGCCCATGCCGGGACAGTAGGCTGCCAGGTGATCTAATCTCGTTACTATGATGTCCAGGCTTCTAATCTGTGTATGAAAAACAACTGCAATTCGAGTAGTACAAATTACGTTCCATTACCAAACATTATTATTCTTAGCGCAGTACAGAAGCCATAGGCAACATATATTTGTTCTTTCGGCGTATCGTCATATCAGACTCAATCTGCATTGCGACAGGTCCGTAGCCATCTGCAAGCGAGATCTCCACGGAAGGCGATCTGTTGTTTCCTCTTTCAAGTTGCAGTATTTTCTCTTGTCCATAAGGTAACCAGGTAGCTGTTTCTGTCTTCTTCCTTGTCGCCCCGTCACTTCTATCTTCCCTTCGATAACGTGTTTTACACTTGTTTTAGAAGGCAGTTCCTACGCAAGGGGTGACTAAACTATTTATCTTTTCTTCTTTTTACGTACGCAGGATATTCCTCTCCTCTCTGATTCTATGTAACTCATCATTTTGCACACGACAATTCCGACGTATCTTCTGCAGCCTTCTACAGCTCCATGTTTCAAAACTTTCCAGGTAGTTCTCATCTATTTTCTGAAGCGTCCAAGTTTCAGCACCATAAAAAGCTATGCTCCGGGTGTAGAATTTCACCAGTTTCTTTCTCAAATTTAAGTCTAATTTGCTGGTAGAAAGAGCCTTGTAGTAGCGCAGTTGGTTGAGGCACTGCGCTACAAACCGGCAGGTCGCAGGTTCGATTACCGGTGGTGTCATTGGATTTTTCATTGGCATAATCCTATCGCCTCTAACAGTCTCTAACAGAAATGAGTACCAGGAATATTTCCTGGGCTTAGAGCTGACCTTACCACCTTCATTTGCCGACTGTCTAAAAATCTGGGAGCCTCAACCTTCTGGAAACCTCAGGGCCTGTCCAAGCCTGTAATGGGATAGCTTTGCCTTTACCAGGACGCAAAAGATTTTCGACGATGAAAAATCTTTCTGTCTTGTAGCAGTAGATCAAAAATGTACGTAATTCATAATGCTATTTATGTCCCCAGACTTCCAGTCTCTCAGCATCTGCAAGTGTATAATTTAATGCATAAAAAGATCTGTTTGCTAGTTTGCTGTTTATCACTAGGAAGGCCCACGTAATGTGTGCAATGTCACGTCCGTGCCACGGTTCAGGTTGTTATGTACCCCCCTCTCAAATAGGAAGCCCTCCTTCAATTTCAGACCAGTTCCTGTGGGACTGTGGTGGAAAAAGTGACAATTTGGCAGGCTTTTCTACAAGTACGTCATTGTTCCGCCGTCAGTGTCTCTCTGCAAGTGTCCCACACTTTATGTCATGCGTCTACCTTTGACGTCAGGAATCTTCACAAGTGACAGCGTCGTTAAGCAAAACATTTAAGTCTCCCTTTTTGTTACGAAACTAAGTGCGATGTTAATGCATGTTGTGAAATTAATGTGCTCTGTTATTCTTTATTTTGTTTAAAATGCTTATTAAGTTTTCACAACATAAAATATTAATCTAATGCAAGTAATTACAACACAGTGTTGCGCAGAAATTCATAACAAATATGTTTTTACACATGTTAATTTTTATGTTTAAAAAACTTTGGTAAGGAATGTGAATTTTATGTAGTCATTAATAAGTAAATATCTAGTCGAGTAAGATTCAAATTTGGAAAAAAAAACGCATTTGGAAAATATGAATCTTTCTCTCTAGTAAGCCCTTTCACCTTTCTGGAATTACTCAGTGTGTGTGTGTGGACTTTGTCTACCATCCGTGTTTAAAATAAAATTAAAAGCACGGGAAAAAGTCCACCCGGTGGATGACTACAAAATAATACACAGTCATCAGAACGTTACAGGCATTTTACGTTTCTCCGAATCCGCTTCATACTTTGCGCTATTAAGGCTCAAAATCCAATATTTTCCTGAACTCTTCATAATCCTGCAGGAGCGTGAGACGAGTGCTCACACAGGGCACTTTTGTGCCATATTTCCTTTTTGCCTTGAGAAGGTTCCTGTAATAAATAAAGATTTAGGACGCAGGTTCAAAGAAGTAAAGACAAGGAAGCGTCTGTCTAGAGCCGTCGGCGACGTTAGTGAATGCAGTAACTCAGAACACGGGCGATGAGAGCACATTTCTCCTGCGGTCGTCGGTTAAAGGTTTTAAGATCTGTCGGCAGGTGTCTAAAACGTAATTAAGGCGCCATAACGTTGGGTTACGTAATAAATGGACAATACTGCTTTAGAACCTTCCGAAAATAGCTGATTCTTAGTACCTATATCTTTATCGACATTTTGTGTTTTCTAAATTTTACTTAATACGCATGGCGTTTCTAGGTTTGGCTCCACTGCTACCTTCAAGCTGTCATGTTTTGTCTCTTTTCATTACACTTCTCTGTGTTGTACATTGAGAACCTGAAGAAGGGGCTACAGTCAACTTGCGAAACATTGTATGTATTAACCCTTTAAAGAGGAAGCTTATCTGTTTTATATAAGGACTCAGTGCGTACCGCGCAGTAAACACTCTCCACTTCGGTTATAAAAACCAATCTCTTAATGTTTTATAAGGCAAAAGTTGCTGTTTGTTCTGAGATCCGTACAAAACACATAAACGCAATGTGGGCACCACGTAGAATTATTTAATGTTAAACCTGGTCGTAAGTGAAGTTACCGCTAGGCTTTAAACGGTTAAGTATGCTTCAGACAGTGGACAAAGTCTGAAGAAATAAAGATGAGATGGAAAGTGCTTCTCAACCACAAGGTTTTTAAAAGTAAATCTCGCGGTAAATTATTTTTTATCAGGATAAATATGTTTTTATAAACAGAACACACTGCAGTTTCAGTTTGACGATATATAAAGTCTACGTAAGGAAAAAGCAGGCTTGCTCGCTCCATTGCTCTCCTACAGGGCGGTTCTTCTTACAACGCCTGTCACATTGAGGGCGGAATTTTTCGCTGGATTTAATACAAAGGCTGATTACAAGCAGCAAATAATGTTCAAAAAATTATAAGCAAAATTGCCATGCAGAGCGTTACAATGGGGTTTCTTACATTAAAAGGATAGGAACTTTTGGATTCCAGGCACTTGGCTGTATGGGGGGAATCACCCTTTTTGCAGTTAAAATATCCACGTCCTCAAAACATAACGAACGACTGTCTAGGTAAGAGTCTGTTACAAATGCCCTACTAAATGTATCAGTAATGCAGAAAAAACACCTTATATTGCAACAGAGAGTATTTATTGTTGATATATATACGGAAAACTTTTCTTAAAACATGTTTTGCCCGAAATTGATCTTCATCGTGTAATCCCACAGAGTATCCAAATATAATAAGGAAGAATTACTGCATTGTAAGTTCTTTTGAATGTAAACGAGTCCGATTTCCTCTTATAAGTAACCGTTTGCTAATTGAAAAGTTCTCATAAGATTCACACAATTTACGGTGAACAATCCTACTTAGTGTACTTCGATATTATGTAGGATATTACCTGATAATAGCACATTTTGGCTGAGATACGTGCCCGAATTTCAAGAAAATCCAAATGACACATTTCTCGTAATTTTTTAGGGAAATGCTTGCCTTTATGTCCTAAAAAATTTGTTCTATAAATTTTGTTACATTATTTAGCTAGCACTTCCAGTGTTTTTTTCTCTAGCTGTTCTAGAACAGTAATAATAAAGGCCACATAAACAGCAGCTGTACGAAATCATAGGAAGGAAGTTGTTCCTCTTGCACCCACATCAAAACACAAAAGACATCTATAGAATTCCATAATTCAAAGATACCTTTATAAACTAATCGCAAACCCTAGCTTTATTCTGTCATAGTATTTCTATTTTCTTCTGCCACTAATGGCAGAGAATAAGTTTTTCCATTTTTTTACTTGGTTATTTTTATGAAAGATGGTAGCTACTGGTAGTTAACGATCCAGCTCAGCTCCTAAACCTTACGTAATATCTAAAGCATTCTGAAAGTTTGCGAAACAAACGTAAGTCGAAAAACAGTTTGCTTACAAATACGTATAAAATTAAGTACAACAGAAAAATAATAGCAAATAAGCTGTACAGAAAAGCCCCGATTTTTCAGAAAAGTTTGCTACTCAACTCTTTCTCTGTACTTCAAGTTACCGTTTGTCATCCCGAAATCTATTCTTCAAACACACCAATTATCAAACTGTGGGTCGTGTGCTCTGTGTGGCCTCCTCTTTCGTCAGATCTAAATAAGTGCTGTTTTATTTGTGAGATACGTTAAAGGGTAACCTGCGTAATGCTCCTATTTTGGAAAAAGGGGAAAATCCACAAAATATAAACTTTACTGGAGAAGCAAGAAAGTGGTTCCATTTCATATGCGACAACTGCTTTGACAAGCAGGGTGCTTTCCACCTCTTTTGGTTACTCCTGAAGATGGAGTGTTATGTTTTTACATATCACAGAGCACCGCAAGTTGAATGATTCGTTATACATAACTCAATTGAGCTCAAAGTTTCAGTTGGTCCCTTATTAAGAAACAGGGGCGAAATTAATATTCTTATTATATGCACCCTTTGTGTTTCTAACGATTAATTAATAAAAACAGTCAACCAAAATCATGCTACACGTTTCGGCCTCAGACAGCTCTCATAAGGTTTTATATAACTATAATTTTAGAAAAAGGCTCATGACAGCCATCTTTGGCCGAAACATGTAGATTATTTTTAACTGGATGCTTTTATACTAACAACGAATGTAGATGATTAAGATATGTGTAACAAAATAGTACAAGGGAAAAAGATCATAGGACAGCTGTACTCACTTTTATGGGACGATACAATTTCGAAAAACGCTAAACAAAGAATATTCAAATCAAGAGTACAGCCGCCAACAGCATACGGTGAGGAGGTATGGGTCATGGGTTCAAAGATTTGCAAAAAAAATTAATGCAGTAGAAATGAGTTTTTGCAGAAGATGCTGTGGACTGACACTGGAAGGTCACGTAAGGAATGATATAATTAGGGAGAGTATGGAAACAGAAGTGACACTGACAGACACTGTAGAAGCTAAACAGCTTACAAACGGTACGGACACATGAAACGCATGGAAGAAGATAGACTGCCTAAGAAAATATATGAATGGACTCAAATTGAAAGCAAAAAGAAAGGAAGACCCAGAAATACTTGGAAGAAGAAAGCAAAGCAAGCAATGGATGAAAGAAATCTACGGGAAGAAGACTATATGGTTAGAAACAGATGGCGACTAGGATGTGGGATACGGCCACAAAGACTGTAAACCCCGCCAATAAGATTATATATATTATATATACATACAACGAGTGTAGTTGTTAAGTGGTAGTATAAGAAATCAGTTAATTAATTTTACAGCAACGAACCTGACAATGGAAACATCTGAAGTAGATGTATTCAGGAGTAACATTTTTAGCTTCACTGGCAGAAACACAACGTGAATTGAGGAATGTCTTTTTTATATGTGTGACGCGGTCTGGAAACAGGCGGTGTACCATTCTCAGCTTCTTTAACCTGGTGAGGAAAGACCTAATATTAACCGCAGCACACTGAACTAAATATCTCCATAGCCTTATTTACACAAAATGAACTAATATCAAATGCTACATATAAAATTACAAGGCCTAGACTTGGAATCCGGAAAACTGGAAATAAAGAAATTAACTGACCTATGAAATGGGTCGTATAAAATAATGACGCCATGATACTTAGCGCTTATTTGTTTCTATACTGGAGGAAATGTAATTTATAATTACATTTGTGAATGTCGAAAAAATACAGCTTATTTTCTGTTACACTTGTGCACGCTATGTAAAAGTAATGGTGGAAGAGTACAGAAGTTCCCAGCCGGCAGGCAATAAAGCAGAAGTCTATATACGGAGACCTAAGTTGTAAGTTATTGGACGGGAAAATGCCTGCACCTCAATAAGCAATGGCTTTCCCTTTGGACGGCCCCAGTTCTACCAGCAATACATCTGTCTTCCCGCTTGGCCTGATGGCAGCTGTGTGAAATACGACTCACAGGGGTCTTCAAGAATTTTGATGATTTTATCTTTTTCCCTGCTCTGCTATCTCTAGTTCACCACACACACACACACACACACACACACACACACACACACACACACACACATGCACGCTATCCACAATATGCTTCAACTCTATAGCATGGAAATGCCACTTTCATCCCTCGAACCAGTACATGAAATTCCACTTTTTTGACCTTCCTAGTACAGCCTCTTGCTTTATTCACGAATTGGACTATACAACCCTTTAAAGCTGGTCACTCGGCTACTAACAACCAGGCCGTATCTGTTAGTATTTTTACCACCAGTTTTAAGGACAGAAGGAAATAATTTCACCCGCAAAATTCAGGATTATTCATGTGTTAGAAGATTCTGAAATAAATACCAGCCATTACTCTGTATAGCATTTACCGGTTTGTTGCTAAACGAAGCACATTGCGTTGTTCTGTGAGTTAGAAAATAAATATTTATATACAGAATGTCTCAAAAGTTATTAAACCTGTATCACCACTTTTATTTTTGTCAGGTGTTTTAAAATAGTGTTCCAGAACTGTTATTTAAGTAACGCTTTTCGAAAAAGTTTTGTAAATTCTGTGAGTAGCATAGAAATTTTCAAAGTATTTTTTGGTATGTTTCACAAATCGTGTATCTGACTTTTGGGCCTTCCTGTATACAGTAGATGAATTTTAGTCTTCTAAGATTTAAATTTTTCGACTTCACGTTTTTAAACATAAATATAAAATGTTTTCACGTTGCACACTCCCGCTGATACCCGCGACTGATAACGTTTTGCACACAGAATACTCCCATTCTACTTCCGCACGATGACAAGAATGATTTTGTTTCCCTCATGACATTCAGTAACAAGTAGTGTTTCAAATCCACAGCTTCATTATCTCAGCAATTATCGGCCTCAGAATTTCCTTTCTGGCTCTTAACCTTTTAAAGCCTAGCGGTAACTTTACGTACCACCAGGTTTAACATTAAAAAATTCTACGTGGTGCCCACATTGCGTTTATGTGTTTTGTACGGATCTCAGAACAAACAGCAACTTTCGTCTTATACAGCATTAACAGATTGTTTTATATAACTGAGATGTAGAGTGTTTACTGCGCGGTACGCACTGAGTCCATATATAAAACAGATACGCTTCGGATTTAACCTTTTAAAGCCTAGCGGTAACTTTACGTACCGCCAGGTTTAACATTAAAAAATTCTACGTGGTGCCCACATTGCGTTTATGTGTTTTGTACGGATCTCAGAACAAACAGCAACTTTTGCCTTATAAAACATTAAGAGACGAGTGGAGAGTGTTTACTGCGCGGTACGCACTGAGTCCTTATATAAAACAGATACGTTCCGTCTTTAAAGGTTTAATATTTTACGCCAGGTACTGCAACTTTTAAAAAAGCTTCGTCTGATTTCTTCTACGTTTCAGCGTTCCCCGTGATTTTATACATCCTTACCAAGTTAACTGACAAAATAAGTTCTCAGAAGAGAGCAGAACCTAACCAATACACTAACTGTATGCGCAACCACATGTTCGGAAGGCCTTTGTCTTTACTGCACTCCAGAAGGAAAACCTGTTTCTATGGCGTAATATATATCTACGTGCGTCAGACCAAGGTTTATCAAACTTTCTACTACTGCGAACCCCTTACCAAGTTCCTTTAATACTTCCCCCAAAATTATTTCAAATCGCACACTTCTTAGGCAAAAATCGAAGTAATATTTAAATTTGAAATATTTAGAAATAACATGAATTCTTCTTGTTTCTCTTATACGTAACTGCTATCTCCATCTTTTGCTAGGTCTTCCCAGTTGACGACAACATGCAAGTTTGTAGGCCAGCATTTTCTTCGGTAACTTGTAATCCTCCGTACTTTCCACATCCTATCTCCACCCGACTTGGCATTTATTCCAACATACTAATTGCTGTCTCTTTTTAGAAAGACATTTAAACCATAAGTGCATTTATGAACCAATATATAAATCACGAAACAATAACCTGCGTGGCACTAAGGGCAGCGACACTAAGTAAGGTTAGGAAATGACTAAAAGGAAGAAAATTTCAGCGTCGCTGTTCATTCACTCGATTATTGCTTTCTTTGTTGCGCATAGAGGCTTTTGTATTTTTGGCAAACAAGTGTCTTATGGAACCTGGTTTTTGAGTCAGGAGAAAAGAAATTAGTCTCTCTGCTTCAAGAGCAAGATTTTGAATCCAGCATTTAGATTCGCAGTGTAAGTCACACTCTGCATTTCTCTCCTCTAACACAATTTCTTTATTGCAAAGTATTATATCAATTTCACTCCCAACGCGCACTTAAAATTTATATTCAGTACTGCTCAAGTGACAGACCCACAGTGGATAAGCTTTGGTTTAGAGACCGCGTGGCCATAAGCATTACGCAGCATATGATTCAAATGGATGGTTTGTAATCTGGGTGTACAAGTTTCGAGTCTCCGCCCGGATAACAGATTTCCAGAATGAGAATTTTCATTGTTCCCAGAGTCTGTAAAGGAAGCTGCTGGGGCAGTGCCTTCCGGTAAGTAATGCTCCGTTTTCACAGTCACACCCATAAGCCTACCTAGGCTAATAACATGGGGGGGGGGACAAAATTGACCATAGGTATTAGGAACTTTATTTTACAAAAGAGTCAAATTTGAAAGAGGGGAAAATTGTTCCCATAAGAAGCAAGTTTTTCATTTTCTTTTTTCTGTCTAGTTCTTATTTGCCATTACTCAATTCAGTAACCAGATAAACTATCCCTAGGTTGGAGAAATAAATACCCTCCTTGACCCCCCCAATTTACGTCTATGCTCACACCTAATAACCAGTCACTAGCGGCGATATTTGTTAGTGCCGTACTTCGGGCTGGAGCGTCAGCATTTTATAAGCAAGAAAGGTAAGACGTTTCTCTACGCTACCATTTTATATCAGCTCTTAAGTCTACAGGTTGTTGTAGAGAGGAGAGTGTTGTAACCCACCCGCCCCCCCCCCCCCCCGTGTTAGCAGCTACAGCGTCAACATCACCACTAATTTTAACTAATGTCCAAATCCTTCACATATTTTTTTCAGGCTCCAAGCCTCTATGTTAAGCCCAAAATCAAGTTACACCTTGCTATAAGCCCCGCACATGTGATACCCAATCACTACGGTACACACTGACAGATCATCGGCAAGTCAAGAAATATCCGCGTGTTCTGCAAAGCGGCAGCTCATTGCTGTGTTCACATCAACCGGCCATTCGTCCGTGTTCCGATGTAGAGTAATCCCGTTCTCACCATCGAATCTCACTCCTTCATAAACGAATTTAATGTGACCCTCACATCTACTACTAGTTCTTTCAAGTAGTCTCTTCCCTTAAAATTTCCCCAGCAAATCCCCGTATACCATTCCCTTCGCTGCCAGACATGTCAATGTCAAAAACGTCTTTATGTAAAACAAACGTCCAGCGCCTCTAATACGTGCAAACGTCAAAGCCGTACCTTGATTGGCTGCAATCTCTGCAGTAATAAGATGCCCTCAGTGCAACCAAACACCGCCGCCTCTGCCCCTCCCCACCTCAGGATAGTTCACTCGACGTCACAAGCGCGTGATGCTGACAGAGTCGCTTCTGCTATAGGAAGCAGTCTGCACACCCCCCCCCCCCCCCCCCGACCGCCGGATTCTGCAGGCAAGTTACCGCATGGCAGTGGACAGTACGCTTGGTTTACGGTGGCGCTGCATTGTGGCTGGGCCAATTCCATTGAAACGTCACTGACTTATCTGCAATGAAGTACACAATAGCTTATAGCTAACTAACCGACTAACTAACTCACTGGAGCAGAGTCTTTCCTGAGGATCTAAGAGGTCCTCAGCTAGTGAAGAAATTCTCCACATTTTATTAAACTAGGAAGTTCATTACAGCATCCACAACAGCCGGCCAAACGTCCGTATTCTAAGTCAGTTCTTCCCTATACCGCTTGTTGAAGATCCATTTTAATATTACTGTCCCATCTACGCCTAGGTCTCCCAGGTGGTCTCCTACCCTTAAACTCTCCCAACAAAACACTGTATGCAACTCAGCCATCCCCCACCCATCTTCCATGCCTCCGTCCATCTCATTCTTCGTGATCTGACCAGCCGAATAATATTTCATGAGGGGTGCAGATCTGTTCGCATATATCTACTCAAGAAAAGGGATCAGCACAGGTTTTAGCACGGAGTCGCCAACAGACTCAAATTGCCGGTCTTTGTATGACGCCTGTATTGTGTGTGCGTGAAGATGAAACTCAGTACTGACACGCAAGAGAGGCCATAAGTCTAGTGGTGTAACAGCAAGCTGAAGTCCTTTGTGGTATGCACTGTGCACAGCAGTCAGTCTGCCTCGTGGTAAGTATGGACTACCCTTTCTCGAGGATGAAACAACCCTCTCATAATTTCTTTCTTTTCTTCTTAATCTGACTTCTACGTACTCATTTTAGGTGCAGAGGGTTATTGTTGCACCTGATCACACTCAGTGACACACACACACACACACACACACACACACACACACACACACACACACACACACACACACACACACACACACACACACACACACACACACACACACGATAGGGCTCCTCTGGACGAGTGATCAGCCCGACGCAGAGGCCTCTACTGACAAGCTACAATATTCACAAAAGACAGACATGTATGCACCCGGCGGGATTCGAACCCGCTATCCCAGCAAACGAGCCACCGCAGACCTACGTCTTAGACTTCGCAGTCACCGGGATCGGTCTCAGTAATACCTGCACTGATATTTCTTAGAAAAGACGTCAATCATTTAAACTATCACACATTATTTTTCTGATGTAATTTCACCCTTGGAAGACGAAAATTAATCTAAAATATATTTTACAACTCAGGACGTATCGCGTAGTAAACAGTCTCTTCGGTTATATAAACCAGTCAATGAATGCTGTAGAGGGAAGTAATTGTCATTTTTTTCTGAGATCCATCACTGTGTGGGCAGAATGTAGAATTATTTTTATATTAAACCTGGCGGTACACATAGTAACCACTACAGAGTAAAGGGTTAAATAACGGGTAATGTTTGTGTCGTGTCACAGGTCATAGGAAGAACACTGTAAAGTGAATGGAAAGAAATGGGTAGGGAACATTAGTAATATTTTACACTGTTATCCTTTGTTCAGAACGCATGACACACGCAAGCAGAGAGATTTAAAAGCGGCTAGCTGGTGTTTCGGTCGAGATTCCAAACTTGTAAGTCCACAACACAGACGAAATATTTTATCTCACTGCATAGATTTTTCTGTGACATCACACGGATATCCAACGTGCTATAGCTTCAACAAAAGCAGTAAGAGTGACAGAGACTGTGGTTAGGTTAGGTCTGTCGCTGACCATAAGGAACCAACCCCTCGGTATCAGCGTACTGCGGCGTGGAACACAGCCTATTGAAAAGTGTGGGACAGACAGTTCCAATACGGTTCAACACACAGTTGAAAAATGTCCAAGTAAATTCTTCAAATGCGGTTCAACACACAGGTAAAGAATGTCCAAGTAAATTCTTCAAATACGGTACAACACACAGGTGCAGAATGTCCAAGTAAATTCTTCACATACTGTTCAACACACACGTGAAGAATGTCCAAGTAAATTCCTCAAATACTGTTCAACACACACGTGAAGAATGTCCAAGTAAATTCTTCAAATACTGTTCAACACACAGGTGAAGAATGTCCAAGTAAATTCTTCAAATATGGTTCAACGCACAGGTGAAGATTGTCCAAGTAAATTCTTCAAATACGGTTCAACGCACAGGTGAAGAATGTCCAAGTAAACTCTTGAAATACTGTTCAACACACACGCGAAGAATGTCCAAGTAAATTCTTCAAATACTGTTCAACACACACGTGAAGAATGTCCAAGTAAATTCTTCAAATACAGTTCAACGCACAGGTGAAGAATGCCCAAGTAAATTCTTCAAATACAGTTCAACGCACAGGTGAAGAATGTCCAAGTAAATTCTTCAAATACTGTTCAACACACACGTGAAGAATGTCCAAGTAAATTCTTCAAATACTGTTCAACACACAAGTGAAGAATGTCCAAGTGAATTCTTCAAATACGGTTCAACACACAGGTGAAGAATGTCCAAGTAATGTCCAATGTAATGTAATTGTCACACTTATTTTTTGGGGGGAAGAATAATAGTCTAATAATTCTATCACATTTCGAGTCACACCCCACGTTAATATTTGAACTGTCACTTTTAAATTGCTGCACAATGTGTTGATTCTTTTAATCCACCCCTTACTAAATATGGTCTGACCCTTTATATCACCGAAAATACGTGGCACGTGATTGATAAAAATAAGGATTTTCCAGGTAGCTATTATCCGGGTATTTACGATGGAAAATTCCCATTGAAAAGCCTTAAAACATCTTATCCTCCCCTTCTGTTCAAAACCTGCACTAATGCACTTCCTAATTAAGCATATGAATTCAATTCTATGAAATCGTGTCTCAGTGCTTTCGGTTTACAGATGAATGAAGCTCAAAACCATTGTGACTTCTAAAGGCAGCCCCTTTCATTTGTGTTCTATTGGTTTGCTCTCTTCTGTTTTAATACGAAGTTTGAATATTTGTCTGGCGGTTCATCCCTTCTGGTGCCTGAAACTGCAGTAAGTATACAAACACAAAATTTGCTGTTGCGATGTATTGTACTTCACATTACTCTTGCTATTTTCCAATTCCCAACTTAATTTTTATTTCTAAGCAAATACAGGCTTGTAGCGTCTTTTATTTGCGATGTTCTTCTATGTACCTCGCCCCTCATAAATTCGAACTAACTGAAAAATAAACACCCTTCTTAGATGTTGCGCTGTGTCTGCTGGTAAATAGTGTCCATCAATCTGAAGAAACGTACTTGTTATTTCTTCAGGTCAAGCACTCAGATAAGAGAGATGATTTTCATGAAATTTAGTGTGAACCTCATGCCATTAATGACTATTCACACTTTTCTGATTTTTAATTCCACACATCCAAGAGTACCAATACAGATGCCGTATAAATGGCTGAGGTACAGCTGACACCTGTACTACTATACATATATATATACATATATATATACACACTCGTATATATAAAATATTTGGCCGTGAAAACATCTAAAGACAGATCTGCAGACATTTTTGCAGCCATTGATATTTATATTGTGGTTTACTAAACAGCGTAGTCTGATAGATGATCACCGCCAATGTTTCGAAGAAACAAGAAGAAAGAAGAACACTCTGTTGCCGTGAAAAAGCAGTAAGTATTACATATTCTGAGTATGTGTCTGGTGCCTTATTTTGCCAGCATGCAAAGCGCATGCGCCGTGTTATATTGTAATCTGTGGACTGTCCGGCTCTGTCATATTTTTCCACATTATCTTACAAAAGGCAAGACTTTCGGAAAAATGTTATTGAACATGAAATACCTGTTTCGAGATTCTCTACAAGGTTTATCAGAAATATTTGTAATTTAAGAAGAATTCCGTCAGATGTTATCATAAATGTACATAGGTTTTCATGTAAAATACTCGTTATTTTTGTCAGATTCTCAACAAGTTTTCGAAAAATCATCAAATGCAAAATTTCGTAAAATTTAGTGCTCTGGGAGCCCATGTTACATGCGGATTCGAACGGACGAATAGACAGACACAAACATGACTAATGTAATAGTCATATTTCGCAGTTTTGTGAACGCTGTCAAAATTGGGTGCGTTGTATTGCAGTTCATATAATCAAATGTTTCTTTGTGTTGGCTGCTGACGTCATGAATGCACGTATGCAGGCCTAGTAACAGGAGCGAAAAAACAATAATTATTAAAAAAGACAATGTCATCAAGATATGAGCAGTAAAGGGGCCCGTCTGGTCGGTCCGGCGTAGGGTGGTTTGGAGGTATTTGATGGTGCAGGGGTGTCGTGGAGGTAGATTTCCCTGAAGAAGGCATCGCGAATTATGTCGAAACACCCGGGGGTCGCGGGCCATGTTGTGCGCACGGCACGGTCGTGCGCAGAACATGGCCCGGACCGACCAGATGGACCCCTTTACTACTGACATGATCAAATTGACCATTTTCACCAAGAGATGTGATCCTTTTAAGTCCAAAGGAATATAAATAACACAATTGCTAATAGGGTAGTGTGCGTGAACTGGCTCAAAAATATCTACAGTTTCTGGATGGCACAGTGTGGAAACTTTCATTTTTTACGTTGGTCTTTGGTGTAACAACACTTTTACTGAAACTTGCGGAAGTTTCGAATTTCTAATAAATATAATAATTTTAACTTTCAGCACGGCTTTTACACAGGAGTAATAATTTAACATCGCAAGTTAAGTCATGAATTATGTAAGCATACGTGATGATGGCGCAGCAAAAGCGGAACTCACAGCCTTACTTATACTTTACACTATACGCCTTTACTGGGAAGTGTAAAATGGCTGAAACCGATAGGGAAAATCGAAGCTGGACAGTAAAGTTCGCAATGTGCGTAATTAAACTCTACTCACGCAAACGTCTCGAAGGGTATAAATACGCGTAACTTCAAGCACCCTTAAAATTGACCACAACATGGAGGTGAGTGGCTGGCTTCATACTTCCATCTCTTCACCTTTAATGAAGTGCCCCATATTCCACACATCAAGAGGCACTACGCTGCTGGTAAGAGAAAAATTCCTTGACCCTGAGCTTAGTTAAATAACAAAACACACGATCATCTCCCAAGAGCTCCTGCCAGCTTTCTGGTAGGTGAAGTGCAAGGCAAATCCCCTCAACACCTGCACGAGTGTGCCGTACTTAGTAACAGAGCTCTCGGAGCAGAAATCGCGGAATCTAACTTCTTATTCAGTGGAAAATCCGTTTTGATTAAACGCCTTTAAAGTTAACCTTTTAAAGCCTAGCGGTAACTTTACATACGACCAGGTTTAACATTAAAAAATTCTACGTGGTGCCCACATTGCGTTTATGTGTTTTGTACGGATCTCAGAACAAACAGCAACTTTTGCCTTATAAAACATTAAGAGATTGGTTTTTATAACCGAAGTGGAGAGTGTTTACAGCGCAGTACGCACTGAGTCCTTATATAAAACAGATACGTGTCGTCTTTAAAGGGTTAATTATGTTAGTTACAGGTACTGGGATAGGGGGCATGGACTGGATTGAGCTGGCTCAGGATAGGGACAGGTGGTGGGCTCTTGTGAATGCGGTAATGAACCTCCGGGTTCCATAAAATGCGGGGAATTTCTTGACTAGCTGAGAAACTGTTAGCTTCTCAAGAAGGCCTCTGCTTCATAGAGTTATTTAGTCAGTCAGTCAGTTAGTTAGTTAGTTAATTAGTTACAGGTACAAAAGTTAGTTGTGTCCGTATTGTTGTTCTTTATTATGTTTTATTACTTTTGTACTTTTTTGCTCACGAACATGTGACACCAGTTTGTCATATGACATGAGATCACATCTGCAGTGACAGAATTTCACGCGCACTGCTAAAGGTCTTCAAATTTCTCATAAATCAGCGAGATTTGTATAGCATAACATTAATTTCAGGTTAGTGTGTATAATTCAGGAAACAATCTGCTTGAAAGAGGATACGGAAGGAGGTAAAATTTGTTTCAGGGCAGCATCTCATCGATTGTAAAGAGAAGATAACACCCGTAATTACAGAGTCACTTCGGCGAGAATCTAGTTATGACATCGTTAGAGACAAATTAAGATCACAAATTGAGCTGCAGATCAACGAAAATAGGTGGCCCGGTTTTATGTAGAAATTTCACATTAACTGTATATTGTCGAGAACAACTACTGTTTGAAATTCTCACAAAAAATCTGTCACAGCCAACTCTGTTTGCATCTCTTTATTTGGAGATTTCGATCTACCAGTTTCGGCCTGTTATGGCCATCGCCAGGCTTCACTAAAAGACATGAACATCGAAACCCTTCTTTCACAAAGGGAAGGCCTTCCTCTTCACAGTGGTGTTAAAATATACAGGCTTGTGTATAAAAAGATATAATAAAATGTGACATATATACTGTTTGAAACTCAACAGAAGTCTAGAACTGAAAAAAAAAGTGCAGACAATATACGAAAAACTTTTTAAGACCCAAAAAATGTAATTCGGTATTCTTCTGGTAGCATCCATTTGAAAATATCATAAAGTAACCATAATGGAGCCGACCAATTTAATTCAGTCGTAACTGGTCAGCTGTTAAACTTGGAAAAATATTAGCGAAAAATGACAACGGAATCGGATATTTTCCCATGATGTTTATAGACTCGAAAAAAGTTTTTACTGGAGAAGTAAGTGCTAAATAATACACAATTTCATTACGCAGGGAATAACAAAGAAACACTTTATTTAATTTAAAGATATAATTTAAGAGGTGTCAAGTGGAGTTAGTGCTTTCCACAACACATGTAACTTAAAAAACAGACGTTTTATATCCTTCTAATTTACAATATTCTTCTAGATCGGCCCACAAGAATATCCAACTAACCAGCCGGTTAGCTAAATGACTAACTGACTGTTTGACTGAGACCCAGAAAGACAGACAGACTGAGACCCAGAAAGGCAGACTGACTGCGACCCAGAAAGACAGACCGGCTAACTCTATAGAACAGGGTCGTTCTTGAAGTGCTAATGCTCCCTACCTAGTCAAAAAGTTAGGCGTAATTTACAGAAGTCAGAAATTCATTATCGCTCTCAAAACCCCTAAAAATTTTCCCTGTCCTGAGACAGAAATATCCAGCCCGCGACTCCCATTCTGTTTCTCCGAAGTCCATTTTAATGTTACCACCCCTTAGGCTTAGGTCTTCAAAATCATCTCATTCATATTTCTCATCAAAATTCTGTATGTATTTCCCTTTTCCCCCATATACCACTTCTCCTGCCCATATAACCCACTAAAATTTAAGAAAAGTCAAAATATATTTTGGTATCGCCTTGTAAAATCATTTCCTACCACGATTTAAACAGACCCCCTCATGAAACTTGAAAACATTAACGCCTACAGTGAAGAGGAGGGTGCAGCGACCTGTCTTAAAGCAGATGTTACCAGCTGTCTGCTAATAATTTGAAACTCACAAAGCACAATTCTTATGTAAGTTGACAATACATACTGAGTACCAAAGTACTTTGTTAAATAAAATCCACATATTCAGGAACGTGTTTGGCACGCTAAATACTTCACTCTGTGTGGTTTGTCTTCAGAACGCAATCTAATACACCTGCCTTCCTTGCACGTCTGCAAGTACAGAAAGATGCGAACCCCCAGGCAGAGGAATGTTTCACAAATTGACCCTTTATCCACAGAGAGTAGCTCCCTTATGCCAAAGAGTACCGGTATCTATTCTTGTACAATAAAACCTGTCTTAAACGTAACCTGGACATAACGGAAACCTACCTTTAGCGAAAAAATTTTACAGACTGGGTGATACATACCAGTATTAATGGGAACCTGCCTGGAAAAATATTTCGGTCCTCGTGGTTCCGTTATAGGCAGTTTCCCCCGATTTCCTTTAATGAATATTGAATTGTTTGACTGTTGGGGTTCAGTCAGCGGCACTGATGAAACTTCAAGCCTTCTGGAATGTGACGTACTGTCGATTTCTGAGCAGCTACTGACGTTTCCAGGGTTCCCATTTTCTACAGGGTCCAGTAGTCGGAAGATTCCAGTGTTATTTTTTGTGCTGAGGCCGGACGGTTTTCACAAACCTGCCAATGAGCTGGACCGCCGGACTTAAGGTCTTAAAGGCAAATTTTGTCACTTTCTTCCAAAGTGCGTTAGGGCCTACCCGAACACATATTCTTTTTTACCAGACAAAACAAGAGGAAACTAAGAATTATTACTGCCTAGGTGACAGCCTGTAGCCTCGATGTCAAGCCAATCTATGTAGGATTTATGGTAAACAAGTAGCATTATCACAGGTTTTCAGTGAGTACTTCGGCTTCCTTGGCAGTATCATCCCACTGATGCTCTATACTCATATTTAACCTTTTAAAGCCTAGCGGTAACTTTACGTACCACCAGGCTTAACATTAAAAAATTCTACGTGGTGCCCACATTGCGTTTATGTGTTTTGTACGGATCTCAGAACAAACAGCAACTTTTGCCTTATAAAACATTAAGAGATTGGTTTTTACAGCTTAGACGGAATGTGTTTACTGCGCGGTACGCGCTGAGTCCTTATATAAAATAAGACACTTTTCGTCTTTAAAGGGTTAATTCATACACAATTGATGTTAATATCTAATTTAAGCAGTTAATGGCGTCTTTAAATAAATTACTTATTTCTTTCCCTCCATGATCGGCAGAGATCTGACATCGTGGAGTTTTACATCCATTCCCTCTAAAGTGTTTCATACCATAATGATAAGCAAAACAGTTAGTTCTGTGTACTGCAAAGTTGAATAAACATAGCGATTGTAACGGTGCTAGAGTAATTTTAAAGTAATAACGATACTGAAAACATTAAAGCAAATGGCAATATTTGCGTAATGGTTTATCCGTCGCACTCTGTAACACATAAGCAACGATGGGCATGACAGAAGACTAAGAGTTCTGTATCCAACGCGATAGAAGCCAAAGCCACTGCGATGTGTGAACTTGGAACGAATAGAGAATTCTGCAGTATACTTTGGCCTTGCCAGTAAAATCTAGTTTTAATCATGGAAGTAACATTTTTCGATGCGATTAATAATGGCAGCGTGGGGACTGAAATGATGAATGGACAGGCAAGAGATTTATGTATGTATGTTCGAGGGCGCTTTTTAAGTATGCAGCATGGTTCAGAGAACAAGCATTTGGGATGAAAGCGACCCTTGCAGCTGGAACAAATCTAGGGAAAATTGGGATAAAAACAGAAAAATGAAATGCACTTTAAAATGATGGATGAAATATTATGAGATCCACATTCGTTTTAGTAGATAACCTACATTTAATTACGAAATTTCTGGAGTGTTGTGTGTATTTCTGACGTAATGTCCCTTCCTTTATTTTTATATTTTGATCTGAATCCCATAAAATTTTAGCAACTAATGTCTGTATTATCACCAGGAGTATGAGGCATCCATATGCACAAATTTATTGCATGTAAATACTGCAAGTTCATAAGAATGAAGGAATTTGTATAAAGCGCAATAGTCAACTACTTATGTGCAAGGTGCCTTTATTATATGAACTACCTTCATGACAGTATTTCTCACTTGGTGACTTAACATGTACCCACATGATCAATGAATCCTCTGATTTTTTATAATCCTGGTATCTTTGAATTTTGCAGATGAGGTTATTGCTTTCAGAAATCACTCACCCAGCGACACAGGGTCATAACCCAGAAGAAGAGAATCTTTGCCAAACAATTCATAAAACGCCACCATTAGACACCGTTACGACACAACCCTATAAAATGTAACGTTCACACGCTCCTAAGTTGCCTAAGTAGGATAGCCCTTGAAGCTTTCCGAATGAAATATGTCGTACAGTTCTCATTGCTATACGCGTTTTTACACAACATTTATATATTGCTTCTTGGTTTAATCATCTTGGCATTCATAATGTTCCAACTTACGCAATTCTCTCCTTTGACGCTAACTTCTTCTCTGTTTATGCTACAAATCTTATTTAGCACTATTTCAGACGCATTAGCAAAAATGCGAAAAGTAACTATTAGCTTCTTCGTATCTCTCTCTATGTATGTCATTTTGTATGAAATAATTTGGCTCCCACTTGGCGGATTTTCATGAAATTTGGTACTTGAGTATATTTCGAAAATCTGTCGAGAAAATTCACATTTCATTAAAGTCTGACAAGGGGCACTGTACATGAAGAGCTATGTACGCGTATGATAAACTCTCGCTAAATTGTTCTTAGTATGAGAAAGGTTTCAGACAAAATTTGTAAAAAAATCAAAACACAAATTTTATATTAAATAACGCTTTTCCGAAAATCGGTCTGTTTATGAGATATGTGAAAAAATATAGTGCATCTAGACAGAACACAGATGACAATACAATATGGCGCATGCCCTTTGAATGCTGGATAAATAAGGACATTTCTTTATAACGTAATTTAGTTTATACACCACAAACAGTCACTGTTTCAATCGCCACAAGTACTTTGTTACCAAATCTAACAACTTGATACATATTTTAAGCAGAAGATGACTGAGAAGGGTCAGTATATTTGGCAAGTTTTTATATTTTAATAAAAACACGGTGCTGCCTACTGAAAGGTTTTTAATTTATTCGGTGCAGGCGTGCTTTTCACCCCTGAACTGATTTAGGCCTGATCTGACACTATAAAACTGTATAGTGCGAAGCAAACTTATCGCACGTCTGGTTCTCTCAAATATAAAGTTGATATTTTCTTAGTAATATTCTCATAATACTTGAATTCTGATTTCCGGTGTATATTTGGATACGAATATCACGCAGCTTTTGAATTTACTTCCTTTCTTTTTCATTCCATATATTTCCAGGCCTGCAGAAATCGATTTTCATTTCTAGAGCCAAACTCTTACAAAGATTTTGAACTTCCACCTTCAAAGTATTAGGATAGTGATCGCCCATATATCTGAACCTCCCCCAGACGTGGTCCTCTTCCAATAAGCAAGCGAGAGTCGCCTTTTCCTTGTGTGGGCGACGTCTCTAAGGAATTAAAAATACACGTGAACATAGCTGCAGCTGAATGCGGCTTCGTGGCGTGTTACATCGCGGTAAAGCCACGGGGTTAGTACCTTCAGACGGTGAGAGGGGGAGGCAGGGGAAGTACTACTGTGTCTCTGGGGAAGTGACCGACCCGATGTTTCGGTTAAGCTGATTGGTACCCAGTGCGGCAGGGAGTTGTTTTTTATGGTTGTGCAGCCAACAGCATGATGCTTCATTACTTACTGTCTTCCTGCCTTCTGCTTGGACAGGTGAGCGACGAACTTCATGAAGCTCCTTCTCCCTTATTTATTTTAGTGTCTTTTTTTGAATTATTTCTGTTTTTACTTCTATTTACGATGGCGTACTTCGTTGACAGTTCCTATTTTATATCCCAACTTTATTTCATTCTCTAAGTCTTAGTCAGCCTAAAGTAGGGTTCCGAATTCAAACATTGGCGACACACGTTTATTATTAAACTTGCCTCTACCTCAAATACATTCCATCACATACGGTTTCCAATTCTCTGTCAGTAAAATGTGCCAAGTTTAGAGCGTCTTGTAGATTTTTTGCTGAAACCGCTCCAACCACTTCTTACTTCACTGACTTAATTACGCTGGTTCTAAATACATCAATGGGGCAGTCATTCTTGAGATTTCTCGGCCAGTCAAGAAATAATCTACAGTTTATGGTATCTGAAGATCCATTACAATGCTCACAACAGCCAACCATTTTTCCTCTTGTCAGCCAGATGAATCCAGTCATCACCCTTCTATATTATTGCATTAGATCCGTTTTAATATTATTCTCCCATATACGTTTAACTCTTTCAGGTATCACTCCGCTTGTGTTTTTTTGGAAAGGCCCTTTATGTCTTTCTCTCCTACATGAGCCATATGCAAGCCCACCTCATTCGTCTCGATTTGATAAGCCGAATAATAATTACGTTTTTAAACAGATTTATTAGCCACCAACTACTGCACAATTACTTCTCTTTCTCCAACATGTTTCGGCTGCATTCATTCTGCCACTATCAGGGAGCACATTTTTTCAGACAACAAGCAGCATATGACAAATCGATGAATGGTAGATTATTTTTATATCTATCATGGTAATCACCATTATTTGATAAAAATATATGCTAAAATATATATGATATAAATAGTTTTGATATGTTAAAATTGGTGTTGTTACATCAAACTGTTGAGTACAAATATCAGTTAAAACCTGTTTCCAAATATCTAGGTCATTCTTGGTTCCAGTATGTGGGAAGCAACCTGTACTGTATATGTTATTCAGTCAAAATGACAATATTACATAACTTGCACGGTTTTACCTAGAAAATATCAATATTATAACTATCATAGCCATGGGTATGTGTGTGTGTGTGTATGTATGTATGTATGTATGTATGTATGTATGTATGTATGTATGTATGTGTGTGTGTATGTATGTATGTATGTATGTATGTATGTATGTATGTATGTATGTATGTATGTATGTATGCATGTATGTATGTATGTATGTACGTATGTATGTAAAGATACTTTGATGCAACATTGAATGAAAGATTATGTTATACTCAAACATACAGAGTTCTACTGACAGTACGGCAACAAGCTTTGCCAATATGTCGGGCACTGTCCAGCATCATGAATTCTTTTAACGCCACAATGCTAATGTGACCAGGTTTTTTTCCCCCACTTCAAACAGCAAAGAGGGGAGTAGCATTCTGTTGTGTTGGACCCACTGGAAATAACTATGGGTGACAGAGACTGAGTCTTTTAAAGTGGCCCAGCATAATAGGTGCTTTCTGTCTGCACCCACCTTTCAACCTGAAGAGGGAAACCAACCCAGTTGTCGTAACGTTATCGTAACAGAAGAAAGGAAGACGGGGCTTTGCCTCCGACACACGGGTCACGCTTACGCGGGTCACGCTTACACGGGTCACGCTTACGCATTGTGTGCATTTGTTATCCACCATTATCCTGCAGTGGAAGGTCATTAGATCAGAGGAACGCCTTGTATAGACAAAACACGGTGTTCCCAATGGCGCGGAAACCCCTACCGTCCCTCGGCTTCCTCATTACCGAGGCTTCACACTCACACTAATTTAGACACACCACATTCGGTAGGAATCCTCTGGACGAGTGATCAGCCCGACACCGAGACTTCTACCTGACAGCGCACAATTCTCTCTCGAGACAGACCTCCGTTCCCTGGAGGGATTCGAACCCAAAGTCCTAGCAAGCAAACGGCCGGAGACCCGCGCCTTCGACTGCGCCGTCACTGGGATCAACCAAGCTGTTACTCGACACAAATTAAATACACAGAATGCTTTCAATAATTGCAAACCTTCTACAAAACCAGAGCTAAGATTTCAGCCTCTATCTATCCTTCATATAAATATTTTGGTTTAGGTTTATAGTTCGAGGTTACATAATAGAATTTTGTACTGAAAGAGGAGGTATTTAAGCGCTGTTTTTTCCACGGATGTTCTTACGATGAGCTTTATTGTCTGCATGTGTTTTATTAATTTAAATTTCAAGTAACACGTTGAAAACAGCTCTGATTCTCTAGCGTCAAACTGTCTGTTGTTAAGCTTGTCTTGTTATTTTGTTTAATTAAGAACGAGCAGTTTCATTACAGATGACGAAAGGATGGCGAAAATGTTGGTTTGTCAACTTCATGAGAAGAGACGATTTGGGAGAAGAACAAAGATCGTAGACGGAATATAAAAGGGAATAATTGAGAAAGATTTTTCGACGAGTTGACAGAAATCAGAATAGGGACTTGTTTGGAGCGTTTCATTACTGTAATAAAACGTTCGTTTCCAATCAGGTAATTTTTCCACCAAGGGACAGATATAAACTGTCCAAGGAAGATCCTAAACAATGTCTTTACATTGGATTTGTTTTTTAATACTGTTCCGAATTACTTAATTTTTTCCATTATACATTTATTGGCGACTTTATATTACATCATCCGTGTGTTCATCCGAATTACTCTACAAAAATTACAGTTAAAAAAACAGAAGACGTAACCACCTCACTAACAAGTCACAACTCAGGGGGCACTAACAGGTTTCCTGCACTTAACAGTAGCACTGTGTGGAGCGTTGACCCCGAATTATACATTCCCATAAAATTGGTTTATTTTTAATTTTTCTCGGGAAGTTTTTCGGTAAATAGTCAATTAAAATTAATGTTGGGGGGGGGGGGGAGGCTGCACAGACTACAACGTAAGGGGTTCAACCCTGAAGACAAGTTTCTATGCAAAAGTATCTTAAAGCAGCCTTACCTTTTTCGTTCACAAACAATAATGTTCTCGTATGCTGCATTTTTATATTATCAGTGTTTCACTATTACCTTGTTTTCTTTAGTCTTCGTAACTTTTAAAACACTGATTCAAAATAAACAGCAAGAAAGGGCAAGTAGAAGAAAAGGATACTTCCTTATTACAATAAAACCAGCACAGTACGCAACACAACATGGAACATAAAATTTTAATATTGTTCCTACACAATTCGACCACTGCTAACCATCCTCAGGCGAAAAATCTATACAGCCTGGAATGTACAAAATCTTTACACTGTAGCACACATCAGTGTATCGTCTGACTTCATAGTTTACTTAAAGACGCTGTCAGTTAAATCAACCAAGTAACGCAGGGTCGAATAATTGGTTAAAAGTGAATACTGCGCAGGAAATACGTGGAATGAACTGGTCGCCATCAGGTTTAATGTAGCTGCTCCAGGTGCCGAGAAAAACCACTAAAACTGTCCGTGTCAGTTAGTGTCTTGGCCGAAAATATAAAGAGGCACATTTCGGATAAACGTCAGAATCGTTACCGTTTTATAAAATTTGCTAATTATGAAAACATATAAATTAATTTTTTTGGACTATCCGTCCCCTTGTGCGTGTATATGCCACTGTTTTCAATGTATACAGACACACACAACAACGTTACCAAATAAATAAAACAGGAGGCGTATATACGGCTTAGAACAACCCTACATACGAAGTTACACAAGCATGCAGATGAAAATATTGGGTTATTCAAACCGTCGAGAATTTATTCTGTCTCAACAGAATACAAATTTCATCACCACGTGCACAATAATCCACCACTGAACACTAGCCAAGACCAGACCAAACCAGACCAGACCAGACCAGCAAACCAGGTTGCTTTTTAACAAACACGTTTTGTTAAACCTTTTAACACATAATAAATTCGCATCTTCCCCCGTATTGCAATTGCTGTTTCCTCCATGATTTTGTGACACGTACTTTAGATGATTTCGTCATTCTGCGTTTCTTATGCGCCGGCGTTTTGTCAAATTCTTTGTTTTGTAGAAAATCGTCATACGAATTAGACGTTCCCATTTGCTCCGTCTAGACCATTGTTACTCTTTCCTTCTTCAGGGCCAAAATCCTTCGGGCCAGTTTGATCTGAAATTCTTTCCGCCTGATTCTAACAACACTAGTCGCTGTCTTAAAAAGAAACTTGCAGGAGGCAATAAAACACCAAAGAATTTTCAGGAAGACAAACCCACGCTTTTAACAGAGAGAACACTTGTTACTTTGTGTGATGTTTGCGATAACAGTTTATTTGCTTTTTGCATTATTGGGGATAAAATCTACCCCGAATATTAATTTCTTATCGCAAAAAAATTCATTTTTACTCTAGGCGGTACCTGAATATTACAAGTTTGTTAAGTGTTGCGTCCTTTTGATTTTTTGTGAAAAATAAGGATTCAGCACTGACTTCGTGGACGAAAACATACCAAAAGTGAAACTGGAACCGTGAAGTTTCGTTTTCCTTTATATCGTGATATGACTTTCATTGCTTCGTTCACGAGAATAAAAGCTGCCAACCAGCATTTTATATCTAATTTCAGTACCTTTATTTCTATATAAAGCGTCGGTAAATTTCATACGCCCACATAACGCACAAGATTTTGGCTATCGAATATTCAACGTGTTTATGAAAAAACTGAACTGCACATAAAGAAATCCTCGCTTCTTACTTAGTAGGAAGAAATAAGCGGAAGAGGAGTAATGTCGCTGAAACGTATAAAGTCTCTGTAAAACACCAAAGGCGACCTACATGATATATAGTCTATATACAGCACAATGTAAATCATGGCAAGGGGTTGGTTTCTGCGCTATAAGTCAGTTGTTTAATGCGAACAATGAACCCGTGTTTCTATCTGTATTTCACCTTCAATTATTGCTTTATTCGTGGCCCCACTTCTTATGTTTACAGGTAAGCACGACGTACAGTCTATCAAAAATAACCACAGAGTTTATGTGACAGAAAAGACAACGGACCTACGGATGGTGACAGCTATTATGTTCAGGTTTAAAATTACTCAGCGAAGATTAAATTTTTGTAAATCACTTCATATTGTAAAGTTCTTACATGAAAGTGAAAGTAGACGTAATTAATTAAATACAAATAAAATGAAATAAAGTGCCAAATGTTGTACTGCATGATAATAAGGAACTTAGTGAAAAATAAACACAATTTAAATAAGTGCTATATTCTGTAAATTGTTACCGCCATACAAAAAAAATAACAACATAAAGACAAATAATAAACACAAAACTTAAAATTGAGGGAAAACTCAAGAGCCCTGAAAGGGAGAGTAATTTGTTAAAATTACACGTGTGATAAAATTAAGAGCGAAAGCTTATAAACTTCTTACTATGAAACTGCCAATGATCAGTCTATTCTCGAATTTAAATACCAGACAGCAATCATAATTCTACCTGTTATATACTTATGACCCCCTTGGGAAGTATGCCGAAGTAAGATATTTACGAACAATTCTGAAAATAATATATTAAATTTTGCTACTGAAGTGTGAATTTTCCCCATTGTCAACTATTCCGAAAAAATGGGTTTCTAATATTGGACTTGTATATGATTTCGCCCTCAGACGAGAAAAAATGACGCAGCTCTAATTTAGGAAATCTACAGAGTATGATTAACCCTCTCCAACGGAACAAAATAAGCCGGTGCCTTTGCTCGTTTTTATACGAACACTGGACCGCGCCAGTTACTTAACAGCCTGTTTTGCTGGAACGTTAGATGCTGGGCAAGTGCCGAAGTCCTGTAGCACTAAGAAGTAAATTAACGAACCTTTTAATAAGTGCATAATTTAATGTTAGCAATAAGCAAGAGCAGACTGGACATATTACAGAGCAAGGGCTGCAAAGTTTGTGATATTCACCTGACTAAATCAAGAATGTTTTCTTACATCAGTCGTGTAGCTTGGCTGGCGTAAATTAGAAAATACTGTGAAATATTTTTATAAAAATCGCAATAGGAATTTCCTCAGAAAATACGTGATTTTTCTAGTGACAAGAGTTCGAACTTAATTGCGAAAAAATTTTATAAATATAACAATTTCAATATTTCTTTCCTTTTAGCCGCTTTGTCCTGGCTTGAAATTCTTGATTTTTTTTTACTTCATCCTCGTATTTGTGCTGTCCTAATTGTTGAGCAACAGGTTGTTGAGTCAATATAAATATAATAATTAAAAGAATAAGAGACCGTGTTTAACGACATTGCAGAACGTACGTTACACGCGTTGCTGAAGGACGAAAAGTTGCTGTGTTGCGTACAGAAATAAAACAGAAAGCAGTGCCGCAAACACTGCTGTTATTTTATAAAAATCAGTCGTTTGTTTACACAATCGCAACTGGTTTCAGCCTTAAACAACCTTTAGGGGAAATCATGAGTTAAAAACATCAAAGTCGGCATGACATTGAGAAAGCATTTCCCATATTATTGGATTACATAATACACTTATTCAATTGCTGTATTTCTGTACTAATAAGATATTTATAAAGCACCAATACAAAAAATTCATTAAGGAGAAATTATGAAAATAAAGAAAACTCAATTTTCATCAAGGCCAGATTTCAGTAACCGAAGTAACTTTTCTGTATATATATATATATATATATATATTTACCTGGATGCTGCTATATTTAAATTTATTTCACAGTTTCCATTATATTCTGTGTTCTTCTTTGTTTAGTGCCTTCAGTATAAAAACATGTAGTCGTTACAATCTGACAAGAACATGTTGTAGTGTCATTATTTTTTACTACGTCAGTACTCATCTTGGAGATCCAGCTAAGGTATTTCAGCGACCTTAGGTTTACCTACTGGTACTTTGAAGAACGCACGTGTTAACATAAGTCACGATTTTTGTAAAGACCCTGCCTAAACAAACCTTGGCAACACACGGTCATTCCACCCTTCTAAAGACATTACGGATACTTTGTGTACATTGTGACACATACTTTTTGACCTTCAATAGTTTATATTAATAACGTATAGGGCTACGACATATAGCACTCCAAACTACTACATTCACATATAATCTAGGACAAGAACTTTACCGTCTAGCCATATTCCGTCACAGAAACTATGTATAATTACTCCACGGTAAATAAAAATAAATTTATGATATTAGGTAAAATAACTGTAATCACCAACAAAATGCACCATATCACGATTAAATCATTTATTGTTTATTGCCCCGACATGTTTCGATGTCTGTCTGCATCACCATCAGGGCGATGTCTTCACACTTATATCATAAGATACTCATCACTTTTAGATAAATGTAACTCAGGTTGGTTTGGTTTGAGTGTGGGTATTCTGATTTTTAGTCTGCAGATAATATTAAGTAATAAAAATGTTAAAATCGGTATTTCACATTACAAAACACAGTATTCGCACTGTACCTGGTTTTCAGTCTTAAGATAAGATGATAATGTGTTAAAAATGCTAATGATATAAGTGTGAAGACATCGCCCTGATGGTGATGATGCAGACAGACATCGAAACATATCGGGGCAATAAACAATAAATGATTTAATTGTGATATGGTGCATTTTGTTGGTGATTACAGTTATTTTATGTGAAAAATGCACGGTGAAGACAAAGTGAAAATAATTATGATATTAGGATCAATGAAAACAAATTTGAAACCAGTCCCCCGCTTGCTGTGTACTCCTAGGATATGTTATTTCTTCCGGAAGGAAGAGATCACGCTAAGGTTTGCCATGAACTCTCAAGGGAGGGGAAAGAGAAAAGTGGCAGCGTAAAGCGAAAAGTCACTTTCCTTTTTGTCTGATCTCTCTAGCTATCGTATGCAACCAAAAATTCCTTCCTTTTCAAGACATTCACATGCAAATGACATGCCAAATGGAAGACGAAGAAAGCAATGAAAGAGTGCGCCATTGTAGCCGTCCAAAATCCCACCATCAATCGTTTCTGATGTCAATGTCCAAGATGAGACGATAAAAACGAATGAAAGAAGGAAGGGCTGAAGAAAAGAACAGAGCCCTATTTGCGTGTGCAATTTATTTTCCATGCACCTGTAATGCAAGTCCTTTACAGTGTCACATCGGGCGCTAACAGAAATTGACCCCGCATCAGCATCACCTGTCGATGTTCTATCGCACTGTCTAATTACAGTGTCTAGAAGAAGTCCCACTAGCCCAGGCCTGTCAAAAATTATATGCGGTCGAGCAAATTCGGCGAAATTTGGTGAAGAACGAATAAATACATCTCCACTTTTATATATAATATTACCCGTGTGATTTCTATGCATCTTTTGCAATGAAAATATAGAGATGAGGATACGACAATTTTATTAACAATGTAATTTAAAACATAGGCTAAAGTGTGGCTATTCTTAGAGTACTTTTACCAAATAAATTAATAACGTGATACATGTCTGCACAAATAAGCATGTCACAAGTTTTCAATACTGCGTCAGCATTCTGCCTCGGCTTAACCACGGAAATATCTCAAAGACCTTACCTCATTTGAGATGTATCCTCGGGCAAGACAACGCTGTGCTGTGGACAATACGTTGTCCGCGAGACAGGGGTTGAGCGGGCCCACACTGGAAAGAGTAACACATGATATTGCGCATAAACTGCAGTTCGCCGCTTTATAATTTACATTTATCAGGTAAAAGTTAAGTTCGCCACATGAAATGCCGTGAAGGCACAGAAAGGGAGTACAAGTGAATTTCTCCTCTTTCTTTAACCTTGACACCAGAAGGGGATATGAAGTCAACATTAGGCCCAGGACCTCTTTACCACCGGAAAAGAGGTCAGGTACCCACTTTACAGGCTGCTTCCTGGGCCTCAGGCCCGGACCGGGCGGGTCTGGTAAACCTCGGGTCCACCGGGATTTGAACAAGGGACCGTCCAGCCCGCAGCTTATCGCTATACCTACTACGCTATCCCGGCCAGTTTACATAGTTCTACCTATATTTTTATATTTTCGTATATGTTTATGTTATACATATTAAACTTCGGTGCAACAACGAGTTAAATGACAGTTTTAAAAATTTTAGGATGGTTCCACTTTAGAATATGGGACTTGAAACTGGCTATGGTAGCTGAGGTTTTCTTCATATTCTTAAACCCTCAGATAACGGCTTGAAATAGACAATGGTAAGTTAAATCAACACAGTTTTTAATTCACAACTGTAATGTCATTCATACAGACGGTTTAAAAGCGTCGTCAAATAAACCCACAAATAACGGGAAGGAATTCTTTGTATTTAGATTTAATAGACCACATATCACAGAGAAAGGCGGCGGCGTTTTATTACTTCTCTGTCAAAGACCGGAATGTGTTGTTCTTTGAAAATCGCAATTAATTCTGAAAATATTAATATTTTAGATATATTGTCTCGCAAGGAGACAGAACACAGAGAATCGTAGCCTTCGTTGTGTCCCGTGTTGGAAAGCAACAAGAAAGCAGAATCCAACTCCACGTCTGCCTTCATCATATCATAAGTACAAAAATTTATTTTTGCTTGATGGTGGAATTATATAATAAAATAATAAAAGAATCTTTATGCAATAAGTTTTCTTTAATTTATGTAAAATATTTCATATATCCGCTTGCACTTTTCAGCTGTCTCGTGTGTGGCTGTACTCTAGGTAAAAACTGCTGTTGTAATGTGGACACTACGCAAGTAAATCGGTTGCAACTGAAGTCGTAAATATGTCGGTTTTGATACATGAATTCAACTTATATGTAGTTAGATAGCCTATACGAAGTCAAATGAGAACACTAGTAGCACTGTTAGTGCTGTAATTAAATCTCCATTACTGCAGTCAGATGAAATTTTTTGTTCACACGAAACAAAAAGGGTAAAATTTCGTTCATGAGAAGTTCTTATTTGTAATATATGAACAGCTTATCGAAGGAAAGATTTTAACATTATTTTCACAAAAAATAAAGAAGGACAAAAATATTTTTTATCTATGAATTCTTTCTCGCTCTCCATCCACTAGACTCTGTCCGACACTTCAGAATTTTTACCTTGATTTCAGGCTTCCGCCGCGATATTAATGAGATCAACGCTCTTCTGGGGTGGTACGCGGCGTCCTGTGGTAATTGTCCTTTTCTTCATGGACTCTTGACCCTTGAAGACGGGACCGATACGTTCTCTCGAAACGTCGGTAAACAATTACCATACGACGCCGCTTACCATCCCAGAAGAGCGCAGATGTTTCAGAATTGTTTTTCCATTTAGCTGATGTACAATTTTATTCCTAAAGCAGTTTTAATACGATCTAAGCATTAACCCTTTACAGATGAAGCGTATCTGTTTTATATAAGGACTCAGTGCGTACCGCGCTGTAAACACTCTCCACTTCGGTTATGAAAATCAGTCTCTTAATATGTTATAAGGCAAAAGTTCCTGTTTGTTCTGAGATCCGTACAAAACACATAAACGCAATGTGGGCAACACGTAGAATTTTTAATGTTAAACCTGGTGGTACGTAAAGTTACCGCTAGGCTTTAAAAGGTTAATTAAATAGCCTAACCATTCCCAAATCCTTTACTGTCCGCAGTTTGTGACACAGAGCTGAAATTACGTGTCATAAAAATAATATATTAGAAATAACGAATTTTACCTTTGACGAACCTATAGGCCCACATTAATATATAGTCCTAGCTGTTCATGGAACTAACACGGGCTCCTTCGTAGATGCACCAACGTTTTGAAGCATGAAAACGCTGTGAAACTTTGTATGGCACACAGTATTTTCGAACTAACGTATAAGCAGCTTTAAATTCCATTCGAGAGCAAGCTTTCTGGTCTACGTCATAAACATGCAGGCCTGATGACAATGTGTTTAAGCTGTGATTATACAAATCGGCTTTTCTTAATGGATATTAAATAATAGCGTTTATTGTAAAATCTGCAGTTGATTATGATGAATTTTTAGTAAACTGCAGATCGGCAGTATCAAGTATCCCACAGACACTACACATGTAAATATACGAAACCTGCAGCATTCACTTAAGGTAAAGTTAGAGTGATTACCACCTCGCTGCATAACAGACAGGTATTTTGGTGTTTCCGTGGATTCTTGTAAGTAATAGATGGGACATATTAAATATTCTGCTAGGATACTATTAGAATACGCACGCACGCACGCACACACATACATGCATATACACATATATGGTGCATAAAAAATTAAAAGCAAATTCCACTCTTCGTTAATACGATACGAAAAACACTCTCCAGAAAATGTGATGAAAAGTTTAATTCGGATAACAAATCACAAATTACACAAACTCAGTAAAAATATATATTGCTTTAATAAGTACAAATAGTGTACATAACCCTGTATAAAGCCTTTATGTAAAATAAAAATAAATTTCTTTCTACTGTGTTCATACATTTTGCGTTTTAGTATTTAAATTATGTTATTATCACAGAAGCTTGAGTGTATCAACCTTCATTTCTATATACATAAGCTGCATCTTGCCTCACAGAAAACGCAATCGATCTCCGCTAGATAGGCCAGGCGTTTAATTTTGCCTCATGAAGTACTTGACATTAAATATGAGAATAATAAAAAATAATTACTGTTTTGCGTCATCGTCAGTGTGTGTGCACTGAGGGTGACACAAAATACGACCGAAACACTCTGTGGGAATAAAAGTACAGTTAAGAGGAAGCCAGTGGACACAAATATTACTGTACGTCACAATGGCCGCAGGGTAGGTATGGATTAAAATTCTTAACAAGCAACATACAAATGCGTTGTGGAGCCGCATTATCCAGCAGTACAAAACTTCGTCTCGCATTCAATATATTTGTTGTCCAGTAATAAATACTACAGTATGCATTTAATATATCCATTGTCCAAGAACGCAAAACTTCCGTAAGCATTCAATACGTCTGTAAAATAATAAAAACTGCTGCACGCACTCAATACATCCATTGTCCAGTAATAAATATTACCGTACACACTCAATACATCCATTGTCCAGTAATAAATATTACCCTACACTCAATACATCCATTGTCCAGTAATAAATATTACCGTACATACTCAGTACATCCATTGTCCAGTAATAAATATTACCGTACACACTGAATAGATCCATTTCCCGTAATAAATATTACCGTACACACTCAATACATCCACTGTCCAATAATAAATATTACCGTACGCATTCAATATATCCAATATCCAGCAACACAAAACTACCGTAAGTACTTAATACATTGACTAGTAGTGTACAACTATTTGTTGTACACTAAGCTGACCACCTGTCAAAATAGGTAAATTCGCCTAAATGGGCGGGAAAATATCGACGGTAATAATATGTCATTGGTTTAACTCTTCTAAGCTCTAAAGTTATTACACGCACCACAAGGTTAACACTGAACAACTCACAATTTCTTATAATCATTGAAAGGGTATTTATACGTTCTGCACTGTTCTTCCAATAAACAGCGAGTATTCCCTTACAAAAAGCACAAAAAATTTGTCTTTGTATAGGAAAGCCAGGTTTCACTGTGAAGTACGAATTTAAGATATATATATATATATATATATATATATAAAGTAGTCAGGTGTTTAATTGCCGGCCTGTTACCGCGGTGACCCAGGTTCCATTCTAGGTCAGTCTATGTAAGAATTTTGGTAGACAAATTCTCACTGGGAGAAGTTTTCCTCCGAAAAATTTAGTCTTCTCCAGTCGGTATCATTCCAATAATGCTACAAGCTCGTCTTCATCTCCACATTCGTTTTAACAAAAAGGCAAAGAAGCAAAGCTTGGGAACCTTCAAAAAGAAAATGATCTAAAGGAAATCGGGAAGCATTGAATAGAAAAACAAATCTCTTATAAAACGTAAATTAATTTTTCATTGGGTTAAATCTGGTTACTTTTCGATTTTGTTTAGTATTCATGAAAACCTTCTGCGGCCTCAATTCAAAACCTTTATCTGGACCGTAATACTTTACGTAGCAGTTAATGTCTACAGGAAACAAGCTGGTGTTTCAAGTCTTGCTGAGCTTCACATTAACCCCACTTCTCGTCTTACAGCACACCTCCAGGTATTTCAGGCTAAATTAATGCCCGTTATCTATAAGGTATTCCTGAAGCCTGGGAACGGCATCAAGTAGCAGATGAGAACATGAAACTTGTAACACTTCGTAACGTATATCCTGAAGGGAAGGATTGGAGAAAATGAAGTTAGATTAATCTTGTTTACTGGAATATTTCATATCAGATGTATTGTGACGAGCATCTTGACAAAATCACGAAACTGCCTCACTAATAAGACGACGGAAAGTTTGTATATATAACAAGTTCTACGACAATCTTCAAAGGATGTGATAATACGAGTGAAAAACCCGTAAAAACAAAAAGCCATTTTCTTCATGGACTTTTTCCATTGCATGTACTGAAACTTACGACAATAGGTTTCGGGGTCAGGATTGGTCCCTATTTTCAGTCTTTCTTTTTCCAAAAAAGAAATATTACTCCATAATCACGATTTACACCCAGATTACAAGCATAGTAAAAACAAAGTAATAAATAGTACATTTTATATCAATAACATTTTAAAAATTATATTTAGGCAGACCTCACTAAACAACAGATATATGAAGTACATAACTTTTGAAGAAAATAGTCCTAAAAAGGGGACAGATCTTGGCCACGAAACGTAGGGTGTTGGCCCTCAATACGTACGCTTGAATAAGTCCACAGAGTTAATACGTTCAGGTTTTATATACCACCGTCATAATCCTCAAGGATAAAATCCATAGAAATGTTGCAAAATAAGCCCTTTGATACAAAGAAGTTTTCCTTAAGACTCTCGGTGGCATTCGTATAAAATACAGGTCAGTACCTAAACCAGCTTCTGGAAATGAAATAAGGACTTGCGTAAGAAGCATATGGTTTTATATAAAGTTTCACTTTTCAATTCCGTGTGGCTTTTTAAGATATAATTTTACGATACGCAAGTCCAGTATTTTATTCCTTCTGCACACAAATTTTACTTGGAATAAGCGTTTCGACCCCAGTCATGCCATCCTCAGTGTGATCAATAAGATACTGATCACACTGTAACGTATACAAGAGGCAATGGTGAATATTAAGCCACTGAGCAATGGAAATGTGTATACATGTTAATAGCTGAGTTAAAACGTAGAGTATTTAATTATTTCATTATAGTTGATTTTAAAGAAACTGGCCTCAGAGTGCACAATTCTTGTATATATATATATTTTTTTCATTCTTAAATGGCACGACACCCCGCATCGGGCGGGCCCTCGCCTCTTCAATAATTCGCCTCCGGGTCAGAGGGCAAATTACGGTAAATATTTTTTAAAGAAAATGCAATTTCATATGACTTACATAATTTGTATTGCCAAGATACATAAGCAATAGGTAAATATAAATATATTGAAGTGTTATATTACTTATGCAGTTTTATTGTTTTCATCATGTTTCCCTTTATAAAAAGACAGCACAAAAAACGATTTCTGTAGGTCCGCATAAATGTCGAGTTCTCTCGACAAATACATTCATACGGAAATTAAGAGGGCAAATACTTATTTTTCAAAAGCACTTAAAAATCACCCCAATTTGCCCATCATTTTTAGGCCCATTTTCGCTAATTCCTACACAAATTCTTTAGGATTTGCACACGTTATTTCAGCCAAATATATAGTGTGTTTATATACATATATACCTACACACACATATATATATATTTACCTTTCCACATGACGTCACATTTTCAGTTTTCTTGTTATATTGTCGCTTCGGCTGGAGTAAATGAAATCCGCCTTTAGCGTAGAGAGTCTAATCAGAATCGCTCTGTTTGATACAGACAAAATCCATTTCATCTTTATTAACCAGGTTCTTGTCTTACAGATAGCAGAGTCCTCTTTTCCACTCTTTAATTATTGTAATCCGTCTCAAACTATGATATAGTGGCGCTAATAATATTAGAAAGAGATTTTAGATAATTGAGTTGCTTTTACGAAAACAAACGTATCTGCTTTAAAACAAAGCCAAATATATAACTTAAAAATGTGAATATCACCTGGCGTACACCAGGCAGCAGCACAACAAAACACAACGGACTCCACGAAATTTAACAGGGAAGTTAGTGTGGACCACCTTAAATTTCGAAAAGTGTATTCCATACGGGCGCCTTACTCGTGTGTGAGAAGCAAACAACGAGGAATCCACACAAAATCTCAAATCATAAAAACATAACTACAGTGATACTGTATTTATTTCACTCAAAAACATTTGTGCTTACATTCTATACCGTTAATACAAGACGTGCCCTGCCACTTCAATAGCTTTTAAGAACATATTCGCCTGATGATTCCACCTGGTGCCAAGAACTTTCGCGAATTGCTAACTCACAGCAGCACTTACGAATTGGTGTTATTGTGTGTCGTAAAATTTACATGTTGTACATGACGCTAAAACACACGAATACGTTTTCGTTTATAATTTGCAATACTAATATTATAGATTGAGAATCGTTAAGTTTGGAACCCATTTAGAAGTCAGAAACCCGTAGCTGTTTCTCAAGTGTGTATTGTACAAAATCTGAAATGTATATTTAACATTTTGTTTGGAGATAAGAATTTTACAATATAAAGTTGGGCAATTTTATGTAATCGAATTTAATATACCACAGGAAAAAAAAACATGTGTTTCTGGAAACCACAGTTAGAGAAAAGCGGTTAATATAAATATGTTTTCATTTGCACCTTATCTCTAAAAAAAAATGCTGGCCAGAAATGAGTACCAACTTTGCAAAGATAAATACCCAGCCATTCAGCCGCCCTACTTCGTGGCTCACTCTAGATAGATGGAAGAAAAATCAATAATTGGAAGCTATAAAAGCCCACGAAAACTGAAAACTCCGGGACGGCATGTACTCTGTTGCTGCTGCAGGTGATGCAAAAACCCCAATCAGATTATCCTAGTGTTCAGCCAAGGTTCTAACCAGGTAACTATCGCATGCAAGTTTAATGGCTGTTGAGTAATTACTAATATTTTATGTCAGGCGGTGAGGTCAGCTTAGAAGTAAGCATGGTGAAGCACAATTCAGTAACTTTTCTTTGACGAACAACTGCGATGCTAGTACTGGACATCACAGCAGTTCTAGCGATGATAAGAAAATCGCTGACAGAAACTATGCCGTCTGTAAGGGTGATATAGTAAACGTGCTTGGTGACTCAACATTTTGCGGATGAGGCAGGCGGGGCATATGACATATATTGCAGGATGAGATATGCATACAGGTTTTGGTGTGATTATCTGAAGGAAAGAGACCTATTGAAAGACGTAAGCGTAGATGGAATGATAATATTAAATTTGACATTACAAACAGAATGAGATGAAGTGTGCTAGGTTTATGTGACTCACGACTGAGCTAAGTGGAAGACTGTTGGGACACTGTAATAGATGTTCGAATTTCATAACCTGCCGAGATTAGCTTCTCAAACAGGACTGCTCCGTAGAGTAACTGCATTAGTTAGCTGAGTTGATTAAATGGTACACACGTTTTAAACCGAAAGGTTATATTTGGTTGGACATGTAAGTGAAGGAAATTCGTAGTAATTTCGGATATTCAGGTTAATGGCGCCAACAGTGCTTGGAGATAAGTCACTTGAAATAAAATTAATAAGATTGGAGAACGCTACTAATGAGAAAGGATGTGAGCTAGATTACACCGCCTCAAGCTGCCTTTTGTGCTCCCGGTGTAGAATTTCAGGGATCTAAAATTACAGCTTCTTCTTAATTACGAGTAAGTGTCGCAGAATTCTTGCCAAGAAAGTTCCTTACTTTAGCTTGTGTTTTGCTTGCTTGGATTTTAATTCGAATATCGTAGCTGCAAGTAACGCATTCGATGAGGGGAATATAGCATTTTCTTATATACTAATACGCTACAAATTACCATTTTTAATTATACATTTCACAATATTTTTTAATTATAAATTCTGTATAATTGACCGTTAAACGCTCCTGCTTTTTGATTGCATTAATAGAAGACGGTGTAGTAAGAAAAGATAAATTTACTTTTCTTTAGGTAACGCTGCAGTCCACACACCTTTACTGCAACACGGAACCAAAAAATTAGTTTAAAAATTACATGCAGTATTTAGGAGCAAATAAATTTTGCAGTACATTTTGCATGCTGGTTATTGTGGTTAGAAGTAGCCATCTTGCAGTCATACGCTCGAGAGCACATAACGTCAACAGAACTACAGAACTAGAGCTCTGTTTAACATAATGGCCACAGATACTTAAGTAGTACGGAAATGTAACAACATTACTATTTGCAGATTAAGTAGGCTTCTGCTTTGGATTCGAAGCCATAAAGCAAAGTGCAGTCTTAAGTCGCAGAACAGCTATACTGTGCAGCCAAGTACCAAAGTTTAAAGGAATGCTTCTTACTATGCTTTCCCTCTAAGGCATGTTCCACTGCTATAGCTGTCGTTACTGGAGCGTTCTTGCAGTGCTTCAAGACAAAAGAAATTCCTTTCATGATGGAAATATATACCGTTTTGGCACAATTTTTTAGATTCTAAATTTTCACTTCTATTCACCCTGTTATATCACCCATTAATTGGGCAACAATTACGCTTTCGCTACTTCGAAAAAGAGACAGACTTCCCTTTATCGACTACGTAATCCCTTTTCACGATAATTTTCTGAATGAAGTTTCTGTAGCCTGATGAATGTAATCGTCGCTGCAGACGTTCTCAGAAAGAAATACCCAGATATTTTTATTGGAAACTTGCATTATTCGCCTTGAAATTTACACGTAAACCTATGACAAAGACCAGCAGAGTGGCACGATATGTGATCGAGAACAAATGTCTTTAATATATTTCCTATATATTTCGACCAGACGGGGCCAACATAAGAGAAAACATGCAAATAAGAAGCATAACTTATGTAGGTTTTACCTTAAAACTTGGTCCGTTACGTCACCTGAAGTTTAACAAATTATAATTGTAAATTAATATATTGTCAAAATGTATTTTAAAAATTCTCAATATTACCAATATTTTGTGTTTGTTCTTCGCCGCAAACAAGCTCGTCTAATTGTGTAAATGTCATAGTTCTGGCCTATAAAGCTAAAGTTTATTTAAAATAATAGTACTATAAAAGATATTAAAATATAAACTTTAACGCTGTTTATCTGCAGCAAATTACATGCCATAGGTAATGTACTCAGCACCGTTCTGGAAATCTCACAGCCCTCTTGTTCAGTGTTCTGCAGTTAAATTATTTTGTTCAAGGCACAGTACATAGTTTAGGGACACGCGGTGACGCAGTTGGTTGAGGCACTGCGCTACAAACAGGAAGTTCGCGGGTTCGATTCCCGCTGGTGTTATTGGAATTTTTCATTGACATAATCCTTCCGGTCGCAATATGGCCCTGGGGTCGAATCAGCCTCTAACAGAAATGAGTACCAGGAATATTTCCTGGGGGCTAAAGGCGGCCGGTGCGTAGGTCTGACAACCTTACCACCTTCATGTGCCGACTGTCTAGAAATCTGGGAGCCTCAACCTCCTGGAACCCCAAGGGCCTGTCCAGGCCTGTAATGGGATTGCTTTACATTACATCTTTGTCCTCTCAAACAATACGGTGCAGGCGAAAGCAGGCCCTCAGTCAAATGCAGTATGTACTAGTAACGGTTCTGCCTAGAACGTTCTACAGCATTTAGTTCTCGTGCACATAACAAATTAGAAACATACATTACGTCATACAGTGCCCAGTAACAACGTGTACGTGAATATTAACAAGAACGTTACAGATGTGCAGGTGACATCAATGCATATAAGAAGGTTTACCAGCCTAGAAATAATTTATTAATTCAAGCGAAGGGTGATCGGCTGGCAGACTCCTGCCCTATTGTTACTAAGTGGAGGAACAGTTTTTCTGAGTCATTATTAAGTGTAAATGGGGATATTATATAAGGCAGACCGAAGTATACACAGATGAGCTACTGGTGCCTGAGGCCAGTGCCTTATTAGTTGAAATTGCTGCTGAAAATTTAAAAAAATGTAAATTACCAGATGTTGATCAAATTTCAACAGAATTAATTCAATCAGGAGGTAGGAAAATGCTTACTGGGATACACACACTTATTGATCCTATTTTTAAAAAGGATGCACTGCTTCAACAGCAGAAGGATTCAAACACTGCGCCCATTTATAAGGAGAGTGGTCAACCAGATCCTAGTAACTAACGAGGCGCATGACTCTTATCAACTACATACAAAATGTATTTAACATTCTTCTGTCAAGGTTAACTCCGTATGCAAAAGGAATCGCTGATCATTAGACTGGATTCCGACGTAAAACGACAAGCACTGATTTTATATTTTGCTATCAATAAATGATTGAGGAAATGTTGCAAAACAATAGTGCAGTGCATCGGTTATTTATAGACTTAAGGCTAATCACCAAATTTTATTCAGATGATCAAATCAAGAAGAACGAAGTAGGCGGGGCACGTAGCAGGTATAGGGGAGAGGCAAGGCGCATAGAGGACCTTGGTAGGAATCCTGGAGAGAAAAAAGAACCTTGTAAGACCTAGGCGTCGATGGGAGGGTAGTATTAAAATCAGTATTCAAGAAATTGAATGAGAATATGGACTTCATCCGTGTGGCTCTGGGCATGGACAGGTGGGGAGGGGGCTGTTTTGAAGGCGGTAATGAACCACCCTCTTCCATAAAATCTGGAAACTTCTTGACTAGCTGAGGAGATATTAGCTTCTCAAGGACTCTGCTTTATGGAGTTAGTTCGTTCGTTAGTTAATTACTTAGTCAGTTCGTCTATTTAGTTAGTTAGTTAGGTGGGTTATGAAAACGTAAAGACGCTACATAACGTCGACCAATAAATTTTCTGTTACAGGACAACATACCCCAAAATTACGCAGAATGACGGAAGGCAACAGTTCTACAGCAAAACGTGATCATATGAGCTATATATTGCACTTGGTGGTGGCCCATCATGGCCGAAGCACGTAGCAGACTGACTCAACTTCAGTGTTCTCCATGGCATACTGTGTACTGTGTTATTCTCTATTGTTAAACAAGTAAATCTTACAAACATTAAAAGACGAAGAGTGTCCGGAAGGGAATGTAGTACGCACGGCCCAGGCGAGAAGTGTTACAATTTTTTTTTATTTTTAGGTCAAAACAACAGATGCATGAACTTGCTTATCACTGTATTATATAACCCCTGCGTATGTTTCAGTAAGCAAGTTTCGTTCTTCAGGGCGCTTACACCGAAAGTCACAAGCAGTGATTACGGCCAAGCAGTATGTGGTGCCACATTAAAAGACAATCCCACGTCAAATTCGAAAACAGCTCACTATGCCTCAAGTCGTTATAAAAAAATGAATTAACTTACAGCGTGTAACACACATACAATTTATTTATAAAACATCGAGGTCAAATATTAATCTTAAATTGTCTATTTTATTTTATTTTTTTATAATAATGTATTAGAGTTAGTATACAGGTGTGTTGATCTACTGGAGATCGCGTCCTGTACACACTTTAATTTCAATAAGGTTTCTCCGAAAATTGTGCCCTTTATGAGACAATGTGAAAAAATATTGTAGATTAGGACGGGCCACAGATGACAACAGGCGCATGCGCTTTGCATGTTGCATAACTACGGCCAAAGACACACACTCAAAATGCGTAACAGTTATAGATTTTCCACGACAACAATGGCTACGCGAACGCGCCCCGATGTTACGCTGCACGTACATTGTCTCTCTTATTATGAATAACGAAGACGGCATAAATATAACATGAAGACTAATAAAGTTATTTTTAAAAATCTGTGTATGTCGAACTGCATGTGAATCAAAATGCTTATGAAATCAGTATATTTCTTGCCTAATTAAAGGGCAGAAATGTTTGTTTAAAAACCACTCACTCTGATGGTCGTATCACACATTATTTCCACTAATAAATCATACGATTCATCATAAAACCGTAATAAACTGCAAATAAAATAATTAGAGAAAATTTTAATAGTAACAATTTAAATTGTTAAAGTTAATGAAAAATATTATCATTTAAAATTCTAATTGTTTCATATTTAACTAATAATAAATATGGAAAACCTGTTGTAATGCGAAGTTTGTATAATGAGTTTGTATAATTGTGGTCTCGTATTGAAAAAAGATGTTTGAACGTCCTCCACGTAATTTCGTACGTGAAGTGAAAATCGTGTAATGCGTATACAAACGTAAGCAGCTTTAAGTACAAACATGGTTTTTGTTCATAGAAGATACGAATTATTTGACTTAATTTTGAGCCTTTTAAGCCCATAAGTCTCGAGTTTTATACAACAAATACTCAGAAAAACAATTTCAACCTGTTGAACATCACATTACGGTAATGCAAATCTTAAGTTATAATCAGTTCTCTTAATGTTTTGTTCCTCAGTTTTTCGCCAAGTACATAAAACTGCGGAATATGCCTAAGTGCCAAAACAGGAAGACGTAGGGCAGGTGAACATAAGCTCAATATTTTCTGAGCCTTTGCTTCACGTGGAGGAGAAAGATCAGTTTCAGTTGACGGCTCTTTACGTGGCCCCACCAAACCCTGAATTGGGGATCAGCATGAATAGAGGATCAGTCTGGACTATCATTAAACGTGCTTCGTACCAGAGTAGCACGTGGCTACTGCTGCGAAACAGCTACGTGAAGAGCCTTTAACTGACTGACTGACTGACTGAGTGAGTGACTGACTGACTGACTGACTAACTAACTAACTAACTAACTAACTAACTACTCAACCAGACAACCAAGCAACCAACCAACCAACCAAACAACCAACCAACCAACCAACCAACCAAACAAACAAACAAACAATCAAACAACTAGCTAGCTAACTAACTAACTAACTGACTGACTGACTGGCTGGCTGGCTGACTGACTGACTAACCAACCAACAAACCAAGTAACTAACCAACCAACCAACTAACTAGCTAACTAACTAACTAACTAACTTAATGGACTAGAATGCCCTTAGAAGCTAATATCTCCTCAGTTATTCTAGAAGTTCCCCGCTGAATAGCTGTCTGTGTGCGCCGGGAAACACTCTGAACGTTTCGTAGAAGAAAACATCTGTAGCCCCTGCCTGCCGGTGTCATGACTTTATATATGTGGGTGATTTTTGTAATTATGGACTTGAACTGCCTCAGTGGTATCACGTGTCAGCCGTGCTTATGGAGGGATTTAAAACCAAATTTGGCAGTTGAATGTACAGAACGCCTGATTTGTACTTCGGAGGTGCCAGCATCAAATCGAAGTTTGGAAACCAGATATTCTGGCTAAAGATTTCACGTGTTTGCCTTCCTCGAGGAATGTGCCGATTTAGTTCTCAAAAATATGTCACAAAAACTTACTGACTGTCTCCTTTTAATTATTCACTAGTGACCCTATCATTCATTGGTACATAGGCTATAATCTGAGATATTAGAGGCGTCGGTAAATGTTGCAAGAATAAGCTAAGGTTGAAATTAAACGTACGCAGATCACGGAACTATAATGTAGACATCAAAAACTTCGCTTCAGATTACTCAGAAAAATCCTCCCGCTTAACTTTCGCTTATTTATGACAGCAGCAACAATAAGTGTTCCGTGTATTCTGGCCTGTTCGCGGCCGTCTAGGAGGACACTCCTGTTCTAAACCAATAGAGTGCCTAACACTACACAAAAATTTCTTTTCCCTTAAAAATTTCTGGAAATAATTTGTATTTTACAACTTTAAGTGTTGATTAACAGAATACTTACGCAAATGCTGCACCTAACCACACATGTTCTCCTAGCGCCACCATAAATAATGCCTAACGGAGTTTTGTCTCCGCTTCATCTATACTCCTTTTGTCACACAATGCTTTTGCAAAGTGGCAACGTTATAATTGCTTAATATGCGTTCTCTTTGTAGCATACATAAATATGTTTTGAATGCAGTGCATACATACATACGTACGTACGTAAGTACATACATACATACATACGTACGTACGTAATACGTACATACATACATACATACATATATACATACATACATACATATATACATACATACATACATACATATACACATACGTACGTACGTACGTACATACATACATACATACATACGTACGTACGTACATACATACATACATACATACATATGTACATACATACATACGTACGTACGTACATACATACATACATACATACATACGTACGTACGTAATACATACATACACACATACATACATACATACATACATACATACATACATACGTACATACATACGTACGTATATACACACATACATACATACATACATACATACATACATACATACATACATATACACATACGTACGTACATACATACATACATACATACATATACACATACGTACATACATACATACATACATACATACGTACGTACATACATACATACATACGTACGTACATACGTACATACATACATACATACATACATACATACATACATACATACATACATACATACATACACACACACACACATACACACACATATTCCATGGATCCATAATTTTGTCACAAGACAAAAGGATGTAGAATAAGTCATAAACATACAAAAACATAAAAAAATGTACATTGCAAAATACTTTAAACATTTTCTGTGCAGTAACTCAGCTTTGCAGTTATTGCTGTCAAATACCGGTCCTACCGTTCAGTTTGCTGGTGTTGTATCGAGACAATGTCGCAATGCATCATGCAACTTGCACTGCTGCCGCGTGCCTCCTGCCTGCAGTTTCTCTGAGTAACACGGAGTGAGAACCCTGCCATCTGCAGTGGTGGAATTACAGCGCCCTGTTTCTCGCCTTTAATTGAAGTGCAGAAGGGTTTGGGCGAGGAAACACCTTTACAGTCTCAGCCCTAAACTTTGTGCCACAAACTCTGAACCACTTTACAAGTGCTTCTTATAGAAACAGAAATTGTTTCTCAGTATAATGGGTTAGCCAACGAAGCCATTAATGGGTGAGACACAATTGTAATAGCTTTAAAGTTGGATTAAACAGCGTTGCGTTTATAGGAACATACCGTAATCCTAATCTAATTATTTGACTTAGCTTCTAAGGTGGCCGGCCTCAACCCAAAGCAACCTCGGTAACCTAGCTACACGCGTCCTCTTTACCGGTGACCTCGTCAGTTTGAGGACGCTCAGATTTTTCTGCCCTCCCTGACATCGTGTTCTGTTGCATTCGCACCAACTGCGCAGTAATTCCAACGCATTAAGTTTCGGTTACTAAAGGTGCACTTCTTTTAAATGAACTCTATATAAAACAGGTGCTTCTAAAGTAAGTCCAATCTTATGTGTTCGTTGTCAAGAGGATGCCGTTAGAAGTACAGAACCTTTTCGGAAATATATGACGTAGTTAATTTGAAAGTACCAATGCGACCAGAAGATGATGTGACTCGAAATGAATAGAAGTTTTGTGTATAAGAAAATTTTCTGAATTGATTCTTCCTACACTTCTCCCATGGCGCGACAGCCCCTAGAAGGCCAGAATATCTTCACTATCGAGTCTCCACGATCACACTCAGACACAGCACACTCGGTAGAACTCCTCTAGACGAGTGATCAGCCTGACGAAGAATATCGACCTGACAGCACAACACTCGCTAGAGATAGACATCCATGTTCTCGGTGGTATTTGGACCCGCGATCCCAGCAAGCGATCGGCCGCAGACCCACGCCTAGACCGTGCCGTCGCTGGGATGGGCAATTTTTCCGATTAATGTATGTAAATACTTAACAGGAAAGCCGTCCCTTATAAATATGAATGAAAAAAATTCGTATTCACATTTATCTTTATTATAAGTTTTGCGACATTGATACACGACCCTTCCCAAGGTCTGGAGCAACACAAAATTTACCCATACTCTACGTACACAGCAAAATTCTGGTGATAAATGTGTATAGTGTAAGGAAGGTTTCAGGCTTCCACAGTGGTGTAAATGAGACCTTCCCTTTTCTGAGATTGGTAGTCAGCGACGTTTCGGGCAACCTATCGATCCCATCTTCAAGGGCCAAGGAGTCCAAAAATAATTGCACTTGGAATGCTGGCGTCTTGAAGATGTATTCCTGTGGGTTGCCGTGTTGATCCCAGTACAAACGTGGGCGACACCCTTCTGTAGAAAAATGCTCGGAAGAGTGATACAAAGAATAGAATTTCTGACGTGAGTACGTAGAATTATTCTTTGTCTTAGTCCTTTTATAATTATTTTTGTGTGGAGCCCCTGTTATCTGCGTTCTCGAGAGATGTCCCTTCATCACTGTAGTATAGTGACAAGGGTGATGGACGCCCCCAGTCGTAGCAGTTTGTTGTCATAATGGTGAGATCACTGGAGTGTCCCTGTTAACCTTTTAAAGCCTAGCGGTAACTTTACGTAGCACCAGGTTTAACATTAAAAAACTCTACGTGGTGCCCACATTGCGTTTATGTGTTTTTGTACGGATCTCAGAACAAACAGCAACTTTTGCCTTATCAAACATTAAGAGATTGGTTTTTATAGCCGAAGTGGAGAGTGTTTACAGCGCGGTACGCACTGAGTCCTTATATAAAACAGAGACGCTTGGCCTTTAAAGGGTTAAAGTGGCTGTTGCTTCGACGGCTCCTGCAAGTGACCATGGTGTTTTGTTCACTATGTGGAATGGATGGTTTTCATGGACTGACATTAATTAATCTGTCTAGCATCGAGTGTTCCTTGGACTGCAAATGCTGATCCCAGTGACCTGCGGCCTAAGGCGTTGGTCTGTGGCTGCCCTCTTGCTGGTATTGCGGGTTCGAATCCCACCGGGGGCCGTGGATGTCTCTATCCTGTGAGTGTTTTGCTTTGTCAGTCAGGTAGATTTCTCTGTGATGGATTGATCCCTCCCACAAAGGGACCCTACCGAGTGTAATGTGTCTCACTGAGTGTGATCAGGTGCAAAAATAACCCTCTACACCTACAGAGATTGAGTAGAAAGGCGGCCAGAGTAAGAACGCAAGCAGCAAACGCTTGCAAATACAGATAATAGGATGATGGCTACTGCTGTTGCTAAGGCGACTAGCAGGATTTCTGCGGTAGTTAAGGTCGTTAGTAATGGGAGACTTACTGTCGGCCCGTTCTTTCCTGGGAGGGTTGGCAGTAAGTGGCCAGGGCTTACGTGTGCTTTTAGTCGTACTGCTAGGGTCCCCGGGCGAGCGAAGCAGTCCAAGAAGAATCCTTCTCGGAATGCTTAACCTTTAAATATGGGACGGATAGATTATCCCGAAACGTCGGTAACTAATTACCAACTTAAGCTGCGTAACATCCCAGAAGAACGACGATCTCAAGTGGATACAAGTACTGTAGAATGTACTTGTATCGATGGCACAATTGAAAGTCAAACTCTAGCAGGATCTCTACCTAGTAGAGTACTTAATTTTTCAGTACAAATTTGTTTTTCAATGCGTGAAAAAAGTGACAGAAAATATTGCACTTAACGAAGCTTTGAATTCTTAATTTATATAGTGTACGTGTTAGACAAATAAAAGATGAGGGTCGAGTGCTGGTGGGATTTTTGTGACATGAGCAAATCAAAGTACTCAAAGAAAAATAGGGTCTTTTTTCCAGTGGGATTTTTCGAACAAAAATTCCAAAAGATCTCGCCCAGAATCAAATCCTGCCCTCTGTGGTGACACGCTTGTGCTAAATGTTTAACTTATGAAAGAAAGGAAGAAAGAAGACAGAAGAAAAACGAAAGAATGGAAACAATAAATAAACGAAGCAGTTCTACGAGAAACGCGTACATTCGCTATCAGAACAGGGCTTAAAACCCGACCATTTTATACAATGTGCGTGTCTACGAAAATTGAATTATATTACATGGAATGTGAGCGTTGTGGGCGGATTACTGGGAAGTGAAGTTCAAATGCCCAAATACAGGAGTCAAAAGCCACAAATGTCTTGCGTTTGGATTTTAAATACTGATAATTTTTTTTAATTTTAAGGCAAGAACATAGAGTTCCTATTCCTAAGCACGGTGCCACGAAGGTGTGGATGCAAAGTTCCACGTAGAACGGACCCGAAATTAGTCACACGTTTATTCTCATTTACTCTTCAGCCGCTTTACTGAACTCCCAGTAACGCACAGCAACCACACTAGAATACCTCACGGGTTATTTACATAAATATCCAACTTACAGTGAGAACAACTGCAGTCAATTTATGACACCAACTAAATGCACAATTGTTCATGTATATTACACATACCGCCCCGACATGTGTCGGCGTTCAAAACACCATCTTCATAGAGCACGTAATGGCAAAGTTAAAACCAACTGTCAGTAGACACGCCACTTACTTATGGTTCCACATTCTGTAGGCAGTGTTGGTGATACCATCTTATAAAACTTATATTAATGCATTCCTACAGATAAAATTCTAAAACATGATTACAGTGTCTTTTATGGGTGACCAGCAGCTTACAATTACAGTAAAATCGCAGACTGGGCACCCAGTAATCTGGCATTGTTATGTGTGCGTCCACCTGGATGTGGTCCCTGTTGCGCAGTGCCGTACGTAGTGTGCTGGTGCCGGCAGCGTGTCGCCGAAACATGTCGCAGCGATATGCGTAATATACGTGAAAAACTGTGCATTCAGTTTGTCCAGTAAATTGACTACGATTCTTCACAAAAATGCACGGAATGAACAACCATAAAATTAGCGTCAAAAGTTTAGAGGTAATGACTATTTATTTACTCTGCACCATATGTCACGGTTTTTATAGTAACCAGTTTCAAGACAATAAATTGAGTTCAGTATGGACAGTCAAATTAGGTACACTGGGTCCAAATTCAGAACACAGAAATTCGCTCCGTGATGTTTAACCCAAAGGCAAGTTATGATGTTTAGTGGTGAAGAGGGCATTAAGATTCGGAGACAAAGTGTGTGGGCAGACCGACTGAAGGTCTGTAATTTCATCTTAGGTGCACTGTAAATCACGTCGCGCCGCGAAGGCACAAAAATATTCACACCTAAGTCCTTATTTCTCTAGCCTTACACAAATATTTACACGTGAGATTGAACTGTTTCAGCACAGTCACCTTCACTGCAGCTAAGCTGTGCGCTTTTGAGCCCTGCTTCCATCTACTGGTTCCAGATAATTATACTGGTTTTAAGTGGAGTCTGTACTTGCATTACTGCCGAATTGCCTTGCGCGCAATTGAGTTGTGTGAACACATGGCTTAGACTTCAAGGACTTTTACAGCACGAATATACAAAGGCGATATGTAACACTGCATTACTCAGTCGTATCTTCATGTGTGATTTATTGAAGCTATTAAGAAGAAGATACGCAAGGTACGTGTAACGTCTCTTGGAGGAGTCTTCTTGTAACCACTGTTGCCGTGGAAAAGCAATTAGTACTAAATATTCTGAGTGTGTGTCTGTAGCCTTAATTATCCGACATGCAAAGCGCATGCGCCGTATTATATTGTCATCTGGGCCTGTCTGGCTTTTCGGTATTTTGCCACACTGACTCACAAACGGCAATACTTCCGGAAAAAAAAAAAAATCTTTGAACAGAAAATTTAATCTGAATAAAGTTATGTCTATAATATATGTGTTTTTATTTTCTCTCCGACTTTGTTTGAAACAACTCACATCCTAACAGGAATTCAGCGAAATATTATCATACATTTACGGAGCTCTTCACGCAAACTACTCGTTTTTCTGGTCAGATTTCAAGTAAAATTTAATTTTATCGACAAATTTTCGAAAAATCCTCAATATCAAACGTCATAAAAATCCGTCCAGTTGGAGCCGATTTGTTCCATGAGGACAGACGGACGGACAGACAGAAATTACGAAGTTAATAGTCGCAAATCTCAGTTTTGCGAAAGCGCCTAAAAACATATTAATTGGTCTTCGCTTCTTATATAAAATACTAATTGCCAATCGGTGTCATAATAAAAGGAGGTTATTTTATCTGACAACTGTTGCCAGTCCTTCCACGTCGGCTTGGTTTCTTACAAACCTTCGATGTGCAGTGAACATCACGTTAGTTAACTACGTAGCTTGACTGCGAGTCAAAGAAAAGTGTTTATAAGGCCCTCTTTAAAAGTGGCGAGTAAAAACTTCAAATCAACTGCAACACATTGAACTATATCGTGTGGACCCCGATTCGCGGCGGAGTGGAAGAGTGATGAGCGTTTTGATTCCTGCTATCACGCAGAACGTTCTGAGTGGATTTGCGACTCGTCAGAAAAAATGATTTTCCGCTTTACGAACGCTTCTAGATATCAGTGTATTTAAGATGTTCACAAAGAATGATTCTAACACACAGATGCACGTATGAGTACTAGATGCCTATAAACTAACTAACTAACTAACTAACTAACTAACTCCATGGAGCAGAGGCCTTCTTGAGAAGCTAACAGTTTCTCAGCTAGTCAAGAAATTCCCCGCATTTTATGGAACCCGAAGGTTCATTACCGCATTCACAAGAGCCCGCCACCCCTCCCTATCCTGAGCCAGATCAATCCAGTTCATGTCCTCCCATCCCACTTCCCGAGTATCCATCTTAATATTATCCTCCCATCTACGCCTGGGTCTCCCAAGTGGTCGCCTTCCCTCGGGTCTCCCCACCAAAATCCGGTATGCACCTCTCTCCTCCCCCATACGTGCCACATGCCCCGCCCATCTCAGTCTTCTCGATTTGATTACCCGAATAATATTTGGTGATGAGTACAGGTCATTAAGTTCCTCGTTATGTAGTCTTCTCCACTCCCCTGTCGCCTCGTCCCACTTAGGCCCAAATATCCTCCTCAGCACCCTATTCTCGAACACCCTCAGTCTTTGTTCCTCCCTCAGTGTGAGAGACCAAGTTTCGCATCCATACAGAACAACAGGTAAAATTATAGTTCTGTATACCCTAATCTTTGTGTTTTTGGATAGCAACCTCGAAGAAAAAAGATTCTGCACCGAATGATAGCAAGCATTCCCCGACTTCAATCTGCTCTTAATTTCTTCATGAATGGAGTTTCGATTCGTTAGGGTTGCTCCCAAATATTTGAATTCTTCCACCCTTTCAAAGGATTTATTATCTATATTTATGTTGTGATTGTGTCGTGCATTCTGATTTCGAGACATGACCATGTACTTAGTTTTCTCAGCATTTACTTCTAGACCAATCTCCTTACTAGCAATCATTAAATCTTCTGCATTTTTCTTTATGCTATGTACGCTTCCGCCCAATATATTAACATCATCAGCATAAACCAGAAGCTGATGTGTACCATTCAATTTCAAGCCCTCCTGGTTTGCCTGAACCCTCCTAACGGCATATTCTAAAGCAAAGTTGAAAAGCAATGGCGACAGAGCATCTCCTTGTTTCAAGCCATTCTTAATAGGGAACGTGTCAGACAGATGTTTGCCTACCCGAACTCTGCTACACGTTTCACTTAGGCACATTTTTATTAACCTTACTAGTTTCATGGGGATACCGAACTCAATGAGAATATTATACAAGACCTCCCTCCTAACTGAATCATAGGCTTTCTTGAAGTCTATAAATAGCTGATGCACTGCCTCATTGTATTAGAGGCCTATATGTGGCTAATTTATATTTTATATAGGCGTACTGGTTTGTCGAGTAGCGGACTAATAGCTGCTCAGGTGGAATAACAAGACATCCCTCTTTCAGCTGTCTTATGATTTCCATTTTTGGCCTAACTGCATTACTTAAGAGATGAAAGTAATCTTATGACGTCAAGCTTTGTGCGTGCGTGTGGGTGCGTCTGTGTGTCCTCCACCTCAACTGCTAAATCAGTTAGTGGATTGTTACAAATCTAATTACGAATCAAAAGCCAGCGAAAGCCAGTTTGGGGCCATACATTGAAAACTTTCGAATTATTAACAATAACACATTTCGAAGTCAAAACGTGTAGGTTGTACTTTTATCTTTGTACAGTGTCTAAAATAAAAAAAATTAACAGAACCTTCGTAAGCCGAGTGCCGATTATGAAACAGGTCCCTTTCCCAAAAGTGACAACCAATGTTTATATTTTTAAATACTCAACGTTTGACAAAGTCCAGAAGTTGGATAGTTTTAAACGTTAATATTCCCCGACATGTTTTCCTTTTCGAGAGGTACCAGTTTCGATTCAGTGTCACAAATGACACATTACGGGGCATTAATATAACTGTCAGTGATTCCTTATCCTATCCGTTATTCATGATCAGAAATTGCCTTTGGAATAAGCAAAGACAAATTTGTAACTATGCAAGGCACGAAGGTATACGGTGGAATGAAAGCATAAACTCGCACATTTAAATGCCGGTACTAGACGGCAGCAGGCCGTCATATTCATGTCCTGGCCGCCAGCCCTCAGTACTCTTTGAAAAGGATCCCCTGTTGCCCCCAGGGCAAGTGATTTTCCAGTTCTCCAAAGCATCCGTACAGGCTCTGTAGCCCAAAAAGTCTCCTATTTAATGGGTAAGACAGGCACCTCCCCCTGGTTAAAGTGGCTGCAAAGTGATTTGGCCACCTACCCTCCTCTAGTGCTTAACTTAAGAATCAGTGGGTCTATATTTCCACTGCCCTTGTTTGCGAGCATGGCACACCCTGGAAAAACTTTATGGTCACTTTTGTGGATCCCAGCGTCGTTCTCGGAGTTTCGGAATACAAAAAAGTTTCTTGCCCTGCTCGGAATCGACCCAGTATTCCTCAGTCGTCCAACTTATTAGATTAAGCTATTCCAGCTCATGATGCAGGTGAACCTCGCTCGGCACTAGATGGAGGTGAGTTGTCAGCCTCCACTTCTATCTTCTTCACTCAAGGGAACAAACCCTATAAGCAGGAGACGGAAGGACTACAGAAGATGTCTGGTTGTGGCGAGCGACAGGTATCCCTCCCTTCAGGGATATAAACTCCGGCCGTCCAGGTCACAGCGAATCACTCCAGTTTACACCGCTCACGCGCGCGGACATAGAGTCTTGTAACACACTAAAGGTACTTCCGGCTAATGAAAAGCTGCAACACTCTTCTCCCCGTGCAGCCTTAAGTACCGACCCGCCCCGCACGGCAACTTTACTCATTCCCTTATGCTTGGTTACCAGTTTTATGCTTTCAGAAACATTCTCTAGCCCGCGTTGTTAACAGCCCTTAACTGTGCAGCTTCTGGTTCCTTACTACAGACAATATGAATTGGCGGTTTAACCATGACTCGCACCAGCTAGCCCCGACTTTCTAGCGCTTTTTAGTAGCATAAGGTTGCCTGCGCTGCGCCCGTTCCATGTGCACGTTCCTTCACACTTACTGGTATATTTAATTCATATTATCCACACTTCCTTATTTCGTATTCTTTCTCACTATGTACCGAAAGACAATTTGCATTTCTGTCTTTAAGCTAAAGGATTTTCAGCAGCAAACCGCTAGGCGAATTTTTACACTACGTGAAATTAACCACTTACTTCCCAGTGGTTGCCTTTTTTACCATCACGTTTATTACAATATATTGCTGTGTCCTTTATGGATCTCACAACAAATACAGTTTATTTACCTATACAAGATTAACCGACTGGTTTTTATAAAGTTAAAGAACTCCTTTCGCTGCATGGTACGCAGTGAAAGATTGAATACAGTTCCGGTTGACAGTCGTCTTTAAAGACTTAATCGTTCTTACAGGACGTTATAGGGCCATTTACGTTTTTTCTAAAGCCCGAATAAATAGCAATACATCTGGAATAGGCGCAAAGTTTCTGTTTTATAACTAAGGAACTTAACGAGGTCGGATTACGTAATATTAGAAATTATGCACATACGTGGAAAGAAGTAAACTGTAAAATGTTAACCTAATAGTAACGGGCCCGTAATATAGCGGGGTTAACACAACGATACTCGCAGCAATGAGGGTCATCTGGCATAACAGTCATCAGCTAATAACGTACTCAAAAACCCAGCCCATTATTTAAGGTATAGATATTTAGTGCTTGATGTGCACATCACAGGCGCTGCACCTACATCCATCCTTTAATGTCTTTCTCCTTCCTCCCTCTAACACAGTGCCTGTTAAGGGACGCTTGTCTGTATCGCCTAACTGAGATATAACTTCAAAAAGTACATGAGCGGTTTATTCCGGATCATTTATTTCTTAAAATCGTGAAAGTTTTCCCGTTTTATTAAATGCTGAATACCAATCAAAACGGTGTCAATTAGTTGTTCTTAACACAACTAACGAAACTGGAGAAACAGTAAAAACCTTTTTTTTAACCGGAATCCACTCACATCAAAAGTGTTCAGATCTTCCGCTTTACATATTACAATTTTTGTTTCGGAACTTGAAACATTTTTTCAGATGGATTTGTCAGACTTTCCAAGTATTTTTTTCTGCATGCTTTACTCTTAGTTCTTTAGAATTTCCTCCTTGCTTTCACGATCAAAGAGGCACCTTGAGCTCACTTTCAAAACATTTATCTGTCAATATGGCACTTCGATTTTCGTATGTTGGAAAGTTTCGGTCAAATTTTCAAGGCTGCGATTTGTTAAGCTCCTTTTTCGAAGTTAACATGATGACTAATTTCGAGTGAACAGCAAATTTTACACTCTGCTGTGTAGATCACAATAATCAAGGCACTACAACCACATTCTCGCCTTATGTCTATCAATATGGCTTCCGCAAGAATGGGAGGTTGCAGCACAGAACACTTCACTTCATGCGGCCATCAGCTGCACCCGAATATTGTCTCGTGACGTGATCGATTTTAATGGCGTATCTGAAGCACAGCTTCAAGCATACAAACATGAGAATGAAGGTTCGAAGTTAAAAAGTAACTGCAGAAAGCAGCTTTTCCTCAGAATCTGAAGCTAGGTCGGCAAAACAGAAATGCCTTTGCCTTGTATAAAGTCCAAACATGAAAGTTTTCTTCTCAAAAAGCCCACCACTTGACATCATAATGCAGCAGACAAATACACTCCATATTCCCATGCATTGTCCTTTCTTCTTAACCTCGTTTTCCGGAGTGGTTTTTTCCTTCCTTCTTTTTTACTTAAATTTTGTGTATATTTAACCGCCTTCCCCATGCGAGCTACATACCCCTTCAATTTCTATTCTTTGATTTTTCACCCCTAATAATATCTGGCGAACTTCCTTTTAATAAAGTCTTGTCCCTTTCTTAATTTCTCAGTCTTGCTGTTAGGTTTATCAGTATCGGGTTACGAATTTAGTTTAACCTTTTAAAGCCTAGCGGTAACTTTACGTACCGCCAGGTTTAACATTAAAAAATTCTACGTGGTGCCCACATTGCGTTTATGTGTTTTGTACGGATCTCAGAACAAACAGCAACTTTTGCCTTATAAAACATTAAGAGACTGGTTTTTATAGCCGAAGTGGAGAGTGTTTACAGCGCGGTACGTACTGAGTCCTCATATAAAACAGATACGCTTCGTCTTTAAAGGGTTAATTTAATACACTGAATATTCGCCGATCCCAGTGGCCGCGCGTTCTAAGGCGTGGGTCTGCGGCCGAGTGCTTGTTGAGATCGTGTGTTCGAATCCCACCGGGGGCATGGATGTTTTTCTCTTGTGAGTGTTGTGTGTTGTCAAGTAGAGGTCTCCGCGACGGACTGATCACTCGTCCAGAGGAGTTCTACCTAGGGTGCTGTGTGTCTGAGTGTGATAACGGCACCTCAAAAAATGGGAAGGCCTAAACCCACAATAAGGCTGTGGAGCTACAGGCAAACATACAGACACTGCATATTCATAGAAAATCTGAAGGAAAAACAACGATTGTTATTTACGTCAGCGGAAATATGTATCTACTCTTACATTTATTAATAACGTAAGTTATGTTCAAATAATTAGATGATGATTTTTATTATGATATTGAAAGCGCAACAGGAGTGAAGTGCCTTAACATAATGACAGTCAAGCTTACATCCAGTAGTGTAAGAACCTAAAAAAACTACACAAGTGCAATATCTGACGATGGGTATTTACTTTGACAGAGACCTCTAGCTGTTTTAAACCTATTAAGAATCTACACCGTGTTCGACTAATCAGGTACGGGCTTTAGTCTGAATATTTTCATGCAGTACAGCTGGTCTCTTTACGGAAATTTAAAACTGAAACCGCCTTAAATTAAGCAGGCGTGCTACCCAATCTACTCCTTAGTACCCAGCATTGATGACCATATATAAGGCTTACATGCTCACGGCAACATCTGTCCCACTTTAACCGAAGAGATACTCCCGGGGGTAACAAAAACTGCGTCATGAAGCGTGATGGCAAAATTGTCATCCATCCAACCTCAAAACTTCAGCCTTTAGACTCTGAAACGTATTCAGGTTCATTTCTAAAATGTACTTCCGTTGTTTGAATATTGCAAGACAGTTACTTTCTCACTTGTCTAGCCAAAGTACAGTCACTTAAGTTTTTCTGGAGCAGATTCATGCAAAGTGTGGCTACACAGATCCGTAGACTCTACGTTTGAGCTTTCTCAGAAAGCTCACTAAATTCCGGGTTAGAGTGGGCTGTACAGTGTCTAGGCTACTTGCCACATATATGAGGAAAGTTGGTTGGGTTCTTGGAAAGGCCTGGAAGTTCTCTGTTCTCCAAAACTTACAGATGGAGTCTATCGTCCACACAGTTCTTTATTCAGTGAGTATCAGAAGCCCTTCTCCCACAAACAAGTAGCCGAAATGTAAAGGTAACAACTCTTGTCCATCTAATAACAAGTTTAAGAATGATTGGGAACATAATTCCACTTTTCTGTACAAATTCATGGCCTGCCAAGGGACCAATATACTTCTAAATGTTTATGCTCTCATTCTACAATATACAGCCCTAACAACAAAATAAGAATATAAAAAAGAAGGAAACGAAGATGAACTGTCTTTAAGCAATGGCGAAATGTAAAGAAAAGAAGAGCTGTTATTGTTCACTTTAATAGCACGTCTCTTTCTCTTGTTTTCCGACAGACACAAGGAAAACTGAAGGCCCAGTTCTAGAGTATGGCGACCGGACGCGTGCTTCGAACCATGGCAATTTCTCCTCTCAATACACTAATTAACTATTACACCAATTAAACTGAATACTGACGTACGAGCTCCTTACATTTGTGTGACGTCGGGCTTGACAGCGTAACCAGAATTTTATTTGATCTTGAGGAAATTCTTTTCCGACAAGGTCGAGGCAATAATACCAACTGAAACATGCAGTGCACTGTCACCTGGATGTGCCATCGTAACTCGAGTTTTCATTTAATTCTCATGCAAATGAATGACAGACGGTCACATAAACACACGAAAAAAGAATAAAATGTTCAGATGATATTACAATCTTCCATGATATGACGCCATGTTTATTGGTACCTAGTTGCTATCTTTCTTTGAAATTTGCTTTCCTTTCCTTTTCGAACTACTCCGAAGACAGCTGGCAATCTCAATTGGAGCCTCGGTAAGTAATTACCGTCCAGCACTAAATAAAATCCCAGCGGAGTGTAATTTTTGTCAACAATACTGCAGAAAAACTCAAACGACGCAAGAGTACGTTGCTTAAGCGGACTACACAATAACGCAGAGAGAATGTGGCACGTTGCCAAATCGTAAAGTGCTTTTCCCTGATCTGTTGCAGTCCGCCATACGCCACACAGTAAAGCCAATACCCTGTAAATGGTACGAAACTAGCGAAGATAGGCAAGGGTTCACCTGCAATTGTGACGTTATCAGCGTGCCCTGTCAGTGGATATGATCAGCCCTCCATTGCATTGTGTTAGGGGTAACAAAATGAAAGTTCTGGTGATGTGTTATATTCGGGGGTGAATGTGGGTTTAGTAATGCATTGCGACATCATATGCCGGGAAAACTCGTTTTCAGGTCGAATGGGAAACTGATTAGTATTCCCATGGCACGAGAGACGCACATCTGGCAGGCAAGTCTGTAATGTCACACATGGGATATTTATGGAACTAATTTGGAATGTACAGAATCGGAGAGTAATGTTAGTAGAGTGGAATAAAAATACATGACCCTGTAATAATATTTTATAATTTCAGCCAGCACGAATTGAATTTGTTTTTAAGCAATATAGTTCACATTCAAAATCATAATGGTTACTCTATTTCTTAGAAGTTGCAAAATTCAAAATTTCTGTCTTTCCTATACATAATTGCAGTAAAGTGTAATTATTGGAGTAAACAGCCACTGTTGCTCTAAACTGCCATTGTTGAAGCTAACAGACATTGTTGCAGTAAACAGTTATTATTGCAATAAAATCCATTATATCAGTAAAATAAATTATTGCAAAGAAGACCGTATTGCAGTAAAAAGACACTGTTGCAGTAGGCAGCAGTCATTCCAGTGAATATCAATTCACGTTAAGAGCCATTATTAAAATAAGGAAAATTGATTGTGGTAAACGTCTATTATTTCAGGAAAAATAATTATTGAAGTAAGCAGACATTATTAGAGCAAACAGATATTATTGCAGTAAACAGCCACTACTGCAGCAAACAGTCACTATTTTACTAAACACCATTATTGCAACAAAATTCCAATACTGATGTAAACATTCATTACTGGAGTAAACACCTATGAATGAAATAAAGAACCATGACTGCAGTAGTCAATCACTGTTAGAGTAAACAGCCATTATTGAAGTAAGAGTCATGATTGTGGTAAGGACCTACGATTGCCGTAAACAGCCATTATTTCAGTAAACAGACATTATTTCAATAAGCATCTATTACAGAAGTAAGCAGCTATTACTTCAGTTCACTGTCATCTTTGCAGTAAACAGCTATTATTGCAGTAAACAGCCGTTAGATCTCTGAACGTTAACTGTTTAGTCTTTGGGCTATGACTGGGGCCCATGTCATCAACTTTGTGGCAGGAACTGAAAGTCTAAATGTACCAACACGTCGTGCTTCTAAAGGGTTAACAGACCACAATCTTTGGTTTAAACATGCTGTGACTGTTACAGCCCTTTCTCTTATGTACTCAATTTGCGATGTAGATTTCCAAAGTGACATGAACATTATATTAAGTTAGTGTTATTTTTAGCTCTTGTGAAAACGTAAAGCCGGACCAAATTATATGGCGTTCTACTGTGTGCACGACACGTTCAACTGCAACATAGACTTATTAAAACATTTCTTTTTCTATTCTAGTAAACACAACCAGTTTTGCTCTTCATTAAATTTATGGTTATTGCATTAGTGGAATAAATACTGAAAATGAAAATGTATTTAGGAAATATAAAAAATTATTACAGAACTATCACTTGTCTAACAATAATGACGAAAAAACTGGGGCCAGGATAAATTGATGGCACAAATTTTAATATTAAAAATACTGAACAGCACGTACTAAACTCGAAGAGCTCTTAGGCGCAACTTGTGGACTCCTGGTTGAGAAACGCTGTTGTACCCTTATTGCAGGAAATCATATTTCGTAAAATTTAAAAATATTTCATGTTATATATTTTAATTCTAATATGCTCTCGTAACAGGAAGATAAAATAATCTCATTGATGTCACGGCTAGGCATCGTGGCCCCCAGGGGTCCTGCGGCCGACATTTTTTAAACCACCGCTTTACATAATTGATTTAGTCTCCTTAAACACAAGCAAGTTGACTAAATTTTATTATTTTATAAGTTATCAAATAAAATTCTTTTCAAAGTAACGGTGTCAGAATTCCCTGTGCTTAAGTCACATGTCTGAAACAGCTGTCGAGTATTTATAGACCTGTAGATGGAATTCTAAACGAGAAAAATGTGAAAGCAAAAGGCGGGGTTCGTTGAATGAATGAATAAAGTATATAAGTCACTATACAAAGGCGAGTCTTGGTTTATTCTTCTGTCAGTTTTACAACCCCTCCTTACATTTGAATTCCGAAACTACTTGACCGATTTCCATGAAATTTGATTCTGGGGTCTTTTAGTAAATTTACAAATTTCCTTTTAATCCATCTTAGTCCTCATATTATGGATGGTGGGGAAGCTTAGCATGTACGTAGGGTACATGCAAATTTTGCAAATAAGCAGTAGCGGACCGCCAACAAGGGACGTTCTTTAACCTTCATGGTTTAGCAGCATGCTAGCAACTCTTCGCAGTAGATCAGCCTGTTATGGTATATTAAACATGACCTTCGAGAAGAACAGGTTTCTTGTAATGAATGAAGTACCCGGAGGCTGGAAATAATTGCATAACGAGGCGCTTCATGATTGCTGGCACTTTGTCAAATATTATTACAGTGATGAAATCAATAAACCGACAAAGCAATCAGTCAAAGAGTTGGCGAGTCTACCAGCAACAAAACAAGCCGCTCCCATGGCCCTCTTCTCTGCTTATGTCTGAATACAAATCTGAGGCTGACAGCTCCTTGTCGGAGAGGCGCACGGACAAAGCAGACTTCTCTAAGAAGGAAAACAGATAAATCTCTGTGGCAGAATTTTGGCTGAGTCAAACGTTAATGTCCTTTTCTTGAATGAATAAAACACAGGAAAAAAAATAATGTTTGTTTCTTTGCTAAAAATTAAATATTTGAAGAACTAATGGACGCTTTGAAGAGTGTCTGTCACCTTCAACCGAGCTGAAAATCAAATAAGCTTCGTCTCGTTGCTGGGGCCACATGATGATTAAATTCCAGATTTTTATTCCTCTTCTCAAATATTTTGACGCTCAGAGCAGTTTCCGATAGACGAATGACATCATAGCTTTGACTAAACTCCGTTTCCAAGTAAACTAAGAGCAAAGTTTATTTCTGCGCATGTCCTATCAATTTCACAAAATATTTAACTAAACTATATAGGGATCACGAAATCACAAAATATATCAAAGAAAATAGAAAGGCACAATATACGTACCACGCCATATTAACTCAAATAACATTTATCTGTGCTTACAATCAGTGTTGAGCAGTGTCATAACTGTATTGCTGATATTTAAGGGGCTCAGATTCGATCCCAGTAGAGTCAATGTTGGACTTGTTGCGAAGAAATATATATTGCAAGCAAATTGGCTTAGAGTTATTCGAGGTTCCCTTGCAATGTGTAGGTGGCCCGAATTAAAAGAGTGCGAGAGGCCATACCACTCAATTCGTTAATAAAACGCCTGCCCTGACGCAGTGAATTGGGTTAAGTTAAAATTTGTCGCCTGTAATAAAACAGACATCGCATCAGAGCTATTTTTTTATCAAGAAAACACCAAAATTTCATGTATAAATTTACATAACAATAAAATAAATATATGCAAAGAAGTGCCCTATTTTTTCATGGCGCGACAGCCCCTAGTGGGCCACGGCCTCTTAATTATCGAGGCTTCACGATCACACTGAAATACAACATTCTGCAGGTCTCTGGAGTAATCAGGCCGTCACAGAGACCTCTACCTGAAAACATACAACAATCAGAACAGGCATACATCCATGCCTGCGCCGTGATTCGAACCCGCAATCCCAGCTAGCGACTGGCTGCACACCCACGTCTTAGATAGCGCGGTCACTAGGATCGGCAGATATGCCCTGTAAAATGGTGATCCATTGCTTTGCTCTAATCTGATCTGTGTAAATGACTCTCATTGATATTTTACAGATAAAATGAGGGTAAAGATAACATCGTCTTTCTGTACGCTACAAGAGCATAGTAATTAGTGGAGGTATAGCTCCAGTGACTCTTAAAACTCGATAATAGATGGCGGGAGTTGTCGTCTGCATACCACGGCCAAATTATCTCCCTGGAAGGAACCCCAGTAGGCACTGGATAGGAGATCGATTCTGCCCCGTATCCAGTCTGGAGGATTTGGAGAAGGGATGCCGGGATCAAACCACGATAACGCGGACGCACAGAATGTAGCCTAGAAACTACACAGGCTGCGCTATTCCGTATCAGCTTTATGGTACGTTATGATGGTAAATATTTTGTGTTCTTGTTTTGTAGGAACGTGGAGCTGGTTGCTATCTCTGATCTGAAGACATTGATTGCGGTTCTGAGGATTTTAACTTGTATTCTTTTCCCAGCATTCTCAGTTTTCTTAAGCTGAGAACATTAAAGCATATGGGATATACGTGGTACACACGTGGAAAATCATTTGAATCTAGTTGGAAACTGTCAATTAAAAAATATTTCGAAAAATGGGCATAGATAACCACAGCTAGCTCAGCAGACATACAGCATCCAACGGCAAACCTTTGAGTCTGACGCCGATGGGTCTTCGACGTGTGACACGTGCACTAGATTTTGTCAACTGCTAATTGTGATCTATACAGAAAAATGCCTTTCGGTGTACTGTTCGTAACATGGATTTCCCTTAATTAATTTGTTTGTTGTATTTTAACATTTCCGACCAAACTCTATAACAAAATATTCTGCTATATCTGTTACAATGAATTTTCCATAATCAATTCAATTCTGAAAATACGTCTTAAAGATGTTTCTTTCGTCATCAGTGTCAGATTCTGTATCAAAACTCTTACTAAATGTTTTCTTACACAGACATGTATATCTGCACAGAGGAGGAAACAAAGGCACCCACACTTCTTATTTTTTTATTGCTTATCATGTAACAGTTTTTCGCAATACAATCAAATGCTTTCGTAAATACTCATCTTAAGATGGCGCCGATATACTGTAAAAATAAAATACATTGCAGATAAAGTTATAAAATAATCCGCAACTTAGTCTTCGATAATTTTCACTCCTTCAGCATATCACGTGCCTGGATTCGTTCAAGCGTCTTTCGTTCCGTTTTGTTAACCTTTTAAAGCCTAGCGGTAACTTTACATTCAACCAGGTTTAACATTAAAAAATTCTACGTGGTGCCCACATTGCGTTTATGTGTTTTGTACAGATCTCAGAACAAACAGCAACTTTTACCTTATAAAACATTAAGAGACTGGTTTTTATAACCGAAGTGGAGAGTGTTTACAGCGCGGTACGCACTGAGTCCTTATATAAAACAGATACGCTTCGTCTTTAAAGGGTTAAACGACGTAAACGAAAAGGAAATATATTTATATGGTATTCTGTATCTCCTGTAACACAGAAGAATAGGGCTAAACTGCATGTTCAATTATCCAATATAGGAATAAATTCGACATAATAAAAAATAAAGAAAAAGCAATTGCTTCCTATTCGGTCTCACGCGTTCACCTCACTCTTTTTTAAATCTGATCCCTGGATGAAGTGTTTCCGCATGTTTTTTGTGCTCTCCTATCGATCCCTGCGCTGCCCCACTCTCTCTTGTCTCCCCTGCTGCCCAATTTGTGACCTTTTCCCTTCCTAATGTGTTCGCTCCCGCAGCACCCTCTTGTACGCCTGAGAAACTTTCAAGTGTCTAGCCTCATTCGCACCGACTCTCCAGACGCAATGACTTTGCACAGGAGGTCGTTTGTCCGGTTACCACTTCGCCAGTCCTTGCCGCGCCTCTTCAAACACCCAACCTCCTCCTTACTTAGAGGGTCTTCCTACAGAAACACTATGTTTAAAATTGCGTTTTCCCTCACGTTATGGCAATTTGAGAACTTATTTCTGCTGTCTCATTCCATTTTAATATTATTTGTTAAGTATAAATTTAAAATACAAGTTCTAAAAATAATTATCAACCTATTTTAAAATTTTTAAAACTTTGAAAAATTTTTAATATACCACGAAAATAAAGTGAATGCGAATCTTTACAAATCTTAATTACACGTACGTGTGCAACCGTCACATTTGTTGCTGCTAGGGCCTGAAGCGTCAGAGGTAGAGGGATATGATCAACGTTCGGAGGAATCCTCCGCCGCAATCTTCTACTTCCCCACCCTAATTCTGGTGCAAGCATTTTTCTGCAAAACACTCGTACTTATCCACTGAAAAGCAAACTGTTACTTCCCATAAGACAAAAATGTCATAGTCCCAGTTATAAGAAACTCAAAACATTTCTTTTAAAAACTTTTAGCTGATTTAACTCTCCTGATGACTATAAAATCTTTCTTTCGATGCCCTTGTGTACCTACTGACAGCAGTTAAGACAGAGGCAAATCGCCTTACGTCTGTTGCTTCTCAGACCGTCTCCAGTTTTCGTAATTCGTCTTACACGATTACAAGAATACATTCAGACAGGTACTCTTAGGCTTGGTAGAGGTATGAATGCGCATGGTACATTAAAATAGATGCTAAGGTTAAAGAAACGTTTAAATGTGTTAACTCATATGTCTTTTGATAAGTTAACCCACGTAAACTAGTACACTCTTTGGATGAATTAAGGATTAAAAATGATTAATTCCTTAAAAATGAATGTTACATAAATTTAGAAAGTTATGCCAAATTAAATTATATTATTAAAATAAATACAATGCTTAATATATTAACAAAACTGATAGTTGCATTGCAATTTTAACGCGTTCCGAACTAAGAAACATATATTAAACTGGTGGATCTTTCGATTCCAGTAATCACTGGATGCATGAGTACTAAACGTTGCCACAGGGTGTTATTATTTCTAAGAGATATCGCATTAAAGCCTAACATTATAAGACGTGCCAGCATTTACACAGGAGAATGCACATATTTGTGATGACGTCAACAAGAAAATACAGAAAAGAATTTATTGTTTACTGACCTAAAATGCTTGAAAGTTGACTCGTCATACTCTTCTATTTCGGGCTCAAATCGAAAGCTTATTCAAGAAGACGTTTGTTTGGTTACTTCTGAATGTACTGAAATTTCGTAAGCTACTTTAAAGCATTCGTTCATTCATTCTGTTGTCTGTCTTACGTGCACGACAGGTAAAAAAATTCTGTGTCTTCAATTCATATTGCGCCTGTTCAATACAAATTTTCAGTAAAAATAGCCTAGCAACGCAATATTTTTAATGACTTACGTCATCCAACCTACGTCATATCTTACGTCACCTACAGTTATTAAACCAAAAATAGATTTCCACCTCACTGTCAAGGTAGATCTTATCTTAATATTCACTTGCTGAGTGCTACTGGATTAGTAACACAGTACGCAAAACAATGAATCTTCTAGAAATATACAGGATGTTCCTAAATTGGTTGTACAGAACTAAGGTGTAATAACACAGGAAGTAGAAAACTGACAGTATGATGATAAACACCACAAAATGCAGTATCTGTTTAAGTTTTATCTACAGATATTCACGTGCGTCCAATGTGGTTTCCTCGTGTCACGCGGCAGATGTCGCTTCTGCAAGCGATTTCGCGGAACGCTAGCTTGGCCTCCGAGATCGCCTGATTTAACACCCCTGGACTTTTCTGTGTGGGGATGCGATAAAGACAAAGTTTTTGTTCCACCCCTTCCTGCAAGTTTGGCAGAATTACGGGCACGGATAACAGAAGCGGTTGCGACCACAGACGAGGACATGATTCATAGGGTTTGGGACGAAATCGCTTAGACTTACATAACGGATTACTGCGAGCCGAGGATACTCCAGTGCACCTATAAACCCCAACTTCAACGGCTCATTTTTGCAGCGTAGGGGATTTTATAATTTCACTTTACAATTCTTGTCCCTCAGTTTCAAGTCACACAAATATTTTATACCTTGTATCTGTCTGAAACGCAGCTACTTGAAGGCCACTCCTATAATGCGCCACAAACCATGGTAATTAAATAACGTTTTAATATTATCTTTATAAATAGTACAACATAGTTCATGAAAGTAACATATATGACAAAATTTAAATCTCAGTTTTCAATAATATTACGCATGCAGCTGTATGTATCCCTTTAAATAGCTGTAAACATTCTGAGGATGTTGTCAAAATAGCCGAAAAATGTAGCTGAGTGTGGAATTTAATAAAAAGCAAGCTGTTAGACAGTTATTGGTATCCGATGGAACGATTATCTACCATGCAAGTTTCAAGAATACCAACAGTGGACAAAGGGGCCAGATAATCGGACGTCATGGTTTATAGAAAGTGTAATATGATGTTCCAGGTGTGAAATTTCCTTAATTCAAATTCCAGCCACTGAAAGAATTCTGGGATCACAAGTTAAGCTGTGTGTCGTCATTATTGCATTATGAATCAACACACGTTATTCTGTATTGCGTGATATGTGCAGTATGCTTTTATTGCATTGTTAAATTTGAAATTAAGAAAATATAAAGACAAAGCCTATTGTAGTCTATTGCGTCTATGGTACATTTAGAAATGAAATGACATGTTATAAAGTGCTGATGGGAATTCGGAAAGAGAGAAAAGTTTTTAAGTGTGTAAATTCAAATTGCATTTTCAAGTACAGCGGATCATAATTTACAAATAACTTTCCAAAAAAGAACGATCGTGTAATGCAATGAAAATCGATGTAGGAGTTCACGAGAAGCTTAGAGCACTTGGCTGTAGAAGACACTGAAGGCGCAGGCTGGCAGTCCTTGGAAAAGAATAATGGTGCCCTCTCATTAAGGATACTTTGCTGCAGCCAACATTAGAAACTATAAATTAATTTGCTTATAAATGATATGCATTGACAAATAAAATATTTAATTTTCTTATTGCGCATCAACTTCATTTGTCTTCAGCGTGCTGCAATAAGAACTGGTATTGGAGTCAGTAGAAACAACACGACCCCTTCAGACGAACAGCAAGATTATCAGCAAAATCTGGGAGGAAGTTACGATATACACATGTGCATTGCCTAACACACTGAAGCTAATACATCTTCACTGTAGCTATACCAAGTAAAACCTGGCGATAATCACGGCAGAAATGCTGTGTTTTTACTGGAAGCTTACGGACCCTTAACAATTTCAATATTTTTCCTCCACGCAATATTGTGGGTCGTGTTCTCAATACAGGCTTCACACCTGCTATGTCTTTTGTCAGTAATATGCATTTCGAATGCTGAAATTTTCAGGCATGTCAGCTGGTGGGTGGAAATTTTTTCGTGGTGGCAGATGCAAGAGTAATAATTACCACTAGCAGTACTGCTTTTTTATAAGATCGAGTTATGTACTGACAAAATGAGAAATAATTTGAAACACATGAAACATTTCTTTATCGATACGTACCCTTATCATTATTATTACCTCTGTAGTATCAGTATTGCTGCTAACATCTTAAAATATATAAAATACAAATCTTCCTTGTAAAGCACCCTTTACAGGCAGAACATTCTAACTTGCTCTAAGTTGTACCCACCGATGCTTGCGTAATGCCCTGTGTTTCTGAACCCTCCAGCTACCAGTTATTTTCAAGAGCAATTACGGATCTGCAAAGGGACGTACGGAAGTTCCGTCCTGATCACTCATAGTGTTCAGTGTTTAACGAGGAAAGTTTCTATAGACTTTTTTTAATAAAGTGCACAAAGCCGTAATAAAATGAGTCATTGTACGTATAAGTACACAAACATTGTTAATTGCAGTCACGTGCAAATTAAGTGGAACAAGTGCCAGCAGCTACCTCAGATGTTACAGCGACTTTGCTATGGAATTCACGACAGAAAAATTGTGGTTATATTCCCCGCAGGAAAATAGGCTTTCCTCTTTCAAAAGCGTCTACTAGTAGACAGTTCTGGAATTCATCCAGTTTATTATTCAATGTGTACTGATGGTTTTTCCCCGGAGATAAAACTGCAGAGGCACGAAGCTGCTTATTCACTTCCATCAAGTGCTGAAGAAAAAAAGAAATGCGTCAAAACACACTTTTATTGTAGCAAGTGTCTTCATGACGACGTCTAAAGTTATACATATTACGTGAAGCTGTCTTGTACACACTAGTTTTGTTTCCAAATATTACAAAAAGCTTAGTTTTTGCGCTCCTAAGTTTTTCGACCACTTAGTGCAGCCATCATTAGCGAAAAGTTTTATTTTTAAGAACACAGGCGGCATATCATGCGCCAATAAACGATAAACATACGTAAATCAGCATTATACAAGTGTCCATTGAGAGCATCATTACCACTCATGGAGTAAACACCGTGTGTCGAAACCGCGACACTCCGATTCACCAAAAACAGGAGATATCTAATACTGCCACATGTTTGGAGACAGCCTTTTGCATTTTAAAACTTATATTTTAAAACTTCACTTGTATTTTAATCTGAATTATTTTCAGTAATACTGTACATTACGCGACACTTGTATAATGCTGATGTACATATGTTTTACTTTTATTGACGTATGATACGTTGTTTTTGTTTATAATATTATAGCTCCCTGATGATGGCTAAAATATGCAGGCGAAACATCTAGGAGTACAAAAACTAAGCTTTGTGCAGTACTTGGAAATAAAACTGGTGCTGCTTCATGCTGTTCGCAGCATGAGCACAGGAAAGCGTTACTTCGTCGGAATAATGAGTTCATCCACTGGGCAGAAAGAGAATATCTCTGGTTTCCTAAGACTCTTCCAGATCTGCAGAGTGCACTCAAGTAAGTCATGATCTTGTCCTTTCAAATTCATACCTAAACGCCATTGAAAGTGTTCTTCCCATCCCTTTTCGACATCAACACTTTAAAGACGAAGCGTATCTGTTTTATGTAAGGACTCAGTGCGTACCGCGCTGTAAACACTCTCCACTTCGGTTATAAAAACCAGTCTCTTAATGCTTTATAAGGCAAAAGTTGCTGTTTGTTCTGAGATCCTTACAAAACACATAAACGCAATGTGGGCACCACGTAGAATTTTTTAATGTTAAACCTGGTATGTAAAGTTACCGCTAGGCTTTAAAAGGTTAAAGGGCCTGTATAAGTGAAATAGTTGCATGCAAAGAAGACTGAATTGTTAATGCGGAATGACTTGTTATCAAAGTATAACCCAGACAACTGCATCGACACCATCGAGGAAACCTAAAAAAAATCCGTGTGAACTTAACCGGTATCTGGCAAAAATTCTAACATGACGTGCTAATAGCATAACTGTGAAATTTATGGCTGAGATATCCTAGGATATTAAGAAGGCACAAAATTGTTGCCAGTTGAGCGAGAACATATATCTAGTGACGACAGTCAAACCAAACAACAGCAGCCGTCATTGTTATTGCTATTAAACTCTTCAAGCAACTTTATCGACTGTGAAAATGATGCGTTTCTGATTGGCTTTAGCGACCCTTTAAAAATGTCAGCTGAAAGATCCAAGATTCCTCCTCCCAAAATAGAATACACGGGAAGTGACTCTTTGCCTTTTCTATATCTCTTGCCACAAACATTTGATCAACTTCCAGCACGTTCCATTTCCGTCATATATAAAAGTGTCAAATCAGCTATAAGACCACCTATACATTCACAGACATCAAATAAAGAAGAGATTTTAGGAGAATAACACATGTTCCTTACCAGAACATTTCCAAGTGCAATTTCTTTCTCTCTGAGTATATTTTACCTCAGTACTGCGTTGTGTTCAATGACGCATTGACGTGGTGCTTTATCAAACATTGTTCCATCCCACATCATTAAATCTGCCACTTGGGGTTGCGTCTCTTGAGGGAGGGAATGTATGTAGGCTTATCGGAAAGGGCCCTCATGAGCAGAAGGGGATTCTACCCAATGGACGCAAAAAGTCTACAAGATTACAGCAGTTTCGGCAGTATTATCCAGTTATGTCTCCCCATGACATGACTACTCACACATGCATAATTCTAGACCCATATTACAGGCTAATTTAGAAACCAGTCTTGAATAAATTTTAATGTACACGTTAAAGAGCTCACATTCAGAATTCAGACATTTTTACTGTACAAGAGTATGTTATTCAATATATATGCTTATTTCTGAGCCAAATTTTTGCGTCTCTAGCTTCGTTTCCCTAATTACTAGTGGGCAGGTTTTAGCCTCATTTTCTCTTATTTTTTGTACACTTCCAGGACACAAAAAGTTATTATAAATGATGGCCCAAGTTTGTAATGAATAAATTATACTACGATTGAAACTTCCAGAAAAATAAAACAAAAAATCGTTTGCAAAAATGTTGCGTGGTTTCAGGCCCCCGTCGCAGTATAGAGGAGATTCGCGCTCTTTTAGAACAGAGTGGCAATTCTGTGCTGATGTTTCGGAAAAACCTATCGGTCCCAGCTTCAAGGAATCCAAGAAGAAGCATATGTTAACAAGGTACAAAGTATATTCACACAGTATCAAGGTATGCAGTATAGGCACAGAGTATCAACGTACAAATATAGGCATAGAGTAACAAGGTCTAAAATGTAGGCATACAGCAAGAAGGTATAAAAAAATAGGCGTAAACTACAATGCAAAAAATATACGCATATACTACGAACTTTAAAATGTAGGCATACAGCAGTAAGACATAATACATGGGAATAGTTTAACAAGGTAAAAATATGGGAATACAGTAACGAGGTGTAAAATATAGGCGTACAGTAACAAGGTACAGAACGTAGGCAAAAAGTAAAAAATACAAGCATAAAGTAACAAGTTGTACAATATTCATAGAACAAAAAATGTATAGAGTATAGACATACAGTACAAGGTATAAATCTTAGGCACACAGGAGAAAGGTAAAAACTCCCACACGAATGTTAAACTAATAATTACAAATAAGTGACTTAAGCAAGGCGTCTAGAGAAAGATGATGATGATGATGATGATGATGATGATGATGCGGACGATGATCGTAACAAATTTATGCCAGGCATACCGCTGTGAATTTGATCACTATTCAGCGAATGAACTGCGGGCACCACAACCTATATAGTGTCCTTTTTATTATAATTCAAGCTACATGTTTCGTCTGCCCTTTACGGTCATCATCAGGTCTTTCTCATACAGAATGTAAATGATAAAATTATTAGTAACTGAGATCTAAATTTTACGTAAGTTAAAATTTTGGAATAACATAAAGCTGTAATTAATTATAAAAATATTTAAGAACACGTGGACTTCGTGGTTTGGTGATCTTATTTATGCACAAGATCGTGGCTAAGATGTTTCCAGTATATTGGCTAACTTTTTCGTGGTTTCAGTTTAGATAGTGTGGTTTATTGCTTTATTCATGGAGACCTCCGAGCGCTTTTAGAGGTTACGATTTTGAATTTGTGGTTGGTTCTCGCTGTAACATTTTTGTTACTTGAGTTTAAGGTTATGTGTGTAAGTGGCCGCACGCCATAACAGGTGGAAGTGACCTTCCATCTGTTACGGCGTGTCGCCTATAGGCTAACTCCACAAGTATGTACTATTTCAATGCAAGAAATCGCAATTACTCCACGACGACTCGAAACCGGACTATAGGGTTTTAAGATCATATTTGTCATAAACAGGAACTGGAGTGAGCTGGCTCAGGATAGGGACAGGTGGCGGGCGCCTGTAAATGCGGTAATGAACCTTCGGGTTCCATACAATGCGGAGAGTTTCTTCACTAGCTGAGGAACTGTTAGCTTCTCAGGAAGGACTCTGCTCCATGTAGCTAGCTAGCTAGTTAGTTAGTTAGTTAGTTAGTTAGTTAGTTAGTTAGTCAGTTAGTTAGTTAGTTAGTTAGTTAGTTAGTTAGTTAGTTAGTTATCTGTTATAAATATCAGACCTAATGAGTTTTATTCCCTTAATGTTAAACTGTGTTACCATTTCTTCCGCACTCAGAATTTTCACTACTACTACTTTATGAAAATGCTATTTGGATTTACCTGCATTTCTATTATTCCTAATTAGTGCTAATATTTGGATTAAAGAAGTACTTAATGGACAAACACACTTCTTCTGCAGGAGCGGAACCGTATCTGGGGCAACAGCCTCCGACACCGCGAGCAGTGGGAACATGCGTTTGAATCTCGCTACGTACTGCACATGCGCGTATGTCTGAACTGTTTCTGTATTTTTGTTACCCTCTCTAAGAACAGGCCCTTCGAAATGCCGATTGTCCCTTCAAAAATTCCTCCTTATTCTGTAGAAAGCGTTTATATTTCCTTTCCTTAAGGTCATTTTGAACCTGCTTAGAACAGACAGCACATTTCTTAAAAGATGAAGTCTCAGAGTAAGAAGAAGAAGAAGGTAGCCACTGCATCAGTTGCATATGCAGTGAAGTTTGGTATTCAGAATGCTTCTTATTCCTTCTGCATAACGTTTGAAATGTTCTATGGTTATTCTTATCGTGTGTAGAGTGCTTTAATACAAAGTAAAAGCTTTGTTTATCGCGATGGAAGGTGGGGGGTAGCGGCTATATTCATGGGTAGGAACATTAACTGCAACAAAAATAAATAAAAAGTAAGATTAGCACTGCAGCCAACAAATCGTGACTTGCAGAACAATGGCGGGCTATGACAAGCTGGTGATCCTGCTTTGCTGGATTTGCTGCGCGAAGGGGCCAAGGCGATTTGGTCTTGTTGGAGCAGTGACCATGAGTTTCTTTTGGCAGCATTACAAAAAGAAAGAAGGGTTGATGTCCTGTAGTGACCAATCGACACTCGACTAAGAAATATCAAGGCGTTCGCAAAAAGCTATAAAACTGTTTCCAGTGCGTGTAACTGAAACACGAAGCTGTGAAACAGGTTTGTAAATATCTGATGGGTGACAGCTCTCCTCAAAAACTTCAAGCAGGATATTCGCAAAAAAATAATATTAAATGAAAAACCTACAAATTAAAGAGAAATACATGTTTTTGAGCATCTGTCAAGAATATTTAAATTAGTATCACAAGAAAAACGAGTACAATTCGTGCTACAAATTTGAATACGTCTCTTATTTTTTAAATATGTCTTACTCAGTTTCGATAAGTCCCTGGACTAGAATATTTTCGACGTTAATGTAATTCGGTATTTACTGTTGGAGATAGAACCTATTTATCCATATATTATCATTCGATTAGTGTCAAAATATATCATCTGCACGTCGTATAAAAACGGAATTTTTATTACACATTTATTATATCCACATTTTGTGTTAAGCGCCCATTATTTCCTACTTTAAGAATTATTTAATTCATAAAGTTAAATTTCACACGGGCTTTATTTGCAAAAGGCAAAAAAAATTTTTTGCACATTACAAACACGGCTTAAAAACCACTGATGTCCCAGCGATAAACACCATGCTATAATCGCGCGTAGGAAAGGTGTGGAACAAAAATTAAGCAACACATATTCTTTGTCTTGGTGTTGTATGGAATAAGTTGTCCGATTCTCTTTCAGTTCTCCTTACAACTGGGTAAAGAACCAACGAAATTTAGTCGAAATATATTCAGCAGCGTGATAGATAAACCCAAATTGTCCATTATAAGTCCAATTTACATGACGATTCCGTTCTTCACTTGCGTGATACTGCGTCAATGGAAGATCGGGCAGCGTCTTTTCGCGGCGTCTTACTGTCCTCTCCGTCAATAGTCAAAACGTCCAAGAATGTTTTCTTGGACGTTTCGACCATTGAAATTGATTCAGTACCTTGACACGAAAGGTCTAAATCCTGTTTAAGCAGCGTAATGACCAGGAAGAATGAAATGCTCGTTACACCGCTACAAAAACCTCAGAACTTGCACCATTTTTGGTGTTTGACACGAATGTGATAAACCAGACGCTTTATAAGATCGGGAAGACGGGATGATAAGCTGATAAAACTGTTATAAAGAACCCATTCTTATTTTTGATGGTGATGTTCATTATAATGACAATGACGCCGGAGCTGGCAATAACAAGATGCGTACAGAGTACGCATCTTGTCTCTATATGAAGCCCATGCCATGAAACATCAACACAGAAACAATTTCTTAAGACGTCGCACCGACTTGCAGCAAAATGTTTGTACGTTTAAAACCGACTTGTAAAAGTGAGTGATTTAAATAAGAATATCGCTTCTTTCAAAGAGAGTGTCGACAAAAGGCATTTCAAAATTTTCTACATTTTGCGGTAAGGAAAAGCTACAATATCGCATAAAAACCAAGACGGCGGACCAGACTACATGGGTTGTCCGCAACGCGTCTATATGAAGGCGTAGTAGGCAGAAGAGGTACGGCTCCATTAACGCCTTACCTTCGTCATAGATATTACTTAGGGGCAAGGAGAATCAAATGCCCCGCCAATATTTTTTTCTATCCAAGAAATTTTCTGGCCATTGATTTAAAGTTCCTAGTTCCCATTGTCGAAAGTGCCCTAACGCCCTCCCCAATATTATTAGCCAGGTTACAGCTACGACCTCAGTAACAGATTAAGGTAAGCGGTTACCTTTAGCCCTTCGGCCACATTAACCCCCTGCATACTTCCCCGGTATCCAGCCAGTAAGAGTGCCTGGGTGGATCTCAGAACCAGCATGGACATAACCTTGACACTGAAACGACTACACTGTCCCTCTTCCAATGCCTTACGAATAAGAAATGCACATTTCCTTCACTGTGTGTATCCGTCTATAATGTTTCCGCACAGACTGTATTCCGTCAAACGCAACATACTCTCTAGAGGCGACTGACACGCTGACAGATCCTAGCCATTAACATCCACAGATACAGAGATTATGTTTACTGTAAAATTAAACTACAGATGAGTAAAACCAGCAGCTGTAATTTGTCTTACGTTCATTTTGAACCCACGACACCGAGCGAGAGCCTCATCTTAACCACTCCAGTTACGAAAGGAAAAGCGAACTTGTTATGAGTCTGGAATACGTAATGAAGCGTAACAATTCCTCTGTGGTAAGGAGATCGCAGGGTAATACAGACAGAAATGTGCAGTGGAAGCTCTTAAAATGACAACTCAGGCTCCTCTTAAAGTGACAAGGCATTTGTTTACATAACAACAGAACTCAGTCTCCGAAGAATGTGTAGGTCGGTTGCAAGTCTGGGTAGGTGCCTGGCAATACAAGAAAACGGTGCTACAAAATCAATGGATCGTAGCTTTTCTTAAAGAGCTGACACTGTACTAGACAAGAAATTTCGAGCCTTTGATGGAATATAAATGTTCACAACCGAGCCAACAAAAACCCATGGCTAATCCACACTCTGAGCAGTTGCTCTTCTGGAGATCAGGTAATATAGAGGCGGAGGGACTGCCGCTGATTTACCCTTCCCTCCCATTCCCCTTCATAAAAAGTAAAAGTCAATTATCCAGCACTATCCTTGGTATAAACAGCAACAAAAATAATAACAATAATAATACTAAATATAAATTTGATCACGCAAACTCTCTTTCATTAACTGCCAAAGACACCCATCTAAGATTCTTACCCCAAATATTTTTTGTTTAAAATTAAATTTCCCTTTCTTACGGTGCTCGTCTATACCATTTAAATAATGTAAAGGAACCAGAGTCGTCCTTCCTTTTCTATCTGAACTTCTCCTGCAGTATTTCTTCATCATAGTGGCATCTTAATTAAGTACCGAATTACACTTGAATCAGCTTAGCACAAATATATTCTTCAGACGAAGGGTTATTAAAGAATCGAATAATTTAAAATTAGTTTTCTGCATCACAGGAAACCAATTTTGTAAAACCTTAGAACACGAAACAAAATCACTTTGATTGTACTTCAGCGATCTCTTGGGAAAGAGTTAAGACTTACACTACATTCGTGATAAAAACCGGTACGTCACATTCCAACTTGGGAATGACGAGATGGTTTCAATACAGTACAAAGCAATGAATAATACAGGACTGTAAAGTAGCAGTAGAGTATATGGAGGCAATGTCCTCGGGTCGTGCGGCAGTTGTACTGCTGTACTATCCTGCTGTGAGAGCAGCCAGGCTGTCAGCATTCTTAGTACCTAAATTAACCCTTTAAAGACGAAGCGTATCTCTTTTATATAAGGACTCAGTGCGTACCGCGCTGTAAACACTCTCCACTTCGGTTATAAAAACCAAGCTCTTAATGTTTTATAAGGCAAAAGTTGCTGTTTGTTCTGAGATCCGTACAAAACACATAAACGCAATGTGGGCACCACGTAGCATTTTTTAATGTTAAACCTGGTGGTACGTAAAGTTACCACTAGGCTTTAAAAGGTTAATACTGAAAAATATTCCCATGTTGCTTTAATTATTTAAAGTGATATTCTTATGTATTCATGAGGATTGCCGTAAAAATATAAAATTTCATGGTTTTTACTGTTTCATAGAAAATAAACCATGCACTGAGAAGACATAAAAAATGAAGAGCATAAAATAATGAGGAATACGCAAACATATTCCTAACGATACGAAAGCAGTGGATTGAGGTCTCCAACATGCAATTTTTGACGAAGCAAGTCTTCTGGGTTTTTGCGTTGTGTGGTTGGGTAATTTCTTCCGGGCGTTTCGAATCAACGTACCGCCTTAACCTTCAGGCTTATGAGTGAATTCACGGACTCATGACTCTGAGGATGATAGCGGTACCTTCCTTCGAAACGTCGGCAAGCAATTACCCAGCCACACGGCGCAACACTCCAGAAGACTTGAGTCCTCAATACTCACACAGGTTTGCAACTAATAAAATCCTTCAGCAATAAGTCATTTCCATTTGGGTAATTTGCAAGCTTCGAGAATTACCTCAGCCGTATCTTTCACTGCAAACTTTCTCTATCCCACATGTTATACAAGCGACGAAACGTCTGGTTGTAATTATGGCTGCATGCCCCAGACGAGAGGGAGGGATTATAAATGGGCGCTGCTGAGAAACAACATTGCGTTATCTCGCTGTCGCTCTCTGTCTCTCTCTCAAAAACGCGCGCGCTCTAGCGTACATACACACAGACACGAGGCGCGCGCTTGCTTCGAAGGGCCTGGCATGGTAGGAAACACTGGACAAGCCCAGCCCCGTAGCACGTGCGCTATACTCACCATATATAACGCGAAGAAATAATTTGCGCAAAAATGTTACAAGTTTCATATGTATTTTAATAGCGAAAAATAGCCACTTCTTCCATTTCAGTCGCATGGCGGCACAATACCAGCCATACCACAGAATTCACTGCTGATTCTGGATTAGGCGCTCGTCAAGGTCACGTCACATTGCTTTAACCTTCCGAAGACTGAAATCACGCCGAATATAATCCAGCCCTTACCTCGCAGGGAACAAAACCTTTGTTCAGCACGTACAACAATCTGTAAATTTTTTAGAGACAAAAATTCATTGTTTCTGAAGCACCGTAAATACACTGTGTGGACACACTGCAAGGGGTTTGGTGTTCAACCTGCCGGTAGGTGTAGTAACCACTAAGCTTAAAATGGTACTGTGTACACTATAACCCGGTTATAACGACATCGGTTTAGGCGACACGTCGTCTATAGCGTCAGATATTCTGTGGTACCAATTAATTCCTCGCTGTTACCATAAATTTTCACTCATCGCTTATAACAACACTCGTTTATAACGACACATAACTTTCAATCCCTTTCATGACGTCATAACCAAGTTCAACCCTACTCTGTTGTTGAATCAAGTCTTCTGGGATATTGCACGTGTCGATTGGAAGATTTTTATGGAAGTTTTGAAAGATCGTAGTACCCCTATTTGCAGGGTCAAGCAATCCAAGGAGCGTGGCTCCCCTTAGACTAGTTGACCTTGAATCTGAAGGAGGTACAGTTCTTCGAAACGTCTGTCACTATTTACCACTCGACAAGGCATAACATCGACATTTCTTGATCATCAACAACGCTGCTTTGAGAAATTCCGGTCTCACTCTTTGATGTTCTTTTCCCTTCTACTCCAAGGTCTCCCAAGGGGTCTCTTCCTTTCAGGTCTTCTGACTAAAAGTTTGTAACATCTCACTCCCTCCACTAATTTGATTACACTAATAATATTTCGTAAAGTAAAAGCAAATTTGTCCCTGTGCACCACGGCAAGGAGGCATAAGCCAGAGGGAAGGGAGAGCTGCAAGGATTTTTAATTTACACACTAGGTAGACGTGAGTGATCAGCTTCGCGTCTCGGCCGCTTCATCAGTGGGAAAGGACGCCATGCTACATAATGAACAGAAGGTTTAATGTTGAACATCCCCGTTGGCGTATGTTTCAATTTTCACACAAAAAATCAGTCACAGCCAACTCTGTTTGCATCTCTTTATTTGGAGATTTGAGCTACAAGTTTCGGCCTGTTATGGCTATCATTAGGCTCCAATAAAAAAACATGTTTTTGTAGAGGAGCCTATTGATAGTTGTGACCGATTTTTTGTGTGAAAATGAACGGAAAGTTTTCGCAGCTTACACCCTCACAACCTACACAACTACGGTGTTCACATAAAGCAAAAAGCCATTGCACTGTCCCAAGTCATATAACCACTGGTTTTAAAAGAATCAGTCAAACCATGGGAAAAACTCTATAGGGATGGATTTAGTATTATTTACACTTTCAGTGTAGTTTAGACTGAATCGTTTGAAAAAAAAATTGTTTTTGAAACATAGACTTCTTACATAGAAATTTATAATTACATAAAAAACTGCCAACACCGAACAATCCAGTAACAAAAACAGCAATATATTTTAACAGACGTTTCTTACACAATTAGATTTGCTGTTACTGCCTGTATAGGACAGGGACATGTTTATACACAGGCACTTCCGTAAAATGCTTGCAGAAATACATGAAAAATATTTTCAATGCATTTTATTTGCCACGTTTTCACATTAAAGAAAGTGACAAATGGATGTGATGCGAACATATCAGATGTACCCTGCAGTAAGCGTATGTTTAACCACAACAAATTTCAAAAGCCTGACAATTCAAAACAAGGTTGCCAAGCGTAGCAGCAACGTCAGGCTGACGTAAATGTTAAGATGGAAAACGAGATGATCGATGCTACCCTCGTTATTGATACACTTCCTGACACACCCCTTCTCAGCACTTCTTCCTACGGGATTCCCTTAATGCTCTTCCTGCCCCTCGCACAGACGTCAGCAAGACAAATTATCCGTGATTCGAGAGGAAGTTGCTATAATAATTATAGGCCTCGGTTAGTTTTTCTTACTGATCCAAAGGATCGTGTTCTGTACAGCGCTGTAAGTGCGGATGGATTCGAAGAATACCACTCAAGCACGCAGCAGAACTCAGTGCAGTAATGTTACATACACGCTTTCGGGATATAGCTAGTTCGACCCTCGTCTGTATTACCGTGCGTCTTTACTCAAATACTCCTTAAGTTTTCTCTGATTTTTCAGGTGAAAGCAGGAACAAAAGTTGTAAAAAAGCCATGACAGTTTCCTTACAAATCCCTACTACTCTCCATTCGAAATGCCTTTAAAACGTCGTTTGCAGAAATATAAACTACACACTTGATCCAGTGTTGTTAAATGACTTATGAAATAAAAAATTGTGTTACTAACGCTTCAAATTTGAAAGTTACTCTAAATATTATTCAAGAATTCATTTATGGCCTCTCAGAAAACACAGTTCATAATCATTATACAAATCATTCTGTTGGTGATATTTGGGAGGGGGGGCCACAGTTTAACATCAGAAATTTACAAAACATGGAAATGAAATTTTTGAGGCGAATGCACACTCTTTCAGTGTTGAATCTGGTGGTACGTAGGGTAACCACTAAGGTTTACAGGGTTGGACTCTTAAGATGCAGAACAAACCGCGACGCTTTCTTCCCATATCCTCCAAACCATATTCCATAATAATGATACCATTTCTCATCTGTGCGGTTAACAGAGACCTTTAGAAACCGTATAGCGATAGCTACAGGAATGAATATTCAAACATTTGTTTAATAGAAGATACATACAGGTGTTTTTAATTTTATCCACTTTACCTTTCATTACTATGATACAGATTGTGGACAGAAAATTTTGTCACTTACAAGAAAAACCTAAAGCCATATGTTGCATTATTGTTTACTGTCGTGGCTTTCGGTTCGTAAACCATATTAAATTCATGACGCATCTTATCCCGCAGAATTTGTAAGCCCTGCACATTCGACCATTGAAACTCTTACTTCTGAAAGGTTTTACATTGTAAATATTTATTCACGTGACTGAAATGAGAAAGGTTACTTCAATTTTGTCAGACAAAAATTATTCAACACTGTTTATTTTATTTGGCAAATGACACAACACCTTATCTCCATTTCTTCGTCTCAGCAGATATTCTGCTTCACCTTTGTGTAAGTCTCGGGTTTAACTTTGGAACGGCTGATACTGTTCTCTACTGCGGGGAATTTCCCACCTAAGTAGATAAATAAATAATGAAATAAATGCATAATAAGATAAATAAAAGGTAATTTGGAATTTGGAAACTGGAAACGAAAACGTCAACAGAAAATAGAATTTCAGTGTTTATCACTATAATAAATTTGTCTTTATAAATGTCCCAAATTACTCAGGACGGCCTCTCTCAATACATTGCTGCAAACCGAGTCTCCAGATGCATACATCATGGGTGTTGTTATTTTTTTCATAACTTTCTGTTCCTTCTGTTATTTTTAAAGTTCATATTTATTTTCTATAGATGAACTTCCTTCTGAAAAACATTTTGGCGCTTCTTAAACCAACTGCGAACGGCTGCTATTAGTTTCTTCAGTTCTGCTCATCAGAAAAGTTGGAAGAATATCCGCCTGTCCGTCATTCTGTCCTTCCGCGCGAAAAAAAAACTCGACTCCTAGTGGAAGAATTTTGGTAAAGTTCATATTCGATATTTTTAATAAAATTTTAATTAAAAGGGAAGGACACTATAGAGACCCCACACGAAGTGTTACGTCTATTAACAACTACTTTGCCTGCTCACGTTACTGTGGTTAATTTTTATGATATTCCTGTTGAACCGAGGCACTTCAGGCACAATTCATTTATCATCATTAATTTTGTCAACAAAATTTCTCGTTGAATTAAATATCATTTACTGGCGAAGCCACTACGTTGACTGGATCAGTACCGTAGAATCTGTAACCCCTCAACATATCTAGTTACCTTTGAACCTAGTCCCAGCAATCTTTTCTTCTGACCCGTATTTTAAAACAAGAGATTTTCTGACCTGGGTTACATTCTGCCAGAGGGTTTGTGTTGGCCCAGTCTCACTAGCGAATACCGCCTGGCCAGGACGCTACATGAGTGCATGCAACGGCACAGGCAGCAACAAATTACACATCCCGTTGAGCGAAGCCCCGGGCCTGTTAAGCGGGCAGCCGATTTCAACCCTGCTAGGCTCCCAGTTTTCTCATTACATGCTACACTAATTCTAAAGAGCTTTTACCACGTCCCGCAAGTTAAAATATTCCAGCACAAGAGTGTGTGTGTGTGTGTGTCGGTGTGTGCATATATAGCACAGTGTAATTCTCATGCAGCAGACTCGGTGTATTCAGGGTCGTTCAAATTGTGTAGGGAGTGAGCCACATTTCTTTAATGGAAGATTATATAATTTCTACATACCAAAACTTATTTCTTGCGTAGTTGTAAAACGAGAATAAGATCAGAATGCAACATATGAAACTGGTAATTGGGGGGAGGCGGGGGGGTGTAGTTGAATTTATCCGTGCAGCGGTTTGTTCAACTTTTGTGTATGGGAGATATCTTAAAAACTCAAGCCTTTGGGCAAGCTATCCTAGGTAAGGAAAACCTGCAACTGTGCATTAAATAAAGCATTATACCTTCTGAACCGCAACCAAATCGTTTCTCAAGTCATGTCTCATGTAACATTAACCAACCAGAAACTAACGAGGCTAAATTTATATTATTCATCTCCGTGCCTTAATATTAACTTCTGTAATTAAAACCAACTAAACGGACAATTATCACATAAATTATCAGTCTATTTTATTTTATTCCTCCGACATGTTTCGGTTAACTGCCCTTTTCAGGGAGGTTTACATCAACTCGTTTTATAAAACCTTAAACTATTTGAAAATTAAAATGTGGTGTTAGTACTAATCTTCAAAGATCTTAAAATCTTAAAAAACCTTGTACTACGTGTGTTTCCTTGCGTGGATAGTGTCGTGGTGATTTGGTGGTGCTATACTTTGGCTGGTGAACTGAGCAGTTGTTTAGGGATGTATCCGGATCTATTGGCCGCGTGTGTATATCTCAGCGTCGGGCAGCAGATTGCTGCCTGGAAAAAGTGTTTTGAACATAAAGTGTACGTTTAGATTTGTTCTAAAAATCTGCCTGAAACATTTCTCATCCTAAGAAGTACTGAGAGAGAGATTACCATAAATGTATATTTTTTTCATGTGAAGTTCCCGTAATTCCCGTCAGATTTTGAAGGATTTTTAATTTTTGACAGATCTTATAAAAAATACTCAAATACCAAATTTCATGAAAATCCGTCATGTGAGAGCCGAGTTGTAATATGCGGACGGACTGAAAGACAGCAAGACATGACGCAGCTAATAATCACATTTCGAAATTTTGGGAACGCGCCTCAAACAGTTGTTCCTTTTCAGATTCCAAATGTATTTCTTAACACCAAACAAGGCAGCAGTGCAACCGGCGCTTGCCTTACGTCCTGTGTAAAATCAGACTATCGAAACAGACATGCAATTGGTTGACATTTGTAACTACAGTTTATCTTTCAACAGCGGGAACAGTTGTACAGCACCGAATGATATGGAGAAGTGACCATAAATTTTGACCAGTTTTGAATTTTAAAGAAGTGTTTTTGGCTTTTTTTAAGTTACATTCATGTTATTCGTGTGAGGACACTTAGGATAAGCACGACCGTTCTCAGTCAGAATGCCTTATTCTATATTAGATTCGAACCTGACCCCTTCCTCCTTTCAGCCTAGCCTATTACCAATATACCAACATTCAAGGAACAGGGTATTAAATTGTTTATGTTAAGAAACCCTCAGCGATGCCATGCAAGTTCTTCCTTTCTTTACACTTTTTTAAACTGAATTTTGAGGAGTAAGGTACTTGATATAAGGGTACTGCAGGTTTATTAAAAACGTCGGCTGTGGGATTCATAAAAATCTTCCACGTACTTCGCTGCCTGCTATTTTATCAACGTAATTGTTTCATTTCGTATTCCTTCCCTCTTCTACCCACTTGTTTACAGCAGGTGTCGAGGGTTTTTATTTTCACTTTATCACACTCAAACTCACACCACAGTCGGTAGGACTCCTCTGGACGAGGGATCAGCCCATCGCAGAGACCTCTACCTGACAACACAAACACTGTACAAGAGACAAACATCCATACCCCCGGGGGGATTCGAACCCACGATCCCAGCAAGCGCTCGGCCGCAGACCTACGCCTTAGACCGCGCGGCCACTGGGATCGGCCAACGTAATAGTAGTATATAATATAATCTGATACACGAATTATGCAGGATTCCAGAGGCAACCCAGCCCTTAGTATTGTCATTAGGCCTGTGTAGACTAACCTACCCCTTTATTTTCATTAATGTGATGAAACTTGATGGCGGGGATAGGGGTTCCAGATTAGTTAACTAATATCACACAAAAATATTCAGAGAGTTGATTCCATCCGTTAGTACCCTCAGGGAACCAAAGGATTAACCCCGGGTTGGCGCAAGGTAGTAATTAACCAACTAACTACCTAACTGACAAACAAATAAACTAACTAACTCGGTAAATCCATAGAGCATGGTCTTTGAGAAGCTGGCACTTCCTCTCTGTTAGTCAAGAAATTTCCAAAATCTTACGGAACCCGAGAGTACATTACCTTATTCACAACAGCCAGATTCACGTTCCTATCCTGAGTCCGATCAAACCGGTCCATACCCTCCCACCCTATCACTTTAAGGTTTACTTTAACAGTACATTTCTATCTATGTCCGGGTCTTCCAAGTGGTTTCTTTCCATGAGGTTATGTCGCCCTAACTCCGTATGCCTTTCTCTTCTTCCCCATTCGTGCCACATCCACCGCCAATCTCATTTTCCTTACTTTAATAACCCTATAACGTTTGGGCAGGAGCACACCTGATGAAGCCTGTCACTATGAAATTTTCTCCATCCGACCGTTTTTATACTCCTTGTATCCCAGCGTACGCATTCCACTGGGTTTGTTGAGGTACTATGCGTAGATTTAGAAGTGTGGCAATACTGTCAGAACTGCTGGTAGCACAGAAGTTTGAGTCGCGAACGCTGTTTGCCCGGTCGGACGTCTCGGTCTCCACCCGTTAACTAATCATCGGTAGTGCCTGGGTAGATAAAGAGAGTAGAAGCTTGACTTCTATTTACGCTTCCTGGCCGGGATTTATAGGTGCATTGTTGGTCTCCCTTTATAGAAAATTGGAAAGTCGCGTCTTTCATTCCACTCAATTCAATCCTTATTCAATTAAGCTGAGAAAGCTTTGAAATTGTTGGTAGACTCAAATACCGAGACTTTATGTGCATTAGCTACGATAACAGATTATATGTAAATTTAATGTCCTCACTATTGTGTAACTTTGTCATAATATTGAGTCGCCATCTTTGAAAACTGGCTTAGCCTTTCCATAATTTTGCACCTTATACGAATTCCCTAAGAGCGACTCCTGGCATTAAACCATAACAGCTGGTCACTTCAAAGTGTTTCAGTCGCTGACTTTAAAACCACCAGAAGCCATAACGCGTGATGTGCACATTTCATGTATTCACTTGTGTGCTTTAATGAAATCTGTATATACCCGTCCCATATTTCCTTTTCCAGATATACCATCTGAGATAGCACAGTACCTATCGTATTTACAACTCTTAACATAATAAATTAGTTCATGTAAATTTTATAGGTACATTTATTGACATTTTCCATGTACGAGTAAAAAGAACACAGCTTTCGCGCGAACACCATGTTATTTCGAGTTTTACATGCAACAAATTTAAATGTAGAAACATTTTTAATATATCTTTCTTCATCGAAATGCTTGACCAAATAGGATAAGTGCAGTTAATATTAGTCTTGTGTTAGAAGTTCACACAGGTTCAGTGTTGTTTCCTTATGTTTTATTTAGAGAGAGGCTTACTGGCAAGCGCTCAGATTTGTAATAAAATGAGGGGATGATCAATGAATAAAAAATTGGGTAGGATGTGCAAGGGAGTGATTGTGACAAAATTTAAGGGACTACTATTTTACCCGTCTGGCAGAGTGAGGAAAACCTTAAGAATCATCAGCCAAAATGGGGAGTGCTCGGGACCAAAACCAGACAGTGGCCGTGCCATGGCTCAGGCGGTTAGCCGCCGGCCTCCCACCGCGGATGTCCGGGTTCGATCCCGGGTCAGTCCATGTGCGATTTGTGGTGGACAAAGTGGCACTGGGACAGGTTTTTCTCCGATTACTTCTGTTTTCCCCTGTCAGTTTCTTTCCACCGGTGCTCCATTACTAGGAAAAGGACAAAAAATAATCATCATCTTCATCATACGGTTGTACAATAAGCCTCATGGCTGCAGTGCGTCCGTAGCGTCTGCTGCGGGGCCCTTCACCACTAAAAAAAACCAAACAGACACCTGGCACTCCGCAGCCAGAAGTGTTCTCTTTTGAGCCATCTTTCCCAGTCCCCACAGTGTTGATATTTCACACAATATGAAATTAAAATGGCAAGGGTAAAATTGCTTCTACTGGCTTGACCTTCATGTAAACCGTTTTGAGAATTCGTGTATTAGTTTAGAAATTAGGACATGGGGACAGAAAACAGGTGCACCAAAACCAACAGACACGCCAGTGAAAATACACATTTTTTACATCTGAAAGGTGAAGGAAATAGGGTTACAATGACTACCAACACATATTCAGACCAACTATAGCCCCTTTATTAAACCTACAGGCGTAACGGCAATTTCGGAGATACACGCTACCACTAGGGTCCAAACAGCTATACAACCATCAGCTTATATTTTATTGTAAGCACAGAAATTACGCTACAAACGCATTAATTAGAACACTCATTATATCAAATTAAACGGTTTTAGCTTCCGCCACAAGGCTGTGAATTGGCGCGTTGGTTGAAATACGATTCCGACAAGGAATTCCGTGGTCACCAACCACACATTCCAGACGCCGGTGCTGAGTATTTAGCGCTCAACAACCACACATTCCAGATGCCGGTGCTGAGTATTTAGCGCTTATGGTTCATATTCGGCAGTTTCAGTCTTCATATCTGTTCTGAAGTATGTGCTTATTTACCTCGTTTCTTGCAAAAATATTTCGGGGTGATAGTTTAAAATCCACCCTTGCCGCTTTATTCCTTAAAAATTTCGTTTAACGTAGTGAAGCAGCAAACTGCGAATAGTATTTGGGAAAAGACGTACGGCTCCTAGAATTAATTTCGGCACTATGTACAGAATAATAACTGCTGCACTGCACGGCAAAGAAAAAAAATTAATTTATACCTTTAGGTAAAACGTGGATTTTATGGTACCGACTGCGAGTAAACATTCTTTTACGCCTTTGGGTAAAATATGACTGTGACTACTTTGATTTTCGCGTAAGTCACGCTGCTTCGACAAATTTTTGTAAACAATTCCAATATCGAATTTCATGAAAATTCGGCACAGGTTTAGTCGCTCAAACTAGGTCACAGTGGAAAGTTCAGACAGACAGACAGACAGATAGGCAGGCAGACAGACAGACAGACAGACAGACAGACAGACAGACAGACAGACAGATAGATAGATAGATAGATAGATAGATAGATAGATAGATAGATAGATAGATAGATAGATAGATAGATAGATAGATAGATAGATAGATAGATAGATAGATAGATAGATAGATAGATAGATAGATAGAGAGGCAGGCAGGCAGGCAGGCAGGCAGGCAGGCAGGCAGACACACACACATAATCTCCATACAAAGCTTCTTCCTTCTCTCTCGCAATCAAGACCTAAAGCGATCGGTAATTTTGTACAGGAAAAAAATCGCTGTCTGTTCTGACATCCATATAAAGGGCACAGGTATATTGTGTGGGCAAAACGTATAAATTTGAAAATTAAACCAGTTGATACATAAAGTAACTTTCGGTGTTAAAAGTTTAAATTGAAAAATTAAGTACAAATAATTCGTCCAGCAAATTTCCTTCACGTAAACGACTCACAAATTGCAGCAAACAACGGCTTCCGCTATTCTAATATACAGGACTCTAGGAACAGCAGAACCTACATTAGCTTGCAATTTTAACTGCTTAGCAGTAGAAAAGAGGGTTTTAGTGCAGGCACCCTCTTAATCACATCTGGCAGCAAACACATATTTTGTGACATTGTGCGTTATATATCATGTCAGCGAGCGAGCTAACGGTATATAAGCACAGTGATAGCTGTATGTGCAAAACACGTACTTCAATCCTTCAATGGCCGTGGAATTAAGAAGCTAACTAATACCCAGAATGGAGGGGTTTTAGTTTCAGAGACAAATACGCCCACGACGGTGCGCTGCGTCGTGACAAGTAGTGTCTGCGAAGGTAAAGGTCCATATAAGGTGCCCAGTCAAGCATTGGAAGGTAACAACACGGCTTCTTGCCCACAGGGTGTGTTTATGTGTTCCTTATAATTCTTGCGTTAGAAAAATTTGCGTCTCTGCAGTATTTACCGGGTAGATTTTGCAACAGAGTAATGTATTTAGTGTGACGAAAGAAAAGAATTCTACCATATTACTGAGATAAAATTCACCACACCTGATATATTTACACTAATATATGTAATGTCTTTCACCACTCCTTCCTCTCAGTTTATCTCTCTGCTTTATTCACAAATTCTTCCCTGAACGTCATCTGATTATCTTTAACAAATCGCGTTTCATTTCTGGCAAGGGCGTTTACTATGACCATATTAACAGAGACTTAAGTGTGTAGAAATGTGCAACACGTTCGAACACGGAAACGAAAATGCGTGTTTCGAAGTACAGGAATTCACTGAAGGTCTAAGGGAGCGTGAATGTGAATGTGAGGTTCTGAAAAAGGTCTCTCGTCTTACATTTATTCACTTTTATCCCAATTCCTTCATAAAGAAACAAAAAGGTCAGTCTTCAGAAGTCACCACACTTTGTAGGTGTGTGCCTGTGTGTGTGTGAGAGTGTGTGAGAGTGTGTGTGTGAGAGAGAGTGTGTGAGAGAGTGAGTGAGTGAGTGAGTGTGTGTGAGTGAATGAGCGAGTGTGAGAGTGTGTGTGAGAGAGTGTGTGTGTGAGAGAGTGAGTGTGTGAGAGAGTGAGTGAGTGAGTGAGTGAGTGAGTGAGTGTGACAGTGTGTGTGAGAGAGTGTGTGTGTAAGAGAGTGTATGTGAGTGAGTGAGTGAGTGAGTGAGTGAGTGAGTGAGTGAGTGAATGTGAGAGTGTGTGTGAGTGAGTGAGTGAGTGAGTGTGAGAGTGTGTGTGTGTGAGTGTGTGTGTGTGTGTGTGTGTGTGTGTGTGTGTCCCTATGTAAAGTCTTCAACCAATTCACGTACTTTCACGGAAGCTGGAAAGAAAATGCGCCGTTAAAGGATAATACAGTACCTTAGAATGTAATTTCTTAAAGTAGTTAAAACACCGCGGTGGCTACGCGAAGTTCAGAGGTGGCAGCGACACTAAAGCCATTCACTTATTGGTGATGCGAATAAAATCGAACTGGGTTACGTCATGAATGGAACTGATTGCTTTGTATCATTATAAACGAGCGTTTTTATGATGGAAGAGGGTAATGTTATGATGAAAAGTGAGGAATTAATTTGTACCACAGTATATCTGACGCTATAAACGAGGTGTCCCATTAACCGGTGTCATTATAACCGGGCTCGAATCTATATAAAAGAACTCAAAATCGCATCCACACAATCATGTGTATAGTCCCTTTCATTTCGGTTTGTTGACACTAACCGATGGATTATTGCAGCAAAACAGATGAACGTGGCTACAGAGATACATGTGAACACCACTACGTACTATGCAATAAATATTTATTGTATTTGTAATTGTATTATTGTATGTGTAATTGTATTTGTATCGTAATTGTATTTGTATGTGCATTGTATTTGTATTGTATTTGTATAGTAATTGTATGTATTGTGTGTAGCATGTGCTCTATATTGCTTTTGTAATTTTGTGTACTGTGTTCTCTTTGAGTGCGGTGTGTTATTTTGTGTGTTGTGTCTTATTGTAGTACCGCTGTCACCGGGTACAAACCCACTTGCAGTCAAAATACGTAATAATAATGATGATGATAATAATAATAATAATAATAATAATGTTTTCACGTCCATAATCAGAAATATTACAATGATGCGATCCGCAACGTTGCGACCGACACAGTTATTATATGCAGAATTTGAATGATAACTATTTGAATACTTCACTAAAAATTGCTATTAAAATGGTAATATACACGTAAATTAGAAATTCATGCCAGAAAGAATTTATGCTTTCACCTCTGCCCGAAAATTCATATTTTCATGCAAGGTTTGATTTAATTTTTCCTTTCTTAATTGTGTAGTTTCTCTGAAATTTTCAAGAAATTTAAGACATCGCAAACAACCTGCAAAATAAGCGTAGAACACAGCAAGTCGCTTACAGACAGCGTCCCTCATTTAAACTGTGTGGGCAGGCGGCACAAAGTGACGCCTTCCTTATAAATTATTTCCATGGCTGATAGAACGATGTAGCTTCTGTACTCTTCTCATTCTCCTGTTTTCCTTTGATACTTTTTTATGGTGTTTTATGTACTTCTTTTTTTTCTGTCGTGATACGTTCGTGGGATAGGGGAGAGACGAGAGAATGGATAGCGATGTGTCTTCCGAGTACCATTTGTTTCGCCCCCTTCATAATAGTCTTCCATCAGTTGACATGGGAAGAATGAACTGTGAGCAAGAAAGCAGCTTTCTGAGTGCTAGTCTTTATACACGGTATTTTGCTTGCCCTATCCAAACCTAAAGAAAGCGAGCATAATATTGTTACAACTACGAGACTAGATTTAATTCTTCAAGAGTTTATTAGAATGTTGAATAAATTAGTTTAGAATACCAGAGGATCTGTCCCTTCTTCTTAAATTAACCCTTTAAAGACGAAGCGTATCTGTTTTATATAAGGACTCAGTGCGTACCGCGCTGTAAACACTCTCCACTTCGGTTATAAAAACCAGTCTCTTAATGTTTTATAAGGCAAAAGTTGCTGTTTGTTCTGAGATCCGTACAAAATACGTAAACGCAATGTGGGCACCACGTAGAATTTTTTAATGTTAAACCTGGTCGTATGTAAAGTTACCGCTAGGCTTTAAAAGGTTAAAGACATCGCCAACATTACACAGAGCCAAATGGGAAGATTTGTGAAGGAACAATTGGTAAGAAAGTGAAAGGAGCTGTTAGTGTCATCTAAATATCTGACTGGAGTGACTGAGAAATACCATGCAAATTCTAATAATATTCGAAATTCCAGGCCTATTGTCGGATTTGAACCAACCGGTATGAAAGCAGGAGTTCTAACACTTATATAGCTTCAATTACTGGAGTCTGCACATGTCCTTTTGTTACAAACATCAACACCCAACACAGGTATATAGGCCTAAATTCCTTAAAATGAAGATGACATTAGTGAAATAGATGTTTGTCTGCAACTACAAATAAAGTTAAATGTAAATTGTAAATTAAATGTAAATTAAATATAAAACATATGTAATTAATATACATTTTATACATCTTGAGCGACATTCAGTTTATAACAGTGCACTTTAACTTCATGTATCCGCAGGCTGGACCGCTGCTTTGTAAATGACCTTCATAAAGATGGGCTATAGGGTCCGAAACACATAGGAAGAACTTCATGACATAATAATTGTTTGTGGTTACGCGTGCAGTTGACTTCATTAGATACTGTAAAGTGAAGCTACTGCACGGGATATGGACAGTGTTACGTTTAAATTGTATCGATCAGTCTTTGTGATAAGGTTTATAAACAATCAAACTCAAAGTTACATAGCTAAGTAATGTGTCTTTACAGATGGCTTACCGATGTCAGATTAGCAAATTATGTAAGTAAAAAGCCGTCTTCACACCTTCAATGTAAAATTATTATTTATGATATATAAAGCGACATGTTTCGACCACCTACGTGGTCGAAACATGTCGCTTTTTATTGTACATAATAAGTAATTGGTGTTAATTTTAGTTGTTTTGTAACTGTTTAATGCTTCAAGCAACAAGTGTAGGGCGATACGGCGGGAATTGCAATAATAGGGCAAAAGCAATGACACTTTATGTATCGCATTAAATGGGAAATTAAATAAGAAATTAAATAACTGTTTTTTTCATTTCTCTACAGCCTCTTTTGAGAGAAACCTCACGGGAAAAGGGAGAAATTTAATACTTTTTAAATCAACGAAAATAAGTAGAGGCCATATTCCAGACACCCCCCATAATAAAATTTAAAATCTAATTATTTAAGTGGATTTTATTTTAAGGAAACCTTCAGAGAAATGCAGGACCTGTGGCTAGTAACATTTCCAAATACAAAACTGCGAGCCGACGCGGACAGTCATTACGGGAAAGTCATTACGAAAGGCGGTGGCTGAAATATGTGTGGCATATTATAAGGCAATCCACAAATATCTAAACACAAGCACTTTACAATTTCTATAATTTGCTTTTACAATGATCCTGGATCTTTCACGAGATATTTTCTTCAGAGATGTAAAAAATTATTTCATTTTATTTTATTTTCCTATTGTAGGAAGAAAATTAGTGGAATTAGAAAGCTTTAAATACGGAAGATTTAAACAATGTAATGTAATTTTTTTACTCCTATGACTTCGAAATTTGGAGTTAAAAAACCGGAAGTCTCTACTCTGTATAGAATATGTTAGCAGTGACTGAATTATAAGAATGATTGGTACCTACAAAATTAGAAATTCGTGATTTTTATTTATAGCAACTAGGGTTAGTATGTTTAAAAGTGTTCTGAAAGTCAGCACAAGAAGAGATCTGAAACTCCTCAGACTAGTTACGAGAATATACACAATAAAATAACTGGCTCACAGCTTGTTGTAGTTAGTAAAGCACAGCCTGCCGCCTGCGTTTCTCGGTACACCCTAACAGGTAGAAGATACTGAGAAATACAGACGGCGATGAAATGTCCACGTGGATAGGAAATACATCAGCAGACTCCGCGAAAAGAAAAAACCTTGAGATATCTGAAAGTATGTCGTTTATTCAACAGTGAGATAAGTAACAGATATTAGTTGCTTAGACCTTGAAAGTAACAAAGAGGAGAAAACAAACGGAATTTTTGTTGTAGGTAAACTTTACTTAATTTCCATCTTTCACTTACTAATAGTCTAAGATTTAAAAGTGATGAAGGCATGCTATTACAATTGGTCTGCCACGTGCACGATCTTATGACAACTGATCTTTCATTTATGATTTCTAGGAAACTGAGTGGGAAAATCATTAGAGTTATTAAAACACGTTATTATCTGCATACGTTTCATTGGTTACACTTTTGAAGAAACATTTCTGCGGAGAATATTCTATAAAACTTCGAGGACTAAAATCGAAGTACATTACATCTAAAAATTCAGTTTCCACTTGACAGATAAAATGTTTTCTGCATTATAAATAGAGTGTCTCAGTTATGAACATGGTTTCTGCATTGTAAAACACGGCGTCTCCGTTACAAAATTTGTTTCTTCATTATAAAATACGGCATCTCCTTTTTAAAAAATAAAGTCTACTTGTAAAAATGGTTGCTCGATTGTAAAACGTGGTGTCTCAATAATAAACATATATTCTCCAATTTAGAGCATTGTTTCTCCTTTATAATCAAGCTCTCTCCATTATTATACATGACGTCTCCATTATACAACATGGAGTCTCCATTATGTACATGGTTTCTCCAATACAAAGCATGGTGCCTGTATTAAAAAAACATGGCGCCTCCGTAATAAAAATGGTTTCTGAATTGTAAAACATGGCGTCTACCCAACATTATAAACACGGCGTATCCATCATACAACATGGCGTCTCCATTACAAAGCATGACGTATCCATTACTAACATGATTTCTCCATTATACAACATGACGTCTCCATTACAAAGCATGACGTATCCATTACTAACATGATTTCTCCATTATACAACATGGCGTCTCCATTACAAAGCATGACGTATCCAATACTAACATCGTTTCTCCATTATACAACATGGCGTCTCCATTACAAAAATGGTTCCTTCATTATAAAATATGGTATCTCCATTTTAAAAAATAATGTATGTGTTATAAACATTCCTCCTCTGTTATAAAATATGTTTTCTCAATAATAAATATGGATTCTCCATTTTAGAAAATGGTGTCTCCATTATAAACATGGTTTCTCCGTTATGAAATTCAATATGTTAGCTCTGACTGTGAAAAAGTTTTGACTTGCTGAGACTGTACATACCACATAAAGACTCTCTGGGGAGAGATACTGAGATCTTAACTGTTAGATCTGTTGACATATGGTGTAGTAATAACTGAGCTTTATAAGGCCAAATGCTAAGATTGTACAAGAAAAGCAGCACTCTTAAATTCTTTGGCTCTTTGTAGCTCGATTCCCGAGGTCTTCTTCCTGCACCTCCTTTGATCGAGCAGAATTTAGACATGCAATTGGCCTGAAGCGTGGCACTGAGTTCAGCAGCTGTTGGTTTCAAGACACAAGATTCTGAGAGTAAAGTCAAAACCAAGCTTAGTGCAGGCTAATTTGCTATGTACTGACTTCATATTCTGGAAATTTAATATTTGTAACACATAAAAAGTTAAATTTTTCCCTGTCCCAAATATGAATGTGTACAGGGGCAGCAGAGGTAAAGCAGCATCCATTCTTAATTTCGCCACAAGATGGAAATGTGTAGTGAACTTCACACCCAGACCGCCTTAACTCCTCGACAACCATTGAGTAGGAGGCTGGGTGGAGACCAGAGACAGTCTGGAGGTTTCGGAGAAGATAAAAACTGTTGCTTCTGCCGGGATAGGAACCCATTCAAATCAGCAACTTAAATTAAATTTTTAAGCTTGCTCTAACATACAAGATGTAAGTCTGATCATTTACAGCCAATGTTTCTTACTTTCAAGACGAATGTCTTCGGGAGGAACAACAATAAATAAAAATTAGCGTGGGCGAATAAATTAAGGGCAGGTTAAATCCAGCGAAGCCTTGTTGGGGTTGGCTCAGAATCTTCTTATTCCGGTTTCTGTATAAGAATTTGAAAATTAAAACACGCATAACCTTAACGTCGCTTCTGGTTTTATACGGGTGCAACACCTGCTGTTTCCTTTTAAGGGAATGTTATGGGCTGAAGGTTTTCAAGAACAGGTTGCTTGGGCCGAGGAACGAGAAAGTAACATAAGACTGGAGGCTGGGAATCACTACCTAATTGGGAAAGCCATAACTTGCAATTTCCATTATTTACGCGGATGCTTAAGCAATGGATCATATCATAGTGTAGGAACACATGAAATGATAGTTACGCACTTAATCTTTTAAAGCCTAGCGGATATTTTACGTACTACCAAGTTCAACATTCAACAATTCTACGTGATGCCCACATTGCATTTGTGTATTTTGTACATATCTCGGGACAGCAACTTTTACCGTAAACATCAGCAACTCATTCTTTTTTACAACCGAGGCGGAAAGTGTTTACTGCGCGGTACGCACTGAGTCGTTACATAAAACAGATTACGTTTCGTCTTTAAACGGTTAATTTAAGTGACAGTCCCTGTATCATTTATGTTACTACTGGAATGCAGGAGTATATTGGAGGTTAATTTTAAAATAATATGAATGTGTGGATTTGATTCACATGTTTCAGCACAGATTAAAATTTCAGTCTATTTGATATATTTTTAACGCAATTGTAATATTTTTGCTTTTTATGATAATGGATGGCCTGAAGGTGACCGTGATTGGTTGGCACATGCTGCCTCATTAATATGACTAATTAACGTTAGCATGAATGACGTCGTGTTGGCGGTAAACAAGTGCTTCTTTGCAGTTTCAACATAGGTTCCATTGGTGAAACCTGTAAACACGTTGATGAAGGTTCTGTATTCATAAAAGCAGGGAGCTTTTGGCTGGCTGAACCAGTTTTAGCTTTTAAAGGCTTGCCCTGATCTATGGACATGGGTGGGGTAATAACAGCAACATAATAATGTTCAAATGTGAAACAAATTCCCAAAATTTTATAAAAATCAGACGAATCGTAAGAAGTATTAAAACGCTTTCTGTGTCAGAGCTTTTTCTTAATTCTTAACCACTGTTTCGTTTCGTTTCGTAGTCCTTCCCTCTTCTACCTGTTCACAGCAGGTGTCGAGGCTGTTTATTTGCAATTGATCACACTCAGACACACACCACAGTCGATAGGACTGCTCTGGACGAGGGATCGGCCCGTCGCAGGGACCTGTACCTGACAACACAAACACTGTACAAGACAAACATCCATGCCCCCAGTGGGATTCGAACCCACGATCCCAGCAAGCGCTCGGCCGCAGACCTACGCCTTAGACCGCGCGGCCACTGGGATCGGCCTTAACCACTCTTTGAGATATTTTATTACTAATTCAGGCAAACTATTGTCGATGGTGGAATGATTGATGTCTTACGAACTGAGAAATATGTGGAAGGAAGTGACTGTATCCTAATCGAGAAGATATCCCGAAATATTATAGCAGGAGATAAATAAAATCTTAAAAGTCCTTATGTAGGATAGCCATTGTACCGTCCAGATTTCGAACAGAGGCAGAAGGAAACTTAGCGGTGGCCGAAATGTTATGGCATTTGACACGATAATACTCTAAATAGATAAAGGCTCCATGTGAAATGTTTTTAGATGGGGAATAAAAATGACGCAATTTATAACTTAAATGACTCGTAAATGGATCTGTCGTTTGGCTGCCGCTTGCGAAGGGACTGCAGGATTCGCGTGGTTGATTGAAGGACGGTCAGCTCTCCATGCAGACAGCCACAATTTCGAAGTTCCCATGCATCATTCGCACTCTCCCTTGTGACGCGCACGTGGACAGTCCTCTCAGTCAGTGGTGCCAGGTGCGTCCCACTGCTGCCAGTGCAGTCAGTTAACTTGGTCGGTGTGTGTACATTGCCTTCCCTTAAATAAGTCACAATCCTGGCGACGTTTAGGAAATACTTAGATTGGGAATTATACAACATTATTTGTACCATTTCGAGGCTGCAAAAGAAACCAAAGAAATACAGAGGACATATCTATATCAAAATTACTCGTCTAACTATATAAAACCTGCACTAAGAAAATGAAAATTACTTGGCTTCTGGGTTTCTGTCAATCCGTTCCGATGAAGGACACCTTTCCCTTCACAACGCTCGACATGCATCTACTTGCGTAGAGACGCGCGGTAAGTTTTGCATAACTAAGTGATTGAACCTCTTTTGTACAGTCCAGTCCGTATTTGTTTAACCCTTTAAAGACGATGCGTATTTGTTTTTATAAGGACTCAGTGCGTACCGCGCTGTAAACACTCTCCACTTCGGATACAAAAACCAGTCTCTTAATGTTTTATAAGGCAAAAGTTGCTGTTTGTTCTGCGATCCACACAAAACATAAACGCAATGTGGGCACCACGTAGAATTTTTTAATGTTAAACCTGGCGGTACGTAAAGTTACCGCTAGGCTTTAAACGGTTAATCTTACATTAATCACGCAAGAGGCAGAGATTTCTCTAAATTTAAATAGCTTGCACATATTTTGGAAATGTATCATTTCTGAATTTGCCTGTCTTCTTGAACTCGAGGTCCACTTAAGGCTGCAGCACAATTTTTAACTGAACAACTCAGATGTAGTTTTTCTTTATATTTTTCACTTGAAATTAATAGATTTTTTTGTTTAAGTACAGTGTAAGACATTCTGATCGGTAATTTCAAATTACTTGTTGTAGCACCCTCCTTCCTTGCCTTGCGCCTGCTGTATTTTGGGATACACGAAACGATGTGGGGGCACGCAGTGGCGCAGTTGGTTGAGGCATTGCGCTACAAACCGGCAGGTCGCCGGTTCGATTCCCAATGGTGTCAGTGGAATTTTTCATTGACATAATCCTTCCGGCCGCCCTGGGGTCGACTCAGCCTCTAACAGAAATGAGTACCAGGAATATTTCCTGGGGGGTAAAGGCGGCCGGTGCGTGGGCCTGACATCCTTACCACCTTCATGTGCCGATTGTCTAGAAATCCGGGAGCCTCGACCTCCTGGAACCCTGTGGACCTGTCCAGGCCTGTAATGGGACTGCTTTGCTTTACGGAACGATGTACGGTATAGAATGAGTACTGTTCGTGCATTGATATGTTGCACAGCCTTGTAATAGAATGTAATTAACTATCTGTATCAGTCATGTAACTACAAGAAGTGCAGTCACTTGGGTCCCGAAATTTTATGGCAGATTTTGTGCACGAGAACTGAAGAAACAAAATTAAATCTAAAATCTGAAACACTTAACCAACTGTCCAATTAGTTACGGAAACAAAAACAAATCCTCCTTTATTCTGAGTAAATATACAATCATAATACCACGCAAATTACATTTTGTGTTCCTGAACTTAATAAATTAATTTTCGAACTGGAATTTCTCCCTCGCAAGTGAATGTGGTGGGAAAGACGACAGAACATTCGCTGGGTCTCCTGGCAACTTTCTTAAAAGTTAGCGTTGTCTCGCGTGGACTAACGCTTCAGAATAGCAAAATATTAATTACTTTGCTTCGTTAAGGAGACTGAGAGGATTTTGCCGAAATTTTTATACTTTAACTAAAATTCTGAAAGTAAAACCTCGACTCTTAATATCCTTGATACAACGGCAAAATTTACTGAAACTCCTGAAACAATCAAGTTCACTATTCAAGCGAAGGAACTGTCGTCCTAATTTTCGTTTGCTGAGAAAATTATATATGGAGGTAAATGAGAATATGATTGTTGGCAATGACGATGAGAAAGGTCAAATTCGGGGCCCATTATGTGGGGTTTCTGCTTTACATTAAACACAGAAGTTAACCACACAAAACATGAATCAAACAATACCGTATAATATTTAATTTATTGTACCCTATTGCATTGCTTCCAATTCACATGATATTTCCCACTAATACTTCCATAAGCTTCTAGTTTTACTAAGTGTATCGTGAATTTCTTCGAGACCGAAAGACAGAATGAAAACCCCAAAACAGAAAGAGAGTGAAAGAAAATCAGGCAATATAAAGAGTTACCAGGAAAGAAGGCCAAAAGAAAAGAATAATGAAAGATATGGCAGCCCCACGATACATTAAATGGCGCTATGAAGGGTCAAGATATTACTAGCGGGCTGTGTAGGAGAGAGTCCGCTTATTCCCGCCTCAGGCATCAGTAACTTTGTGACTGTCGGTAACAGCAAAGGCTGGTTTACACTGACACACATGAAAACAACACGACAGCCACAACATGTCACAAATCCTGCTCTAAGCCTGTCACCTTTTGCCGTCAGATGTGAACTACTGATTCCACATCGTACAGGAAAATTATTATGAAGCACTAACTACGCTTCTGTAGTGCCTTTGCTGTCAGTTTCTTTGCCTTATCCCTAAATGTGAAACAACTCCGAAGTGGTGGATAATGCACTCGTATCATTTAGTTGCCAGAGTTGGCATATGTCAGCGTTGTCAAGGGCAAAGAAGAGGATCCGCATCCGGGAGTCTGAGGACAACTGGACCCCAAAATGTGTACGAAAAGCAGGAGGTCATGACCTGAAGTAGCTCATGAACGTCCGAAAATCGAAGTCGTATTTGGGACAAACCTCCGATTTGAATCTCTATTGAAATATCGGTCGTATTTGGACCCTAGAAATGTTTCGCGTCTTTTTCTCCTCTGCGCACACAAATTCCATTACACTCTCTTAAAACTCACCAGATGTCTTATTTTAAATCTCGATTCATTAATAACCGTCCAGATATTTCTCGTTCAGAGCCATATAACCCACGGACTGACACGAGGTCATTAATCAAGCAAGGAATGCGTATCGTATATTTTTGAAACTCACCATTCATTACCAGGCTGTCATTTATCGTCAGGTGGAACATAGTTTATGTAGTTGGTGCAGCGCCTGTACCCCCACACATAATTTACAGTACGTCTGTCCGTCACGATCTCTAATTCGGAAACTGATAACTGTGGAGCAGAAGTACTCTGTCAAGAAAACTTCTTTTTGGAAAATGAAATAGGAAAATGTTGTCTTTTTTGTAATGTACCCGAGTTTGATAGCAAATTATTCTTTAAAGTTGTATATTGTGCAGTTACTTCCATAAATAAGGAAACTCCAAAGTCTTGCCAAAGCAGCACCCCTATTTGGCAATGCGAATTAGCTCGCGAAAAAGTGCTGTGCTGTAATAGGGTGAATGCACAAACTTTTCTTGCAGATTTTCCGTGATGGCAAACTAGTAATTAAATAAAATAAGAAACCCAAAGTCAGAAAGTAAGATGGCATTCGCCTACACAATTTTCGAACAATAGAAGACCACATGGCTTCGATGAGATGACAGCAAGTTGTCATTTATCTTCAGCAATGGAATAAGGATCACTCGATTTGCAGCAGGTAAGTTGTCACGATTTATGGCAAGACAACACAGGTAACAGATTTGCAAGCAATTCACATCAAACTTCGCCAAAAGAATGCTCTGTCATAAACGGTGTCCCGTTATAACAGTTGGTATTTGAAACTTTTAAATCTCAGAGAGCCTCAAATAATTTTGTGAACTGTCGACAGTGACGAGCTGAAACGTGCGATAGCCTGGCTCCTTGATTTTCTAGAGCTGAAAATAAATAGGCTCGCACTTAGCTTAGCTGAGCTACGGCGACTGGTCGCTTAGCAGAACATTTCCCTTTATAACTGCAAGCAACTTCTTTCTACAAATTACGTGACTTTAGCACGGATATTTTCTTTCGTGGTTTTGTAACAAAATCTATGGCCGTGCCATGATTCAAGCGGTTAGTCGCCGGAATCCTACCGGAGAGGCCCGTTTTCGATCCCGGTTCAGTCCATGTGGAATTTGTGGTGGACAAAATGGCACTGGGACAGATTTTTTACCCGAGTACTTCGGTTTTTCCCCTGTCTGTTTCATTCCACCGGTGCTCCGCTACTTGGAAAACGACGGGCAATAATCATCATCTTCATCTTCATCACAGGGTTGCACATGGAGCCTTAAGGCTGCGGTGCGCCCATAGCGTCTACTGCGGGGCCCTTCACCACTACAAAAAAATCCTATAAGAAATCGTCCTTGTTTTGTAATTACATATTTCTTTTCGTGATATGAAAACATTCAATTCGTTTGCTCTACTTTAGTCCCCTCATTGCACAATTGAGGTGTCAGTGCTAGGGGTGCAAGACGTGGTAACTCCAGTAGCACGATTTCATAGCCTGGTCACATTACCTGCAGGAATAAGTTTTGCAGTTTACTAAAAATATTACAGGATCTTTCAAGAGTGTACAGTAACAGCAATTCTCACCTCGACAACCTTCTTAAAATGTAAATGCGTTTACAAAACATGACACACATAAGACCTCCGTACAGTCACTACTGACCTTTAACTAACTGTCCTACCATAATACTAAGGCTAATACCGCAGCATGTATAAGTCGGTGCCACTACTTTGCTGCCAGGAAGCGACAACTTGCTTCACGTCGTCGTCTACTTCAAAGTGCTTACAAACCATGGTAACCACTAGCAACCACCAAAGTAAAAGCTGTCTTGTAGTGTGAGTATATTAGTAATTAATACACGCCACCGGAATTTAACAGACAAGAACATCGTAACATTGTATATTTTATTGTACCGTGGGTTGGAAATTCAGAATTTGCTGCGGCCATACCTATATTACTTCAGGCTGGGAGTCTTCACTAAGAAGCTTCAACGCGCAAAGCAAAACGCTGTATTAAGGCACGCAACTTGTGTCTGTAGAGGCCGGAACAAGCCTCATCACCTGAACAACTCACACCGCCCAGGACCACTGGTTCCAATGCAAAAATAATCACGAAGTTCGCGGTGCTGTTTTTAGTATAAGGTGAACGGAATTTTAGGCTCATTTTTTGTGGCTAAGGTAGGTTCTTCCACAGAAAAGCTTAGGTAGTACCTTAATTAAGTTATCGTTAATTTAATTTTGAAATTTAAATAAATCAGATACTATAATGATGACATGCAACTGTAAATTGCAGACCAAAAAAGTTTACTTTTTGTAAGGCTTAATTTCAAAAATATAGAGCCGAACTCGGTTATAGCGTCATGACAGGGATTGAATATTTTTGTCGTTATAAACGAGTATTGTTGTAACGGAGGAGTATAATGTTACGGTTAACGGTGAGGAATTCATTGGTACCACAGAATATCTGATGCTATAGGCGAGGTGTCATATAAATCGATGTCGCTTTAACCGGGTTTTGCCTTACAGATTATCCGAATTCAATAAAACAGAATGTGTGTACACCATAAAACCTTTGAACGAAAGAAGTAAGGTACGAATTGATAACAGAACACTAACAGAAACTCGAGTTCGTCTGGCTTCACAGAAAATCGGCAAAGGAATTTGAAGTCTCCCTTTACGTTTTTAGACTGGAAGATTTGCGGCTGTGGGAGAGACGAAGTAAAAATCAAAGGAGATGGATTAGAGCAAAACAGAAAAGCAGGAAGAATGAGGGTTGCTGAACTCAGCTTATGTGACTGATCGCCTGTCTCATAGCGTGACCTTGGGTGCTAACGGTGATCATCTGTCCTAAAGCAGTCTTCTATCGCACGCGCTTCACAATATAGCCGTGTTTTCACTGCTCCCTCTCTTCTAAAGCTTCAAATCCAAAGTAAAATGTCGCTTTGTATCTTCAGCGTGCATCTCTTGGCCTAATGTTTCAATATCCTGGGGGATGTAAAGCACCTTGAAGCAGCAGAAAAGGAGTTTACTCAAATCTGAAGGCACCCGTTTCAAATACCAGACTGGGAGTAGCGATTACGACTGCAGTTCCCTCTGTCAAATGAAAAATAAACACACGGAGTTTCAAAACACTCAGTCACCTCACATTCTCCGTTCGCCATCGCATTCCTCCATGTTTCTTAAATCTTCGAAAGTTTAAATGCCAACTACTGCCCAGCATGAGGTGTTTTACATTTATAATACACTTAAATGTATTCGTGATCCTACAGTGCACTGAGGCCGGCAGCATGCGAGGAAATAGAGGTCCGTGCATCGCACCGAGGAGGGCACGGAAGGGCCAATCACACTTTCCTCATCGTAACACATGTCAGGTGGAGGTTTCTGAGACGGGCCGATCCCTCGTCCAGGGGAGTCCTACCGACTGTGGTGTGTGTTTGACTGTGATCAAGTGAAAATAAGAACCCTATACACCTACTGTGAACAAGTAGGTAGAAGAGGGAAGGACTGCGAAACTAAACGAAACATAAAGCAGATTAGCTCAAGTGGAAATGTTTCTGACACCTACTTAGGAAGTACCCTTTTCGAACCTCAGTCGGCACAGCAACTAACTTGACAGAGGTGTTTTGTGATGGTTTTCATTAGCTAATTCATGCTACTACCTGGGCATTAACTTAAATTAGGTAACCGCCGTTTTCTTACACGTCCTTTGCAATTAACAATTCGCTTTCAGTCAATTTTACACAATAGTATTTGGTGAACGGCAGCTTCGTTGGATGAAGTACAAATAATAGCTCGTCGTTTGCTTTTTAGTTACTGTCCCACACAGATCCTTGTAAAAACGAAAATCAGACCGTGTCTATATCGAATTTTAGTAAGGTTTTTCACTTTTCCTGAAAACTTAAGCTTAATATTTCCACTGCATTATTAAGCCCCATTTAGTTTATATTAACATTACTCTCACTGCTTACTGCAGGCTACGTTATTGACATTCCTCACTTCTGCGAGTTCCTAAGCTGTGATGTCTGTCTCAAATCTCGGGAAATATCCACTTCTTACCATGTTTGTTACACGGACAACTCGGCACGAACTCAGGTTACTTAGTGACGTCTGAATATCTGAGTGTTCCAAGTTCGGTTCGTTCCAACACTACCCATCGTTACTAAGAAAATTCTGGCGTGTAAACACAAATATCACCAAATCGAAATATCACAGAGAAACAATATAAATTTCAAATACTTTTTCCATAATTATATAAATAATTCTTTCCCATGGCACAAAAGCCTTTCGTGTGCCAGGGACTCCTCATTATCGAGGCTTCACGATCACACTCAGACACAGCACACTCGGTAGGACTCCTCTGGACGAGTGATCAGCCCGACGCAGGAACCTCTTCCGGACAACACGCAACACTCACAAGAGACAGACATCCATGCCCCCGGCTGTATTGGAAAACACGATCACAGCAACCAGCAAGCTAGCGGCCGCAGGCCCACTCCTTGGACCGCACGGCCACTGGGATTACATAAATATTTGACATTTCATGTTCAAGAGGTAACTGGTTCGATAGAAGCCGCAATTTTACATCTCTTCCTTAGAGTTTTGTGGACTTACTTACTTCTGTCAGACAAACCTTGAGATACTATTTTCAACCAAGTTACATTAACATCTTTACCGCATGAATATATATACATACACACACATATATATATAATATTTCTATCAATTAATACTGCATCAAAGTACGTTTTTAGCCAACAGAATTCGATTCAGTTATATTAATCCAACAATTAATTTCTAAAGCTAATTAATAAACCTTTGATACTTCGATGGATATCAATCACCCATTCTCACCTCTGAAGTTTTTTTATCTATGTTGGTACGGTAACAACAGTGCCATATCCAAGACACACTCCTTATTAACTTTCAGAAGCCAGGATATATTGCCTCGCGTAAAAATGTCTAAAAGGACGGTAATTCCAAAAAAAAGACGACTTATCAGCAGGCGTTGACTCGGAAACGAATGACAACTGAAAATATGACAACACCTTGTCGTGTCAAACGGCAGAATGCCGTGATGTATGCACTTCATCTGTCAGAGACAAAATCTGCCTAGGCTTTTTTTTTTGCAGTCAGAAAGATGGAGGTGAAATTTTCATTACAGATGCGTCACGGGGCATAAATCAATGAGCACTGGATGTCGAGTGATTGTGAGAACACTGAAATAAATCATCTAATAACACGAAAGAAAGGCACTTGTCAAATTTTGCCACAAATTTCTCGCGATCTTCGGAAAAAATAGTAACTTTTACACATTCGAGGATAACAAACAGAACGGTTTACGTGCTGGACGGCGAGGAGTTGCGGTTTGTGTCCCGGCAGGGATAAAATATTCTTTTCCTCTCCCAAGCGTCCACACAAGCTGTAGACTCACCCAGCTTCCTGTCCAAATACCAGCGTGGGAACAACCCCTGGATTAAAACGTCCCAGGCGTGAAGCTAAACACTCACCTGTATCTAGTGCAGAGGTTAAGAATGAAAGGAACTGTACCGCCACTAATCTTCATGCCTTCGTGTCATGAAGATTAATTCACCACAAGAACAAAGTTTTTACAATAGAAATTATCTATGTTTTACATTAGCTTTTCTGCAGTACAACATAGCACAGAAAACATAAATACAGTATCACCAGAAATATACACATTTCCTTTATTATGCACATAAATTATATTCGAGTACAAGATATAAAATGGAAAACATTCCTCAGGCAAGTAAAAGTATGAATAAGTTTTCGGGTTTTCACGATGGCTGTTGCTTAACTATATACTTTAATAACAAACACTTTATGTATCGCCCACTTTAACCAAACTCCGTCATCCTGTAAATGGACACAGCGCACTTCTCCGAAACGTCATAAAAATGTCTTATCCTATATTGTGTGAGAAATTTTAAGACCAATGTTTGATAATATGGATGAGTTTTATTTATTTCTACTGAGTTCATGTTTGGAACTAGGAGATGCGACTTCGTGTAAAGCTGTCCCATTACAGGCCTGGACAGGCTCTTAGGGTTCCAGGAGGTCGAGGCTCCCAGACTTTTAAACAATCGGCACATGAATGTGGTAAGGTTGTCAGCCATACGCACCGGCCGCCTTTACCCTCCACGAAATATTCCTGGTACTCATTTCTGTTAGAGGCTGAGTCGACCCCAGGGCCATAGTGCGACCGGAAGGAGTATGTCAATGAAAAATTCCAAAGGCACCATCGGCAATCGAACCCGCGACCTTCCGGCTTGTAGCGCAGTGCCTCAGCCAGCTGCACCAGTGTGTGCCCCGTGACTTTGTGTAGCTTGCTAGAATTTGTTAAATTTTCAGGAACCTGCTGTCTCCATCTTTATTCGTTCATCCTGAATATTACGGCAGTGCTTTTCTCGGAAACGTTTGGTAATGTCTACCAAACGAGACGTTGTCACTTCCCAGAAGAGACGATTATTGAATCTAAGTCTATTTTAAAACTAATTCGTCGTTTACGCTTCTAAATAGCAACATAAAGGAGTTGGGACGTATATTCAAGCTTAGGATTTCAGAATGTAAGTCAAGCGCGTGTTAGAACCCTTCAGTGTGTTCAAAGCTTTGGTGTGCATGGGTATAGTCACTAGACCTTTTGCAGCGTGCAGCAGTCCGAGAGCTTGTTGTGTTGCTCGTGTCCATCTGTTCCTTGTTTCACCGTTCCTTGTCGCGCAAATGTCACATTCTTCTGACAGAACACGGACCAGAGGCGAACAAGCAACAAATCTCCTTTTGACTATGTCGCCTCCCATCGTTGTTTACCCCACCTTCGTCTTGTCTCTCCCACCCAACACAGCCTTGTGTACGTATATTTCATTTACCATATACTGAATTCAAACCCACATCGTCTTCTCGGATTGGTCATTGGCTAGGAAAATTGGGAGACTGCATTCCTTTAAAGTTCGGAGTATGAACACAACTGCAACATACATTCCCCCCCGCCCCCCCATCTTATATTATACCAACATTCCTGAAATTTATATTTCCTAAGAAATATATGTTTATTTTTTCCCTGTTTACTACTCAATGCCCTTCTACAGTTTTACTCAAATATGTGGATTACAGGTTTCAAAATTGTGGTCCGCAGGCGTCGACAATCTGCAAGGTTCTTTGAGGTGGTTTGACGAAAAACTTAATTACAACTATAAATAAATTCTGATAAGAATACATAAAAAGGAGTAGGCCGATCCCAGTGGCCGCGCAGTCTAAGGCGTAGGTCTGCGGCCGAGCGGTTGCTGGGATCGTGGGTTCGAATCCCACCGGGGGCTTGGATATTTTGTTTCTTGTACAGTATTTGTGTTGTCAGATAGAGGTCTGTGCGACGGACCGATCCCTCGTCCAGAGGAGTCCTACTGACTGTGGTGTGTGTCTGAGTGTGATCAAGTGAAAATAAAAACCCTCGACACCTGCTGCGAACAGGTAGAAGAGGGAAGGACTGCGAAACGAGACGAAACAGGAGTAGGCTTGTAGGAGTTTTAAGTTACTCAAAGAAGAAATAGGATACAGCAGGCCGTAATAATCGATTCACTCTAAGTTACCATAGTTGTTTCATTAAGAAACTATTTTTCGTAATGAACTCCGTAACGTATTCAGACTTAACCCTTATTTTCAGGGCTGTGGAGTCGGAGTCGGAAGGAATATTAAGTGGAGCCGGAGTCGGAGTTGGAGTCAGTAAAAATGTACCGACTCCGACTCTGACCTCAATCTAAAATCTTAACTAGATACTCCAAATCCAGAGCCCTGACACCTACAGTAGCCATTAGATTTTTTTACTTAAATATGGGTTATAAGTCTAAAACGTAGCCTGATGATTCACGTGGTGGTGATGAAATGTCTTATAGGTTTAACGTTATTAATGCATATTGAGCTTTTATGAAGGAGTCGCAGTCGGAGTTTTAAAAATCGAGGAGACGGAGTCGGAGTTTTTGTGTACCGGCTCCAGCCGCACTACGGTTCTGGGATCGACTCAGTCTCTAACAGAAATGAGTACCAAGAGTATCTTCAGGCGGTAAAGGCGGCCGGTGTTTAGGGCTGTAAACCTTACCACCGTCATGAGCCAACTGTCTAGAAATTGTGGGAGCTTTATCCTCCTGGAGCCTTAAGGACCTATTCAGGCCTGCACAGCGATTGCTTTACCTTTACATTTTATGTTAATAATAAATGCAGGGGTTCTTTGGTAACGGACAAACTAATAGCAACAAAGAATCTGTGAGAAATTAGACTATTTTATTTAAAATATTATTATAGGGTAGAGAAGTAAAATAAGTTTTCGAAGCAAGTACTTGGTAAATTAGTATCGGAAAGGTTCCACTTAAATACGTGTATCTTTCTGCATTGCATTTTTTCTTTAGTTAGTAACAAAAAGACAAGCACATTAACCGTTATCACCAAGTAATATATAATCTAACAATAAAAAATAAAGTCACATGATACAGCATGCAATATACTTCATGGAATAGCAATGCCAGATACGTTGACGTGGTACACTCTTCTGCAAACTATGAGACATTTGAGTTAACACCATTATATTTCATGTAAAAAATTAATAAGCAAGTAGAAAAATTGATAAACATATTTGTTTCGAAACTGACAATTTGCATCAAAACATCTGAACGAAATTGGGCGCCATTACTCCTTCTCGTAACCTTCCGTAGGTGTACGAAATCCATCGATTTCTTTTAGACGCTTAACGCTTGATGCTATCACAGTCGGAACCCTTAAACACCGATTATTTATTTTCACATCTTTCCTTTCAAGCGATTTCTAACGATGCTAAGACGACAAATATGCCTTCAGAGTAGCAGGAACACGAGTATTTTGATTCGCAATATAACATCGGAGGGGCCACACGGCAAGGGAAGCAACGACCAGTTCCTACACGAAGGGTATATTGTATATATACGACATCGTGTTGTAATTCTGCAACACACACACACACACACACACACACACACACACACACACACACAAATACAAACACACGCTGTCCAAAGTAAGACCGCAATTTATAGCCGAAGAGGCCAACTGCATGAGCAGAACCGCAGGCAGCAGCAGTATTGTAGTTGCGGTTCTAAACAGCTTCACATTTCGGTGATGCATTCACCCTCGAACGGTCACATTGTACATCGATTCATTGCTTTCTGTCCTAATGTCCAGTCAGCAAAAAGACAAAAATTCAAGTTTACTGCTATTTTCTCTTACAGTTAACCTAACTGCACTAGTTAACTTAGAGAAAGAAATCTTGACATAAGGCTTTAACACAAATTGCATGCGGTAAGCTTTAAACCCTTTGCTTTAGCTAGGGTGAGGAATGACACGAAGGCTGTAAAATATTTTATTGTTACGGTCTTGTTCTTTTCCTTCATCCGTATTTCTTTGCTTCTTTTTTTCGCATCTTCTTGTTTGTTCCACCCTTTTATTTATTTCTTCTTTAATTTTTTGTACTATATATTTCTATCCATTTCCTTCTACTCATTTCTTTATTTGTTAATGTTCTTAAACTCTTAAATCGGCCGCAAGCATGGAGGCATTGACCTCACACACGCAAAATTTTGACTGCTGCTCTCCGTTTCTCTCTCTCTGGTCTGCTTGATAGATATCTGCTACCAGCTTTCATGCAAACTCGATCTACATACATATATATATATATATGTGTGTGTGTGTGTGTGTGTGTGTGTGTGTGTGTGTGTGAGTTTCTTTGCGTAGAAACAGATTCATACATTTTAATTTTTTATGTTCATTACACTTCTGCGATGACCGAAGTGTAACGAACTAGGAAAAGTGCATAAGGCGTAAAAATTGGGAGGCATTTGCTGTTTTTATTATCCCTACACATTACATTTGTGAATACATTCCAGAATACATCTACTTTAACGCACAATATAGGATTGTTTCTTTTCCCAGAAGATTTACAAATTTTATCGTAAACAGAGAGGTAAACAATGCATATACTTTAAACGTCGATTCTTGACGTTCACAACAAATTACAATGAATCTTGGCTGCTGAACCCTGCATACAGCTTATGTCATCCGTCTCAAAGAACACAGGCTACCACAAGTACAAAAACTGTCCCGCGGGCCGCAGCGCGTGCCTCGCAGGGAAAACAGCCTATCTCAGTTATAATAAAAATCATGACTAGAAACTATGAAAATATGCAGGTACTCACAAAACGTGCATGCTATTTTCGTCCCACTTAGAGAAAATAATTACGTATCAACACATTTTATTATTCGTAAAATTCTAAAACATGAAATGTGACTAGAATCCGTGACTTGAGAATCGCTGTGTTCCACATGGGAATCGCTGTGTTCCACATGGGAATCGCTGTGTTCCACATGGGAATCGCTGTGTTCCACATGGGAATCGCTGTGTTCTACGTGGGAATCACTGTGTTCTACGTGGAAGCACAAGAGGGCAGACAGACACGGTGAAACTAATAGTCACTTTTTGCTTTCGAACATGCATAAGAAAGTAACTTCCAACGCGCAGTTATAACAACAAAATAATTACTAATGAAAAAATTTAACTATTTCAACTTAAATTTACATTTATAATCGTCGGTAACCTGATCATGGAATGTAACACATTTTCTTCAGTAACGTACGAAATTCCGTGATTTCAGGTTTCCGCCGCGATGTTGATGATATCGCCTTCCTGTGGTGTCACGCAGCGTCGAGTGGTAATATTTACTGAAGTTTCGGGACAACATATCGGTCCCATCTTCAAGGGTCAAGATTACAATGAAGCAGGCTGCTAAATTGGATTTCTTGAGCCCTGAAAATGGGACCGGTACGTTGTCCCGAAACGTCGGTAAAGGATTACCATTTGACGATGCGTAACACCCAAGAAGAGCGCAGATCTAGTGTGAGAAATTACCCAACATGAAATAAATTCAAGGCTACACATCACACTGTCTTACTCCAACACACTGCATTCCTTTTCCCTAGAGGTCACTCACATCCGGGAGGTCACTGCGTTATTGGGTATGGATTTCATCTCTTACTTACAGTGTAGTCAAGCGAGTTGGTATGTCCGCCATTTATACGCCACTTTCCGCGAAAGTTCTGTCAATAAAGAGAAAACGAAACCCTACAGTCCATGAGGCCACGCTTTACGTTTCAAATAAAACCTGCACCTTTTCTTAGAATTTATAGAAAACGTTTCAGAACTCCTTATTAAATTAAGTGTGGGTTCTCTCGACTGAAGAACACTCACGACCCGTGTACTTTTACCGTTTGGTGTGGGGATTTGTAAGGCTTGGTAACGGCGTGATCTCAGATAGCTTGACGTTTCTTGGAAAGTGTGGGTCACACGCATACACATAGCTACATAAGAAAGCATGGGACACAAACATACCGGAAACAACATGCTGATTATGAAAGACGAATTGCGGGTGTTGTGGAGCAAGATGTGGCAGGTTAATTGAGGACACTCGCGGAATTTTCTCAAAGGCCTGTTGTAATCACAACATAAAATACATACATGTAAGATTAACCCTATGATACTCATTCTCGAAAACATTTCTGTATTTACAAAAACGCTAATCACCAACAAATGCACTAAGAGAGTTTTATCATCAATCGTAACACACTCCTACATGTTTCGACCCTGCTGGGTCATCTTCAGGGAGAACTTTTTGTTATCGTTACACTAAGGTTGCACTATACAGTTGAGTTGCACTATATATACAGTTGCACTATATACTCTGTGCGGTCCCGGCCTGCAGGCCGGGACCGCACAGAGTTCACGCCTCCAGAAACAACGCAGTACACAGTCAACAGCACATTCTCACTCAACTGTATAGTGCAACCTTAGTGTAACGATAACAAAAAGTTCTCCCTGAAGATGACCCAGCAGGGTCGAAACATGTAGGAGTGTGTTACGATTGATGATGAAACTCTCTTTGTGCATTTGTTGGTGATTAGTGTTTTTGTATAATATAGTGCACGGACACGGAACACGTTAAATTTCTGTATTTCTTTTGGTAACCTGTGATTCAGACTACTGCAGAATCGCAAATATAAAAGACGACTTTGTCTCTGCACATACCATGAAGGTACGTAGGAAAGTACAGCTACAGCTCTACCCATTCTTAACCTTGGCCTCACTTCCCGGCCGTTTTGTCCCTGAGATAATTCTGCCGGTACCCACTGAGTAAGAGGCTAGATGAAGCCCAGAGCCTGTCCGGACGCTGTGGATACATTATACCACGTCGCAGACGCCTCGACTCCAAGTTCTATACGTATATGTATTATTTATAATTCAATCATTTTATCTTACAATTTAATATTTTAATTTTGTCATTATGCACCTTACCAAGAACTATAATAATTTTACAACCGTCAGGTACGATAAGACCACATTTTGCAAGTTCAGATTGTAATAAACATTGCAAAATTGTGGGTTCGCACAGAGTAAGACCATACGTTGAATACAAATGTATTGCATTTTACTTTATTTAGAAATGTCGATAGCCCGATGTTGGACTTAACAGACCGGAACAGGTAGGTGTTTCCAAATAAAGGTAACTGGGTTAGAGGCCTATTAAATGATTTGCTTTTTAAGGTTTTGGATAAGGTAAAACCTCTTTAGCAAAAATTTTCAAAATTACAGAAAGATATTCGTGTTATTGTAAGCAATGAAAATATTTCTAAGCTAGGTATTTCGACTTTATCATTAAAGTGGTTATGATTGGGCAAATTCTAAAAGGTTTTGACGATGGCGTATAACATTGTGTGGTGACAGGTTTCTGGACCCTGTCTATCGTCTGGACAATAACATTAAAATAATAAAAAATATAACAATATTAAAATCACTACGTTTCGGAAGCTGGCTCTGCTTCCGTCTTCAGGTGAACGGAAAGGCTAGCCTCCATCCCTTCAGGGGTGGAGGCTAGCTCTGTCTAAGGGGCCCAACAGAGTAGGTATACTTTTCCTCTCCCCCTCCATTCACCTGAAGACGGAAGCAGAGCCAGCTCTCGAAACGTGGTGACTTTAATATTGTTCTGTTTTTTAATATTTTAATATTATTGTCCAGACGACGGATAGAGTCCAGAAACCTATCACCACACTATGATTAGGCAGCTGAGCAGTCCTCTGCTTACCCCACCAAGGGAGAAGCATGAGAGGCCGAAACCACTGCCGGAGTTCTACCGGTGTGGCTGGATAGCAGAGGAGATTGCGGCTAGGGGCCCCAGGAAGGGTGACACCACCTCTCCTCAGCTTTGTGCTAGCAGTAATTGCTCTGGCTTCCCCTACAGCGAACCGTACACTCGCAAGCAAACACGATAACTCATATGTGGGTGGATGCCTACAGAATGCTCTGCAACTCAATTTTGAGTCTCTCTGTAGACGTCATAATACATCAGATGGACGGGTGTTCCTGCTCTGAATTTCACTGAAATACGTAATTTAGTCAGACGTCCAGGTCGGGATGGAACACGGTAGAAGAATCTTCAAAATACAGGCTGAATGTCCTGTCCTTTTTGCCTACTCTAATCGAGGTGCGTGCAATGGTAGAATCATGGGAAATCGTGTTTTTTCCTCCGTTCAGCTTCTTGTTTGATATATTCAAAGTACCTGAAAGGGTGTTGTGAGTTTTGGTTTTGGGGTCTAAGGGAAGTGCCAAAGTGTAGGTTAGTTTTGTTGGGAGAATATTACAATGGACTTTAAAGGAAATAGGATTGGATCAGTTTGGTTCAGTGTGGGAAATACTGGCGGGCTGTTCTAAACAGGACAGTTACATTTGATTCTCTCAGAAAAGTAAATATTGGCCGGCTGTTCTAAACAGGACAGTTACATTTGATTCTCTCAGGAAAGTAAATACTGGCGGGCTGTTCTAAATAGGACAGTTACATTTGATTCTCTCAGAAAAGTAAATACTGGCCGGCTGTTCTAAACAGGACAGTTACATTTGATTCTCTCAGGAAAGTAAATACTGGCCGGCTGTTCTAAACAGGACAGTTATATTTGATTCGCTCAGGATAGTACATACTGGCGGGCTGTTGTAACATGGTAATGACGTTTGATTTGTGCTTTCTGATTTCCCCAAAATTTAAAAACTTATGCATGCATATATTCTTGTTTAGATTTAAGTACTATAATGAGCACCTTCATAAACTGCAATCCTCACAGAATATCATTACAATGGGATAGAAGGGGTATGGAGCACACATCGCAGATTACCTAAAATATACAAATTTCGTTACGTTACTATTATGTAAAATGTAAACAACATGGAAATTGAGAGAAATTTACGTATATTTCGGTTTCCAGTCGATGGCAGTAGTTCCTGTGTCATTCAAGCCCAGCAATAAGGAACTTTGCAGTCTACAAATTATAAAGGAAACCTCGTATTGTAAAATCTGCGCACTAGATATGTCAGTAGATAACATACGGATTGTACAGGTTTACTGACTGTTGAGTGTTCCAGAATACGTACTGTTAGATGTCACTCATAGGAACAGAAATATTCCCAGATTCTTTACATACGTTAAATATTTTCAGGATATCTTACGTCACAAACACTTCGCAGAATTTACTCTTCCCTGTGATAAGTTCAGGTTCAAGAAATCGTGACGTAACAGCCATTTGCTAGCTTCCAGCTGTAGGGCGACTGCAAACTTCCTGTTCTTTGTTTGGAAGAGTAGAAATTCTGCTTGTCTGCAGAATCAACGCGATTTACATCGCTTGGAGTGTCTTTCATCTTGGCGCCTAGCCGGCTGCTTGGGTGGGGGGTGGGGGGGGCGGTGTCAGGTTGTCGTGAACCAAGATGCGGGTATTTGGGTGGTTGCCTAAACTCCCGGGTGTGTAGATGCTACACAGTGGCAGCATCTGTTCCAAGGTTATGAGCCCGTGTTTTCCGACTCATTGGCCCCGGAGAGGTGACGGAAGGAGACTGGAGGGAAACAGGAATGGGATAAAAGTGGCTTGTGAGACATGAGAGGTTCATTCCGTGTAAACATGAAGATTCAGAACACTGCGGTTTAAGCGTCGAGTGGAAAAGGAAGTTGAGCGAATGGGGAATAAAATAAGGGACGAAAACACATATTAGAAAATTAAAAGTGATATTGCAAAGTTTTTCGAATTATTTTCAAAGAACATGGGGACTTAGGTGAGAAAATAAATTAAATTTCTTGCTCTTTTTAAATCTGGAACTTACACTGCTTTGTACAGTAGCCTTTTTCCGGTTAGGAGTTAGCAAGGTATGCGATTTTAGATTTTCAAAGAAAATGAGAACCATACTTCGGTCTCCTGAGTTATGAAGCCGTGTGGTTGTGTAGCTTTTTACCAATATTTCGGAGAAATGTTTTGCATCAACCTTCAATGTGTTAGATTTTCAAATGGTAAGAATATTTATTGTTTCCTGGCAAGTACAGACCTATCATACTCCGTGCAGCTATTAGCTGAAGGACAAAATTACCCAAATCTTGTAACATTTATTATTACAAATATATGGCGATGTCAAAAGGTTATTTTGTGACGGAACGTAGGCTAAAATAGGGAACGAGAATTCTAGAAGAAAAAGTAGCTCTATCGGAATATTTGCAACTTACTTGAACGACTTCGATTACTTTCCACATCGGCAAGTACAGGATTAAATTTCAGAATATCTTTAAATTTTCTGTATTAAGTCCGTAGCAGGACATGAAAAGATATAAACAAAACATGGGTTACACATTGACATATTTTATGAGATTTTACTATTTACGAAGAGGGAATTGGTGTTGAGAGATACAAACGACAGTTTTGCCACCAACAGTCTTTTCCGTCTAAAAAAATTCAAATTGAAACAGGCCACAATTAATTTTAAATTACAGAATTTGTATTTCCACAAAGCTTCGAGTTGATACCCAGGGAATGGAAAAATATGAGTACACGGGCACCTGTTGCGCTTAATATAACTGACCTATTTTTTCACATATTTACTAAGGGTTTGGAAAGAAAATCTAAACATTACCTGTACTTGTTATTGAATAAACTATATTCCTATAATTCAAGTATATTTTCGAGAGGGTTATCGAGGTACAAGCTATAGTGATGTATAACACAGCAAAAAGTCTTTAAACTCAGTTCTGGCACAAATTTAGGCGTTTAGAACAATATCGAAAATCTTTAATTCACGATGAAATAAATATAAAAGAGGCGTGTGAGGCTTCAATGGCGAAAAGGTACTCAGACGCGAAGGGGTAAGTCTGAATAAATTCCTGCTGTGAAGAGAATTGAAAATGTTTTATCATCATCGGCCTCCTAAACCGTTCTACTTAGATCAGCAGAAACCTCACGCTGTATAACATTTGTCAATCCGAAGCTGCGTCACAACAGTAGGAGCTCTGAACGCCTGCAGAATTACGATTAGATTACGTGCCTGACAGTACTGCAGAAGAAGTTGCCGCATTAAGCCGGCGGCACGTGTAAACTTCATTCCTAAGGTCAGATCAATCGTTCGAGTTTATAGGAGGACAGAAACTGAGCACACATTTGACCATAACTGTTTTTGTATTTATTTACAGACTTATTTTGCTTTACAGACACTGAGCTGAAGTTTTCTTTCAATAGCTTTATATTTCTTTGTATAATTACATTCGACAGCTCACGTTATTAGAAGCATGGGTTTCTTCCATCCTTAGGGTGACTCCAAGATGAAACCATTTTTCCCCAACGAGCACTGACTGTTATGCCCTCAGAAAGTGACTCTGAGCAAAAAATATTTTACCACCACTCCAACTACAGTGTTCCCGATGCACGCGACTTAGCTTCCTTTGAACCAAGAACAGGTTGTTAAGAAAATGCACTAGCTTAAAAACCTGTGAAATTTCAGAGGGAAACTTTTGCGCCTACCAAATATATTATTGGGTGAAATGTGAAGTTGCCTCTGCATACGCCATTAACCTTTTAAAGCCTAGCGGTAACTTTACGTACCACCAGGTTTAACATTAAAAAATTCTACGTGGTGCCCACATTGCGTTTATGTGTTTTGTGTGGATCTCAGAACAAACAGCAACTTTTGCCTTATAAAACATTAAGAGACTGGTTTTTATAACCGAAGTGGAGAGTGTTTACAGCGCGGTACGCACTGAGTCCTTATATAAAACAGATACGCTTCGTCTTTAAAGGGTTAATGCACATGTGGAATGGAGGTAAGCTCCACACAACCTTAAATTCGGCACTAGATGTAGGTAATAGGTCAGCTTCACTCTTCAGTCGCTTTATTAACAGGGAAAGGAACCCGGTATCTAGGTGAGTAGGCCCCAGTAGGCCCCAGAGCCGATCTAGACCCGTTGGAGAAAAGAAAAGTCCCTTTACTTTGCATGGAATTGAAACAGAATTTCTGTTGCTGTTGAGTCCGTAGCCAGTCGTTATGCTGATTATATTATCTCAGCATCTTTTATTATTGGGTAACGCACATAAAAACGGAGGCTTTAACTTAGCAATTTATCCAAAGCAGTAACTAAGGTTTTAAATATTCATGCACAGTACTATAACGAGTTCTTAGAAATTCTGTATTCTCTAATTATGATGCCACTGAAAATAAAGCCCATAAAGTTAAAACATACGAATTTTTATAAAACTTAAGTCTGAATTTTAAAACCTGGTAGCTGATACATTCTCATGAATAACGCATCGACTTATACAAGCCTCGTTTTCATCACTTCGAAATGAAGAATTATGCTACAGATTTTTAAGAACATGGCTTCAACGAAAAGGAGGTGAATAACCATGAAATTAACTTGCAACAATAATTTCCGGCAGAGAGTCAAGGTAAAAAATTGCTTACGTGTTACGTATGTTCGTAAATACAATACAGTTTTACGCTTCACTTTCGATGAAAGCATTTAGCCGTGACAGATTAACAGTTATCACTATCTCAGTAATCACGGGTTGGATCCTCTATTTTGTTGGCGCTTCAAATATAATTTCTAAAAGCAGGTACTAACATTTCTTAAAATTTCATTATAGAAGCAGCTAAACCCTGTTTCTCTAGTGGCCTATGTAAACTCTCGTTCGTCTTAAATATGTTATTTTAGCCAGTTTCTACTCAAAAACACTAATCACCAAAAAATGCACAAAGAGAGTTTTATCATCAATCGTAACACACTCCTACATGTTTGACCCTGCTGGGTCATCTTCAGGGAGAACTTTTTGTTATCGTACACTAAGGTTGCACTTTATAGTTGAGTGAGAATGTGCTGTTGACTGTGTACTGCGTTGTTTTTGGAGGCGTCAACTCTCCGCCGCGGCCCGCGGCGGCAACCTTAGTGTAACGATAACAAAAAGTTCTCCCTGAAGATGACCCAGCAGGGTCAAAACATGTAGGAATGTGTTACGATTGATGATAAAACTCTCTTTGTGTATATGTTGGTGATTAGTGTTTTTGTATAATATGGTGCACGGACATGGAACATATTAGACAGTTTTTACTGTTTGATTTATGTCTTGTACAGGAAGCAGCTCGAACCAGCAAGCCTGAGGGAACAGGTTGTGTGATATTAAATTTACCTGATGAAGAAAGAGGGCCAACTTCCGAGTATTTATAAGCTTTTAACAGAAAATGAGGGAACGAAAAGTTTGAAGTGAGTGCTACCCAAATTTTCCGATATATCTTATTTTAAAGCGTTTTCTTTTACTGCAACGCCATATTTTCAAATCAACATTTTAGTCAAAAAATTCATATACGTGGACTTCTTTGCAAATAAGACATCATATTTAACGAAACATTTACAAAATATTTATTAAAGCACACATTAAATTGTAGTAACCGGAAAAACGGACTGCGCTGCAACAATTTCACATTTTCTGAACTCGTTATTTTCTTGATTATATCCTGAATGTCAGCTTTCTTTCAAACTCTAGCTTCCAGCTATGTAACTTTTAGAGTTTTAGGTTTTCGTTTTTACTATGGCTAGGCTAGGACTGTGAAACTTGTGGTAGGATTCGGGTACGAAACCCCTTGTCTGACATGTTTTTACCAAAAATCTTTTCAAATGGGAGAAGCTTTATCTCCACTGAATTTCAACTTTGCTTTGGAATATGCCATTAGGAGGGTTCAGGCAGACCAGGAGGGCTTGAAATTGAATGGTACACATCAGCTTCTGGTTTATGCTGATGATGTTAATATATTGGGCGGAAGCGTTCATACTGCAAGGAAATACATATAAGAATTATTAGTCGCTAGTAAGGACATTGGTATAGAAGTAAATGCTAAGAAAACCCAGTATATGATCATGTCTCGTGAACAGAATGCAGGACAAAATCACATAAATATAGATAATAATTCCTATTAAAGTGTGAAACGGTTAAAATATTTCTGAAGGAACCGAACAAATCAAGATAGTATTCATGAAAAAGTTAGGAGTAAATAGAATTCAGAGAATGCTTGCTCTAGTTCTGTATAAAATTTTCGTCTTTCAGTTTGTTGTCAAAAAAACGTAAAGATTAAAATATACATAACTATAATGTTGCCTTTTTTTGTACGGGTGTGGAACTTGGTCACTTACATTGGAAGAGGAATACGGGCTGAGAGTTTTCGAAGATAGGGTGTTGAGGAAGATAAGTATTTTGGTCTAAGGAGGACGAGGTAAGGGGGGGGTGGAGAAAATTGTATAACGAGGAGCTTTACTATATCTGCTCCTCACCAAATATTATTCGGGTGATCAAATCAAGAATAACGAGATGGGCGGTGAATGTATCGCTTATGAGGGAGAGGATGGGTGCATACAGGATTTTGGTGGGGAAATCTGAGGGAAAGAGACCACTTCGAAAACCTAGATGTAGATGAAAGAATACTATTAAAATGGATTTTTAAGAAGTGGAAGGACGCATGGACTGGATAGATCTGGTTCAGGATTCGGACAGATGTCGGGCTCGGACAGATATAACAAACCTAAGATGTGGGGAATTTATTCACTATCAGCGGGTCTGTTAGGTTCTAAAGAAGAACTCGGCTCCGTAGAGTTAGTTAGTTAGTTAGTTAGTTAGTTAGTTAGTTCGTTAGTTAGTCAGTCAGTCAGTCAGTCGGTCGGTCGGTCAGTCAGTCAGTCAGTCAGTCAGTCAGTTAGTTAGTTAGTTAGTTAGTTAGTTAGTTAGTCAGTAAGTCAGTCAGTCAGTTAGTCAGTCAGTCAGTTAGTCACTATAAGACTGTTTTAATGATCCTTTTTCTGTTGCACTGTACGCTACATTATGTCGATTTGTTCTTTCATTCTTGACCATGAAGATGAAAGCGGAAAGTTCCTGCGGAGGGAAAGCATATTTTAGCATACTTGAATCTTCAGGTTCATTTAAGTTTATATGTTAGCCAGTTTCTTCGATGACGCGTAAAATAATCTCAGGTTTATATAGCCCTCTGAACCATTCATGAGGCAACAGAAGGGGCACCAGCATCGACAGAGAAGTAACACAAACCGAAACTCGTCATTATGGGGCACGGAAAGACTATAACTCATTTCAAGACTAATAAAGCCAAGTAAGCAGAAAGACGACTCGCAGCAGACTGAAATTTCTATCCAAGCTACATCTTCAAGATAGGTTATTCAATTCGACTGAAGGTTTGTAGGTAAGAAAAAATGTTATTATGGCACAAGGCTGGATCTCGCGAAGCGGAGAAGAAATACGAAGGAGCGTCGGTCAAGTGTGGTGTATTCACTGGCAATCTCGATTTATGACATCAGTATCGACCGAAGCCATGTTGCTAGACTACCAGTAGAGGTGGTGTAGGGGGGACTGTGCGAGGATGAGTGGGGGCGGATACTGGGGTTATAGACTTAATGCCAGTTGTCTGACGGACCAGCATCGCAATAAGCAGCAACGGCAGATGCAATAACATAAGGAGGCAGATGGGCAAAGGTTTGTGGTGGGAGAGGGTGCTCATTCAAGGCACCGTGCCTTCCCTAGAAACTAGAAGTAACCACTCTAACATCTTCACCAACACACACAATGCTGGAAGATAGCTGTCCATCTGGAAACACAGGCAACGAAGATGCAAGAAGAGCGCACAGAGAAAGAAAGAAATGACGCACTGACGGAAAATTAAATTCAGAAGAGGAAAACGCGGATAGAAAGAAGTGAACTAGAAACTAGGACTGCAAAGTTTAGTGAAGTCACTGCTACGAGAAATCTAGCAGAGAAAATCACATTTGCTTTGCTGCTGAATTGGGACGCGCAAAGAACGCTCTGTCACAGGTTACATCATGTCGAGAAAAGTAAATATTCCACACGCATACCTCTCCGCAGGTTATATAAAATATTATCGTAACTGCAAGGAGAATTACCCACCATAACATGCTTAGCAACAGAACTTATTCTAAGGTATGCGTTTATAATTCATATCGCAATATTCAGTATTTATAATTATGGTATTTAATACCTCACAGCCGATCCCAATACCTGTGTGAGCGAAGGTTTAGCGGGCCTGCAGTCGCTTGATTGCCGGGATATCGGGCTGAGGAAGTAGATGTTCGTTCTTGCACTTGTCATGGACACATCTTCCCGTAGAACATGTTAGGGTGCACATAAAATGCCAACTGAGCGAGCTTCTCTGGTTTAATTGTTAAAAATAAGGTAATTAGATGTGTCCTGTGGTACGGCTACAATCTCTCTTTAACCCTTTAAAGAAGAAGCATATCTGTTTTTATAAGGACTCAGTGCGTACCGCGCTGTAAACACTCTCCACTTCGGTTATAAAAACCAATCTCTTAATGTTTTATAAGGCAAAAGTTGCTGTTTGTTCTGAGATCCGTACAAAACACATAAACGCAATGTGGGCACCACGTAGAATTTTTTAATGTTAAACCTGGTGGTACGTAAAGTTACCTCTAGGCTTTAAAAGGTTAAATACAGCGCCACACATTCCTGCACAGCGGGGTTGTCTATTGATTGTAATTGCCCATTTGGAAACCCAACCAGAATGACGGTAATTCTGACACGTTTCACTTTAAAAGTTTCCATTACGGTTTTTCGTACCTTTCTTAATCCACTACGTATTTTTAGATTCTGTGTAACTTCTGTAGGTGTCGGGCGTCACGCACTTGCATGGCGTATTCAGTCGATAATGAAAGAACTGTCACGTGGGTGGAAGAATGATTCACTGTTAAATAGAAACTTGTGAAAATTCCAGAGCACTGTATTCTGTCTCTAGCCGAGATGCAGAGATTTCTGTGAGAAGCAAAAAGCGTCTACGTAGCTGATTCACAATAAACAGCTGAAAAACGAGTGGAAAATCGATTTCCAAGTTTTTCGTGGAGGAAGAAGTCTTCAAGTAAGTATAGAGAATATATGAATAAGTTTTGTTCAAACGCACACAGAGAAGAGGCTACGCACACGCTAAAAGCGTGACATAGAATTGGCAACGAAGATTGTAAATAAATTGAGAAAAATTATGTTCATCTTCCTAACCATGTAATTAGTCACTTTTTAAAAATTATTTATAAAATTAGCATAAAATTCATAACAATCTTTCTTCATAAGAACTTAAAATGTCAAGAACTTTGGCGTGGTGGTAATATTTTGTACTTTATTCGGAAGTAATACGTTTGAGTGTCGTTTGAAATACTGACTGGCTTTAACTTCCCTCAGACCTTCGCTTTTAAATAGCGGGAAGTACCTCGATTAGACACTGCGAGGGATTCAGTCAAAATCCTTTGCAACTGCAAATCATCCGACAGTTAGACGCAAAATTATCTGCTATAATGTCTGTCTGACTGACTGACTGACTGACTGACTAACTAACTAACTAACTAACCAACCAACCAACCAACCAACCAACCAACTAACTAACTAACTAGTTAACTAACTCCATGGAGCAGAGGCCTTCTTGAGAAGCTAACAGTTTCTCAGCTAGTCAAGGAATTCCCCGCATTTTATGGAACCCCAAGGTTCATTACCGCATTCACAAAAGCCCGCCACCTGTCCCTATCCTGAGCCAGCTCAATCCAGTTCATGCCCCCCATCACACTTCCCGAAGATCCGTCTTAATATTATCCTCCCATCTATGCCTGGGTCTCCCAAGTGATCGCTTTCCATCGGGTCTCCCCACCAAAATCCGGTATGCACCTCTCTCCTCCCCCATACGTGCCACATGCCCCGCCAATCTCATTCTTCTCGACTTGATTACCCGAATAATATTTGGTGATGAGTACAGGTCATTAAGTTCCTCGTTATGTAGTCTTCTCCACTCCCCTGTCGCCTCGTCCCTCTTAGGCCCAAATATCCTCCTCAGCACCCTATTCTCGAACACCCTCAGTCTATGTTCCTCCTTCAGTGTGACAGACCAAGTTTCACATCCATACAGAACAACAGGTAAAATTATACTTCTGTATACCCTAATTTTTGTGTTTTTGGATAGCAACCTCGAAGACAAAAGATTCTACACCGAATGATAGCAAGCATTCCCCGACTTCAATCTGCTCTTAATTTCTTCATATGACGGCTATAATGACGGCTTGATAATACATGCCAATCCTGACACTGTTTTCAAAATTACCTCTCATCCGGCAAAAAGTGACTTATGCAATTGCATGAATGCGATAACTTGCGTCTTCAGCAACACAACCAGAACACGACACTACTAAACAGCTTCTCAAAATGTATGGCTCTTCCTCTGTGTACAGGCATGCCTGTCTAATGCAACAAAACCATTCTACCGAACCATCTCGTTACAGCTACGCTCGGACTTAGGACCGTCCCGTTAATGATCAGACGAAGTTACAAACAGAATTTCCTTACGAAGATTTAAATTCAAAATGCTATACAGTGCCACACAACTTTAACTTTCTACTACATTTCGAACCGTGTGCACAGTGTTAATCACCACAACACCATTCAGTGGGACAAAGTTGCATGGGTGCGCCACTCATGCATCTCTAATCCCACCGTCTCAGCTTGTTTATCTTACTTTATTCGATTCGACTTGCAGCCACATTTTCAGAATGTGCCCTATCCGTCACGTCCAGACCGTGCCTGGAGCACACCCAGCCTCCTAAAAAAGGGGTACAGGGTCCCTTTCCCAGGGTAAAGGGGGCGATGCGTGGCGTCAACCACCCACCCGCATCTAGCGCCGAGGTTCGTGGAGCGCCCGTATAAATCACCGACCCTTTGCCAAAAATTTAGCAGATGGATATGCGAATGTAAGTGCGTGGATAAGAGAGTTAGCGAGTGAGTGAGAGAGTGAGTGAGTGAGTGAGTGAGTGAGTGAGTGAGTGAGTGAGTGAGTGAGTTAGTGAGTGACTGAGTGAGTGAGCGAGTGAGTGAGTGAGTGAGTGAATAAGTGAATGAGTGAGAGTGAGAGAATAAGTGAATGAATGAGTGAATAAGTGAATGAGTGACTGAGTGAGTGAATAAGTGAGTGACTGAGTGAGTGAGTGAGTGAGTGAGTGAGTGAGTGAGGGAGTGAGTGAGTGACTATAATTCTGCGTGTCTTTCTATCAAACAACAAAACCATTTCTAGTAAAAATCTCATTTTTGATCTGTCATTCTTTCTCAATAATTAAGCGGCTGAGTGTGCCACAGCAAATGTGTGACTGTGTGACAATTACAACCACTGCCTCCCAGTCAATCAGTATGCTTTTCCATAATTTAGCGGTTAGCTGTGTGCGTGAAGTGTTCTCACATTATGTGTGTGCCTGTCCCAGTATGCAGTAGTATATATAATGCCTTCCCCGTAAATGTTGGTTCAGAGTGAATCACAGTGACAGAGTGAGTGATAACGTGTTCTTTACAGTGAAATTTACGTACACCATTCCCAAAGAAGATTGTTGTTTTATTCTGTTTCGCACAAGCCAGTCTCCTTCCTGAATCGCGAGATCACTAAATATCCACTAACTAACTAACTAACTAACTAACTAAATAAATAAATAAATAAATAACAACTAACTAACTAACTAACCCCATGGAGCAGAAGCCTTCTTGAGAAGCTAACAGTTTCTCAACTAGTCAAGAAATTCCCCGCATTTTATGGAACCCGGAGATTCATTACCACATTCACAAGAGCCCGCCACCTGTCCCTATCCTGAGCCAGCTCAATCCAGTCCATGCCAAATCCCACGTCTTGAATATCCATTTTAATATTATCCTCCCATCTACGCCTGGGTCTCTCAAGTGGTCGCCTTCCCTCAGGTGTCCCCACCAAAATCCTGTATGCACCTCTCTTTTCTCCAAAATGTGCTACATGCCCCGCCCATCTCATTCTTCTCGATTTGATTACCCGAATAATATTTGGCATTATATATCCATTATTTTTTAAAAACACCTTTCAGGTAAGTCTGATCAGATCTGACGGCGTTACGTCCGTATGACAAACTCTATGCTTTTGTTATGTATGTCTGGTCACGTGTCAATACACACGTAGGCCTGCCCTAAAGTGCGCGTCCCATTACGCCAACCGGTTACCCTCACCGAGTTTCTTCGTAATTTCTCCCATTCCCTGTAAGTAAGCCCTCATTAACCACTGAATTCGGCCATGACTTCTTACTTTACCGCCCGTCCAATTTATCGTTCAAAATTACACTGGAAAAGCTCTATAAATTATACATTTGAAAATATTATTAAACCCAAAAGTGAAGCTTTAGCATACAGCTTTATTTTCGTGATAAAAATAAATGCCTTGACGTTTTGTGTCAGAAGCAATTTATCTTCTTACATAGAGTTTTACGTAAATAACCTAGTTATTATTCATTAGCTACAACCTAACCAGTAGGTACTTTGTGCTTTAACCTGTCTCACTGCCATCAGTGCAAAGAGGTACTTAGAAAAAGGGAAATCTCCCTCTGCATGAATGCCAGTAATTTTATTACCTAAGTACAAGCATAAAAATGCGTGTGGTTTCCGTTCTTCTGCGATGTAGCGTCGCTTTCCTGTATGAATGGTGCCCGAATTTTTGAGAAAATCTAGTGGTTCCGTCTTCAAGAATCGAAATGTTTCTTCACAGAAGTCGAGACCCTTAGGCGAGACACACACGCTGTCTCAAAACGTCGGCTAAAAATCACCCTCAGGCTCGGCGTCACATCCCGGCAAAATGGAAACCTCAAATTCATCACAGCAAAACCCTGAACTCTCCGATCATTCATATATTTGACTTCAGCACCTAGCTATTTCGGTGACACAGTCACATTTGAGAAGCTGATAATTCCCCAGTTATTCAAGAAACTCTACGTATTTTATGCCACTCACATGCATATTGCCTTTTTCACAACAGCCCGCCACAGGGGTCATGACCTCAAATACAATTTATTTCAAATAAGTTTTAAAATTTTACTCCAATCCAGGTTTAGGATTTCTAAATGGTCTTCTTCTTCGGATTTTCCCACTAAAATCCCGTAAGCATATCGCTTATCCTTTGCAGGTGTCAAGGACCCTGCCAATTTGATAAACCTGTTGGTATTTTGAAGGCAGAAGAACCCACGAAGCTCCTGGCTGTACATTTTTTTCCAGCCACTTCTTAATCCCTATTTGATTCCAGTGCTAAATACTTTTAGGAAAAACGTATTGTATACAAGAATTTTAGTAAGAAGTATACGGTTTGAAGTGACCGCGCAGTCTAAGGCGTGGGACTGTGGCCGCTGGTTTGCTGGTATTGTGATTTCTAATCCCGCCTCGGGCATGGATGTTTTTCTCTTATGAGTATAGTGCGTTGTCAAGTCGAGGCCTCTGCGTCGGGCTGATCACTCGTCCAGAGGAGTCGTGCTGAGTATGATGTGTCTGAGTGTGATCGTGAAGCCTCGATAATGAGGAGCCCCAGGCCCACTAGGGGCTGTTGCGCCACTGGGGGAAAAAAATGCTTTCGAGCCCCTGCTATCATCGATACCATCTGCAAGCATTCAAACTCCCTTTTCTGTGTTCTCACACTGTAAGGTTTTATACGTGCCTTTCTTTTACAAGGTGATACCCAAACGCATTCGCAATTTACTAGTTTGAACGTAAATTTCTTTTTAAAGTTTTAATTAATTTTAACTCTTTATTATTTGCGTTAAGGTTAACAAGAGAAATAAAACTTTGTTCTTGCCTTTTTCGCAAGAAAGTAAGAAATATGTTGGAAGAATTAAATAAAGCAGGAAAGAAACCACAAGTGCAGCGGTTATTGAGTTTCTTGGCCTCGGCCACCTGGCCCTAGACGTAATGGCGTTTGGGCGGTAAGAGTTTCCTGCTCACTTCCCCGAGACTGCATGATGCCTGCCTTGTGTCCCACGTGTACCTGACCTCACCCCCATCCGGTCTACTGACATCGATCTTTCTGCAGCGCATAGCGGCTTCAGCAGTAAGACCTGAAGCACCTCTCACTTCCCTTCCCCCATAATGCCGCTGCTCTGCCACTACCGACACAAAAGTTGTTAGATGACATATGGCTTGAACTGCGTCTTCCACACTAGGCGTTTTGGTTGCATCTGCTTAACCTTTTAAAGCCTAGCGGTAACTTTACGTACCACCAGGTTTAACATTAAAAAAATCTACGTGGTGCCCACATTGCGTTTGTGTGTTTTGTACGGATCTCAGAACAAACTGCAACTTTTGCCTTATAAAACATTAAGAGACTGGTTTTTATAACCGAAGTGGAGCGTGTTTACAGCGCGGTACGTACTGAGTCCTTATATAAAACAGACACGCTTCGTCTTTAAAGGGTTAAGGAAGGGAAACCACAAAGTGGTGACAATATTTCTGGCTTCAGACTCTAAATCTCAAGAAGACTATTCCGCCTTTTTAAACTCATTACAAGCTTCTACCAAATAAAGTGAAAGCAATTTCTTAAAATCATCTTCTTATTGTAAATCTCGATTGGAATTCCTTATTTATTAGGAATCAATTAACAAAACCTTAACTAACATCTAATGACACTGAATTAAAAGACACTTTAAGATTTGCCTTCCTTGCACTAAAAGTTGCAGAGCTGTCACATTTTATACAAACATAACAGTATTATAACTTACTAATAACGGGTCACTTTAGGCTCAGAATTTGCAATAATATAAATCCATAAAATTAAAAAAACCTTCAGGACGACAGCAGGAAATATTTAGCCTCCTGTCACTTTCTTTTCGTTCAAAATCTCGTAATATGATAATTCTTCAAGTTTTGTTACGCACAGGAATGCACTAGTTAATGAGATCTTAATTGAATTACAATTTATTGTCTACTTGTTTATATCGTGCTTTAAAAATTATATTTAAAAACCAAAATACACTACAGTGCGTGTACATTTACGTGTTTCGAAAAGGCGTTCCTTTTATATCTATTCATTCCTATAGGAAAATTAGTCCGTATTATGCGATGTTATTTTCACCGCATCCTGTTCCTTGTTTAACTAAAAGATAATTTCATTTATTATATCAGAGTGGTATCAGGCCACAACAACATTTTTCAAATACGAATAAGATACGCCTGAACAGCGTGTCACATGGCCGTGCTCTTCCGTTAAGTCAGCTTACATGTTCCCAAATACCAGGCCGCCTAATCTAAGGAAAAAGTGTGGGTTTCCTTAGAAACTTACTTTCCTCTACGTAACAAATAGGAACATAATTTGAAATGGCCTGGGTTTATGCAGCATGCGTGCGTACGTGCGTGTTTGCAAGTGTGTGTATGTGTGTCTGTTTGTGCGTGTGACTGTAAGCATCTGTGCATAATATACACATGTTATACGAAATGGCTGGACAAACTTCGGAAGTGAGTTCCTGGCACCCAAAAACGAAAAGAAATTTCGTACCCACACATATCCGCAAAAAGTTTTGGAGGTACAGTCCCCATGTTTACCCGACTTGAATCCTTTATATTTTTGCCTGCGGGGAGACTTAAACAGTCCCCAGTCTAAACAAGTTCAACTGAAAATGAAGCGACATTTTACCAGCACACCTTTATGCCTGTCACCATTTGCAGCCGCCCCGGCACAGTTGAAAAAGTGCGAAAATACAGGATCAAATGTGTCCCCGCGTGCACCGATTCAGGTGGGGGACATTTTGAGCCTGTTTTGTGAATTCTGTTTTGATAAACAATGACAAATCAACCGTTACTAAATTGGGAACATACGTTGTAAATTGTTAGGTCAGTTGTAAATAAAATATTATATATAGGCACAGTTACCGTACTTCGACTAAAGTTGAACGTAACAGTCTCCCAAGCAAACATCACACATGCACGCACGTGTTCATACACATCTCCCTCCCTCCCTACCTGTCTGCCTACCCATTTGCTTGCATACACACGTAAGTACATACATACATACATACACACATAAATACATACATATATGAATACATACATACAATCACACACACATACGCAATTACATACATATCTATATACATAGTACGTATATGCACACATACGTAAGTACGTACGTACGTACGAACACACACACACACACATACATACATGCATACATACATACATACATACATACACACACACATACATTCATACATACATACATACATACACACACATACACACACACACACATATACATACATACATACATACATACATACATACATACATACATACATACATACGTACGTACGTACATACATACATCAAAAGCTTGTAACTTCTATTACAGAGGTACCCGGTTCGATGCCCACTCAGAACACAGACTGCTATTGAAACACTCGTGTACTTCCTCAGGCCGTTCAGTCAAAGTCACAAAGAGTATCTGAATCAGAAGACTACTGCTTCCGCCCAGACACTTTTGGTACATCTCTGACTGATCGGTCTACGGTTCGACACCAAGCTGAATAGTCTGCGGTTCTGTCAATATCTTACAAGTACACGTGAGGGATAACACACGCCTTTGTTTCAGTGCTTTCACTTTTATCCACCTTGTGACGATAAACTAAAAACGCAGTTTTTCTGAGAATGAATTCCATTAGGCCTGAATGAGCAACTAGACTCGAAACACCTCCGCCTTTCTGCTATGAAAATGAAACAAGAACTGCTTTTTCATATCCTTTCTAATGAGGAAACTTGTAAATAATGCTACAAGCGGATATACATCGAATGAAGAAAGGTGGAAAAGCGAGCCCTGCTTCTCTCAGAGCCATGGTTTATGGATGGCTCCAGAGATTGTCCACACACTTCTTGTGTTTTCCATTATTGATGAAATTAAGAACGCTTCTTCGTCGTGCAGCTTACACAAAGCACTTACACAACACGTGGTACTTTTTCTCACAGTTCTTAAATGGAAAACCTCATGGATAGCTGGAGATAACTTTAGATGTATCTTGTACTCTTTTGTGATCACTTTATGTTGTATTAAGCTGAGATAACAAAATGTTTCTACATTCAGTATAAATATTTCTCTCCATGTTTACTACCAATTTACAAAGCAATCTTATGAGAACGGTTACACGAAAGGCGTTACAGTATCATATATTCATTTTTAACAATAAAATGTTCCTGAAAATAAATGCAATTCAAGAACCCAAGCAAAATTGAATTGATTTTTCAAAACTTACAAATTTTTATTGCTTTACAGTAGAAAATAATGCAAGATTAAAGACAGAAATTAGTATAAGAAAAAATTCTCACTTACCCAAAAGTCATTTAAAATGAAAAAATCTCCCCAGTCTTTAAATTTGAAGAAAATTTCCCTCGTCTTTCGAACCGTTCCCCCAATTAAAATAAGACGAAACTTTTGAAACGTAATTCAAATAAGGTGTTTTGCATAAAAATTCTGGCGGAACTGTATTTGGAAAGGAAACTTAATAGAAAACAAACGTCTGTGAGGTTACTGAAAACAAACCTGTCCACATAATACGGGTGAAAATTTATCGCGCTTTTGGGCATAAAAACGTCGCAAAGCTTTGGATACCAAAGCCTTTTTAAGGAATGCAACAATATCACAAATATCCTCGGAGACTAACACAAATTTATGGATGAATATGCCAATAACAGACGGAAAATCAGCACAGGCCTTATTACTTAACAAAACAGAAAAAATTGTAAAATCAGTCGTAATGTGTAGAATTATTCGACGAAAAACCAAACTGCATAGAGGAAATGTCGCTGATACAGGGTCGTTCAAGAGAAGCATATGTATTCTTTTGTTTGTAATGAACAAACGAATCATCCTAACGCAACAGATATATATCGATTCTTAGGAGAACTCTTAAAGTTGTGAGTTCTTACTTTACAAATTATAAATGTGGAACCCTGTATCACGTGACACAAGTCAAACCGATAGTTTAACTGTGCCCGTATCCTTTCAAAATGTCCCGGGTATGGATGTCATAGCGGCAATAAAGCTCTGCTTCATTTCTTGAAGAATATTTGGAAAACGTGCTATCTAGATAAATCCCTTGATCTTCCCTTAATAGTGAATCAATTCCAAAACGTAAGCAGAACCACTGTTGTAGGGTTCTTACAGAATTATTCATGGTACAAGGCACGAAAGATAGCCTTATGTTCTTGCATCGGCATTTTTACAACAGTTACCTCTGGCGACAGAACCTCGGAGCTCCTATCATAAATTTGAGAATTTTCCTAACAACTGACATATATATGACGCCATTTCGAGCTTCATTTAATTTATTATAAGCACTTTCGTTTTAAATTATTCTGTATTTTGACGCGTGTGGGCCACACAGCCCAGTTGACATAGCAGTGGAAACGGACGTGATAAACATTAGGTTTATAACAACTTCGATAAATGGGACAGAAGTAGTTAAAAATAGAATTAATATAAGTGTACGCTACATCAATTCAGAAAGATATGGTGAGTGAAACCTGCGTTAAAATAAGGGAATATTAGGCCCTGGTTTAATCTGATAATTCAAAACTCAAAAATTGTATTACTGTCCAACAACGTATAGCTAAGGCAAGGTTGTTACTTTACTACTACTACTACTACTACTACTACTGCCATTGCTATAATAATACTGATCAATATTTATTTCTTGAAAATAAGGGAATGAATCAGCATACAAGAAAGGACATATTGAAACCCAAACACAGATCAGCCTATTAGCCTTCGTCAGATAGGCACTCTTCTCCAACTAAAAAAAGCTCCGTGAGTCCAATTTGCAGTCTGAAATCGCCAGCTAACAATTTTATAAAAATTGGGCATGGCAGAAAAATCGTAAGATGATTAAATAGCGTCTTGCAGTACCCAAGGAAGAATAAGGACTTTGGCAGTTACCCAAAACCGAGTTCAATTTATACAAATTTCTATGTTTTCAATAGAATTATTCTCGCACCGTACAGTGTGACAGTGCTGCTGGCTGAACAATAGCCACATTTCCTCATAAACGAAGTTTCTTTAGATAATAATTGCACTTCGTGGAAGATCCTGACCCTAAGGCAGGACTAGCGGAACATTACACAAGGCGGATTTGTGCCATTCCACTACACCTGAACTGCGGATCACGAACTGCCATTTCTTCTGCTCCATAAAAATATTCAGTCACTTGTTATGTTAAGCTAGTAGTCTATTTTGACTTTACATGAACCCATAACGTCCATTGTCTGCATAATAATAATAATAATAATAATAATAATAATAATAATAACTATTATTATAATTATAATAATTATTATCATCATCATCATCAGTGTATGACAGTATTAGGACGAACTCTTCACAGAAATTTACATTCTGGTCTTTCCATAGAACAGTCTTGCACTGGCCAACGGGCCTGTTGCCAACGTTCGTTTTTATACGAGTGCAGGTTTAACCAATAAATTAGCCAATAGGTGGGGTTGGGAGACATTCATGGGGGCTAATGGATTGGATAGCCGGAAATGGGACGAGACTTGAAGCACTCGAATGTCGATAATGAACCCGGCAACTTCAAGAAAAATATATAGGCCTTTATTGCGTGATTAGACCGTATTTCCTGTTGGCTAGAGCTTATTGCATTAGGGGAAGTATTTGTTTTTTTTAGAATGGATTGAAAGTGTCAGAAAAACGTTGGCAGATTCTGGACACAAGAAGAAGCGAGAGATGAAGATAATGTTGATATAGAATGGTAAGAAGAGGAAATACAGAAGACAAATACGTGTGGATGACCATTTTGTTTATTGATTTTCAAAAAGTTTTCGCCCGTTATGACTCTGCAATTAGCAAATAGTGATATCGAAAATACACAATTAAGCCCTTTAGGCCACTCTTGCAGATAACGTTAAAATATCTGGTATATAAGAAAGCCAATGAGTATGTGAAGATTGCATGAAGCTATTTTAAATAAAATATGCTACAGTGTGACTTACGTGAACAGTCTCGTGTGAAGTGGGTACCAGGGCCCTTTCCGAGCATAAAGCGACAGAGGCGTGGCGTCGACCCCACACCACATATTAGTATCAAGGCTAAGGAAAGTGTGAGACTGTGATATCAACGTGACACATACCTCTGAAACCCTCCGTGCTTTCATGATATGTTATAGGGAAAATGTACCTTTTTACTTTTAATAAGTCTGGCAACTACCTCGAGAATCTCATAACAATAAAATGCTTTGCTTTTATGCTGGATAAAATTAAATTTTGAAATAAAAAATATATATATTGAGACGAAATATAAAAGTGTCACGTATGTAAAGGTGACATGCCTTAGTGTCCTTCTGTATTTAAGGTCTGACACATTTTAGATGGACAACTGCACGAAAGCCTTTCTGCTTTCACAGCCACATAATTTTATTAGTTTATAACCCTTCATTTTGATTTATATAGTTATTTTTATACAAAGAAGTCGCCATATCAATGTTATTTTAACAAAAATCAATGGCCAAATTTTTAACTGCTGATGTTGGTTTTACCGCCCTAATGCTCCCTAAGACAATTCCTCGCTGTGGCCTGTAAGCGAACTGTGTCAAAACTGATCAAAACTTGGTACTATAGCAGATAGTCTGTTTGAGATAAAATCACGTCCCATGACATGTACTTTTCAGTACACAGTCATGTGAAACCTTAGAACACAAGTTCCTAAGCAAGTATTTTAGGCTTCCTATAAGCCATGAGTCATTCAGTGGGCATTTTATTACTGCTTACGATTAAGAGATCAAATCCTTTATAAAATGCAAGATAAAATACAAAGAAAAATTATACGAGGCCATGAAAAGTACACAAGGTTTCAATAATAAAGTTATATAAAACTTTCTGCATAATAAATAAAAGGCTTAAGGGATAAAAATACATTCGTTTGTGGGCAGTAAAATTTTCCAGTAATTGATTTTACATGTATGGGGTCGTATTCTTTTTGAGGCACGAGAACACTATCGTATAAGTGCGGGGTATTCTTACTATAAATATTGTTGGAGTGTGATGTCAATAAGTTCTGGAAATTCTTGGTAGAGTTTTTGTACACCTTCTTCGCATGTATTTTTATGTTTTAACCCTTCAAAGACGAAGCTTATCTGTTTTATATAAGGACTTAGTGCGTACCGCGCTGTAAACACTCTCCACTTCGGTTATAAAAACCAATCTCTTAATGTTTTATAAGGCAAAATTTGCTGTTCGTTCTGAGATCCGTACAAAACACATAAACGCAATGTGGGCACGACGTAGAATTTTTTAATGTTAAACCTGGCGGTGCGTAAAGTTACCGCTAGGCTTTAAAAGGTTAATCTGGGATCTGTAAAAATTGAGAAGAAACCTTCTTGTGTATAGTAGATATTTCGCCTTGGATTTTCCCGTACCTCGTGCAGGTCAATATTATTACAGCATTTTACAAATAGAGCCGATTTGTGTCTCTCGTCTGCATAGCTGCCTACTGTGCTATGCTGCACCTTGTACTGTAAGGTTGGTATGACTGTATACGGAACAGCGTATACTGGATTAATAATACAACGCTGATAAATCATCTTAAAAAATTTTCGTAAAGTCCTTTATATGAAGTCAAGTACGTGTTGGTACCTGCACTGAATACGTTCCAAAGTTTCATGAAATCAGAGCTTTATATTTCACGGCCATAATTACTAGCTAATTCGAAGAGAACTCAAAACCAGCAACACCAGCAAGAACACCCAGCTAGAACTACGTATTTCATACCTGTACACATAAAGCACTTTAGTAACGAGAGAAGCTAACAAGAATAAAACAACACGAGGAAGCATAACAACGTACAATCCGCACAGGATTTTTAACCTTTTAAAGCCTAGCGGTAACTTTACATACGACCAGGTTTAACATTAAAAAATTCTACGTGGTGCCCACATTGCGTTTATGTGTTTTTGTACGGATCTCAGAACAAACAGCAACTTTTGCCTTATAAAACATTAAGAGACTGGTTTTTATAACCGAGGTGCAGAGTGTTTACAGCGCGGTACGCGCTGAATCCTTATATAAAAACGACCACAGTTCGTCTTTAAAGGGTTAAGAAGAGGATTTATAGGAAAAAATGCTCAGTAAACAAGACGCCGCATACAGCTGCAACTAGAAAACGGCCCGCTACTCCATCTGTATCGGGATTTTTGTGGTGTCTGGTGGATATTTTAACGAGTTTCACGAATTTTAGTTAAACACAAGGGAAGTTTTCACACAGTACGATCCGGAGGAGGAAACAGAAGCAGACACAAAGACAGCGCATTATATTGCATTTCTCCCACACGGGGGATAACAGACATATACCGGCATTTTATAGTTTTATAATTTACACATATTTGAAAACTCTTCGGGTCTATACACTGTAAATAACCAACGTCTATGTAAAAGAGAGAGGCCTTTACCCTAAACACCTTTCTTTTATATTTGTATGCCTGTTGATGGCTGCTTAGCCCGAAACATGCAGCACTGTGGTAATAAATACTGCGAAAAATAAGTTGCGTTTGCCTGTACAATAATTGTAAAGAGTACTTGCTAACTGTTGATCTTTTCATGGAGTTTTTTTTTGCGTTTTGCATTTATTGTCTGAATTTGGGTAATAAGCACCAAAAATAAGTTTCTGTAAGTGATGCAGGAAGTTTGCGAAGAACATTAGGAAAAATTCGGGGTCATTTATGTTCCAAACTTTCCTTTAAAAAACGAAGAAAAAACGCGGTTCACTAAAGTGTTGCTTTAGCAAAGAGAATGACAGATTTGGTTGTGTGTAACAGGCAGGAATCCTTGTAGACTACTCTTTCGTAACTAAAGTTAAAGTAAAATGTGCTCCTTCCAGTTTTTGTGTATTTGGCAGTTGTGTAAAGTCAATTATAATGTTTTATAGTCTTATTTGACTTTATTTCATTCTGTACATTTTACATCCCAGCATAATGAATTGCTGTCGCGAATTATGTGAAATTTTGATTAGGAATTATGATTTCTCATAACCGTGTGATATAAATCCAACACAAGCCAACATTCACTCAAAGACCCCAGTGCAAATAAAATCCGAAAACACATTAATAGCAAACAGCATCATTAAATATGAATCTGAGTCATTCTTGCATCCTCACTAATTATATTCCATTATATCATTTTCAACAGAACTGCACAACTACTGCTACCTTTCGAGTAGCCACTGCAGAACACATTTCTTTATAACAGTTTATTTAACTTCTTAAGACTCCAGCCCAAGACAAAATTTCATCCCATTGTTTGGAAATTATACGCAAGTAAGCGATTCATTGTGTTACCAACGGATCAGTTCGAGGCCTTGTGAAATCCTTCGTAATATTTTAAGTTTTACGGTGAGGAGTTGTTAGCATCTAGCGCAACCCCCAAGCTGGAGGACAAACCCCTTGTCGGCTGTTCGCGACTGCTTATTCAACGCATTCGCAGCCACCCTCCACATCTAGTGGCCGTTCTTCCATCCACAACCTGAGGACGCGCCATGCTGTGGTGACACTTACCTACCTATGTCAGAGGAACTTCCTGCTCTGCACTCCTCACCAAGTAACATTCGGGTGATCAAATAAAGTACAAACAGACTCGGAGGGCCTGCGTTACGTGTGTGGGACACGACAGTTGCGTACAGGGTTTCGGTGGGGAGACCTGTGGAAACAAGGCCATTGGAAACACCCAGGCTTAGATGGGATTTTATGATAAAACAGGTCTTCAAGAAGTGGGATGGGGAGGAGTGGACTGGACTGATCCGACTCAGGATAGGAACAGGTGGCGGGCAATTGTGAATACCATCATGAACCTGCGGTTAGCAAAAAATGCGAGGAAATTTTTGACTGGCTAAGAACTTTTTAGCTTCTCTGGAAGAAGTTTCCTCCATGGAATTATGGAGCTAAGTAACCTACTGTTTAACGACGAATTGCTTCAATACATTTGTGTTAATCTACAAAGACATGACACAACTTGCATGCCGACATAATTTTAAGTATAAAAGAACGACAGAAAATATGAAGGAGCCCGCGGAATGTCATTAGTGGTAGAGGATGTGGATTGGAATTTTGTGCGGGGTGGAGCAGGGGTACTTCCTCTATAAGTGGACGTTTTCGATTAGTGGTCTGTGTCTACACTGGGGGTTTTGTGAGAGATCCTACCCGCTTTCGTCAAGACCATTATCTTAAAGGCTAATAAAAAGAGGAATGGTTAAGAAAGGGTGCTGATAGAGTGAAAGGGCGGGCAACTTGGAGCACGGATAATGAATCGGCTAATTGCTGTGGGAGGGATGGAGAGAGAGGGGGGGGGGGGAGTGAATGCTGTTTGTGCTCGTTACGATCCGTCAGTATGGCAAGATGGATGGAACTTCGTGCAGTGCTTACAATCGAACACTGGTAATTCTCTCACTCACTGCATCCTCGCCCTTCTTCCACCTCCATCTCATTCTTCCACCATGATGATGCGTTTTACTGTATAAAAACAACTCAAACCCTCTCCCCAGTCCCCCAGCGTCCTCCTCACAAAAGCCTTGGTCCAGTGCAGATTTATCCGAGGGAAGGAAGAATGGCTAGCATATCTCGTAATTAGGTTTTGCGTGACATGTAAAATTCATGTTAACCTGTAGGAAATTGCATTATCTGAATCATTACGGGTCTGAACACGAATATTGGAGGGATAATAACTTCTACACTTAAGAGGGTTTAAAAGATGAATTGAAAATTATGACGAAGAATTACGGGTTAATTTCAAGGAATGTCACAAGGTCTGAGTTGGGGAAAAATATCGACATTATTCAGTGTACGTGAAAGGAATAATTCATCCCGATACGCAAAAGGATGCCACAAAATAAACGTTTCATTGAAATCAGCCACCTCACTGTGAATACTTTTATGGTGCTACAGTATCAGTGTAATGTACCTTCCCACACATGACACTTTATGTCAATAACATGTAAGCTTATGCTATCCCATTACAGGTCTGGAGACGCCCTTAGGACACTAGGAGCTCGAGGCTCACTGAATTTCTAGGCCATCGGCACCCAAAGTTGGTTAGGTTGTCAGCCTTAAGCACCGGCTGCCTTTACCACCAGGGCATACACCCGTTACTTATTTCCTTTAGATTTCAACAGCATGTGACATTCTAAGAACTGGATTTTTACTCAGCATAGAACACATTATTTTTTATCTGTTTAGGTCGAAACATGGGAAAAGTCAAATTTGGATAAAATTTTTATTTGCCATAAGCTAATAAACTGCTTAATGTGGAACCCGTATCCAAGAAATCATAATGCCTTACGTTCACTTACAATTAAAAATATTTCTATACACTTTGGTTCCCAGATTTTAAGTAAGTAGACAAAACATATTCTATTAAACCCTGCGATGTAAACACTTGAATATCTTCGATACTGGTGCAGCAATTTTGGCTTTGAATGCTTGAGGAACCCGCTAAAAGAATCTAATTCGTCTCTAATTGATATCAACTGAAACTTTTGTCTTGATTACTCATTCCCTGCAAACAAATTTAGACTTATTATTTTAATGTTCAACACTGTGAAGAACTCTAGTTTGGATTCCGTTACACGACTGTGGGATCCACGCTGACGCCTGTGTGACTAATAATCGAGCAGTGCTCTCTGAGAATTCCACTCAGCGGACTTTCCCAGTGACATCAGCAGCGCCTCACCGAATAGGAATCAGCACGAGAGGTTCAGAATTGTAAAAAAAGTAACATGTTTCTTTTACTTGGGTTGTTCGTCTGTCAGAATATCGTCACATAACCATCGTGCTCAAAGTTAATTACGGAAAAGAACGAGTTCTATCTAAATAAGAGATTCAATCTTCTTTGTAGAGTTTCATAGCAACTCAAACGATAAAAGCATTTTTTTGCTTTTATTACAATGACAACTTAATCGCAATTTTCACAGATACCCATTAAATAAATCATACTTTGATACAGTTCAGTCAAGTCTACCCGTTACAACTTATCGATTGCCGATATTAATTCCACAGTACCACGTTTCCATAAGGCTGTTAATTCTTCCCTTGCATTGAAGTATTCAGAAAAAGAGCAGAAAAGTAGAAGGCATATTAACTCTTAATAGACTTTTCTTACTTTCTTTGACACATTTTTCCTGCTCGGTTCATGCATCTTCATCTGACGATCCTCCTATTCCTAAGATTAGAAATTCTTCTAAAATGTTTGGTCACTTTGTGCCTAGCGGCTCCAAATACATTAAGAAAACAAGAATGTATGACAGAGTAAAGTATTTCACTTCATGTCAAGGCATTGTCTCAAGTCCACTGTGTCTTTAACCAAATTACCTAATCACCATACATAGAGTTATCTCCCTTGTAACACAACTTAATGTTCGATATCACCTCTCCCAGGCATTTCACTTCTCTTCCGGCGATAGATTTTCATCGAAAATATATATAAAAAGAGAAATCTTTTAGAAATGTAAGTATCAAATTTACTACAGTCGTAATTCGATTACATTATTTCCCACATGAAAGCATCCCATATTTTTTTGTATTATAAGAAGGAAGAACAATACTGTCAAGTTAAACACGATAGTCAATGTATGTATAACATAATATCATGGCGCGTTTGCTTAACCATTGTTGCACTGCAAACATAACAATGAATTCTGTGTGTGTTGCTGAGCTACACGGCACTGTCAACTATATAAAAAAATTAAGTTTTGCACAACAATGCAGGAAAATGCAAGTAATTAATACGAGTTTATTTCAAATCAAACTAAGTCTCTGTTTAGCCTGATGATGCATTATTTAATCCGAAACACGTAACATCTTCTGAGTGTACGTAGTTGAGTTAATTCTAGTTTCACTTTGCTTCCAAATCGCAGTCATTTCTGGAGACAGAAAACTTTACGGATCACCGGAAACTATACGAGCTGGAGATGGGCTTGGGAGGGAAGGGTCTATGCTTATGTATGGAAGGGAGGTAGCGACAAGTCGATATATATCGAAAACAACGCATTAAGCTTAGGTTTGGCTTTATGAGGATAATAAACTTCTCGTTCCGGGGCTCAGGACGGGGAGATGATGATCCGTAAACCGCTACTTCTTCTGCCATTACGGTCAAAATAATAAACCGTGCAGTAGCTATCGTTTTCTTCAAAATTCTATCCGTATTGACCCTGACTCTTCTTTTACCCTGTGTCTTTCCGACATCGCAGAATATCGGTTTTCTACGACTGGTGTCGTTGCATGTGGATAGGGAGGTCGTGGTTAAATTATACTGGGGCTCTATACTTACATAAAAACACACACACACACACACAAACCAAACAAACAAACATACACTTGAGTTCATGCTTAGACCTACTTAACGCAGGGTGATGAGGCAATGCTGCTGAATGTTTGGTAACACTGGAACTAATTTGGTAGCACTGGAACTAATTTAGTACCTTGAGAAGTAAAGCAGTTGCAGATACCTGAAGCGACACAAAACTGTTGCATGTAGAAGTACAAGTCTAAAAATATACACTTCTATTATATCCCATTTCTTATAAATTTGAACTTGGCTGGAAAACAAAACAGTCTACCACACTAAGGTGCTATGGACAGACGTTTTCCGAAGACTTCAGTTGTTGTTTGGCAATTCTGCGAAAATTTTCTGACCCCAGCATTCAGCGGGACCTAGAATATTTTTATTTTAGAGTTTTTCCAACAGAAATGGGCAGTTCGAAAGAGGCTAAACAGTTGCAGTACCTGTGAGTTTAGCTCTGTACCCAGTAACATGACCTGAGCTTCTCAAATAGCAGACCGCTACAGCTGGCCAACCACTCCGTGTCGCACCGTGTAACTATTATTGCTTTGACGGAAACTACACGAGGAAGTTGCGCGACACAGGAATTTAGAAAGAGAGTGAGTTCCTAGAACTGGTGCCAGTCAAAATATGTAATCCCTGTATATTAACATACTTGAAGAAAATGAAACAAGCCTATTTTTAAAACAGGTTACACTAGGTTAGACATTTCCGCGAGCATTCCTGCTTACGGTACAGATATGCGGGACCGCATAAGTATCAGGCATCAGTTTGTCTATGATCAGTTTTTTCTTCTAAAATGAGAGGAACTTTGGTAGTTACAATCATTGCTTCATGTATACACACACACACATACATACAAGTACATATACATATATATTGTGATAAAAAGCCATAAATTTGTCCCGGTTTGCCCAGTTCCTAATTTAGATTCTTATTATATTGCACTTTTCTCCGCATTCGTACGAACAGGCAATCGTAGAATTTTATCTGCTCTACTTGAGGTAGAATTTCTTTCCCGTATCATTTTTGGAAGAAACAAAATATTTATCAAGGTATACAAAATTCCAAAACCTTTTTGTACGTTCCATGATGTAGGCCTATCTTATCACATTGCCGAAGGGATGGTCCTTTAATTAACCCCCCCCCCCCCCAGCTGCCGGACATTTTACACACTTCAAATGTGAAACCCCTGAATGGCTTCTTAGTTACGATGTGCCGGTACAGATGAAACTCCTGAACACAGTACTGAAGGAACTGCACATACAGGTTCCGGCAGTTCCTCACTGAGTGGTGTCTCTCCAAACAGGGCCCTTTGTGAAGCGGAACAATGCAGAATTTACAAATGTACGCAGTTTCACTTCGCTTCTTATGTTCCGCACATCCTTGACACTGTCTTGCAGGATACTTCTTCTTGCCCTCCCCACCAGCAACAGTTTTGTCCAGTTTGTGTTTGCTGAACTCCCCGAACAGTCTGCATGGAGGGGGGGGGGGGTCCTGTTTAGGCCCCCTTTGGCGCCGGTTGCCTCTCTGGCCATTGCAGTTCGTCAGAACTGGGCTCGGTTGTATTCTGGACTTCTGACACCCACGACCTTTCTACCGGTACAGGAAGTTCTTGCACTTTATTTTTTGTTTGTGTTAGTGTTCTGTACACAAAATGCACTGAGCAGTGCACAGTTTAGCAGGTACAGTACCAAAGACCATTTGACAGTTTTCCTCAAAATTGAGTAATAACCGAGGTACTGGTCTGCCCTTTCTACGCCCTTCGTGAATTTACTGCACTGGACAACAGCGGAAGGTTTCTTTATTTTCGCGTTTGTATTTCTCTCTTTCCCTTCCTGTGTTGCCTAATGTGGCGTCATGTACCGTGCTTATCGTGGCACAAGTCTGTCCTCCTTCCACTCTTGGACCATGACGTCACCCTTCCTGCAGAACGCTGTTTTCTTCAACTGGCTGGCTTCCCGTTCTAGGTCTCGTGGAATGCCTCTGTTAGCCCTCATAGTGCCACATAGTGCCACGAACGCTCACTTTCTCTCTAGCAATGTTTCAGCTACTTTCTCACTATCATAGAAATTGTCTAGACAGATGTGATGATTATGGCCAAAGTTTCTGTCTAAAAGTGATAATACTGCGTCCTCCAACTTCTTCCCCTCGGCTGCGTACATATCCATGTTGCAGACATAACCCGATACTGCCTCACACACCATTCTTACCAGCACGCTACATTTTGTTATTTTCCCTGGATTGTAAGTCCGAAATTTCAGGCGACCCCACTATGGGTTCATGGCTTCTTCAACTGACAGCTCTGGCTTTGGGCTGTAAGGTGACCAAAATTTATGCAGAAAATATTCATACATAGGCCGCATTCGGAATAGCCTCCCTGCAGCTTGTGTTTGCTGGCTGTTGTCATTACAAATGGCAGGCTTGCCAAATAAATTCAAAACGGTTTCTTCTCAAGGGACACGGTTGCTACTGTTCACGTGAACTAATTGTGGGGACGCCCAATGTCACTGTCCAAAATTTCAGATTCACTATCATCAGAAACATGTGGCCGCATATAACTGACACAAAATATCGTGGTTTTTCATTACCCTCCAGCTCAAAGCCATGATTGCAACCGAAGAAATTAACGAAAGAAAATACAGAGCGTGTCTTTTTCTGCGGTCGCTTTTCTGCAGTCGTACGATTCTACGAATGTGGGGTTGGGAAAGATCAGTGTGTTTGGAACTTGAGAATCACCCATCCTGCTTCCAGCTGCCGATAACCTTAACGCGATATGTGAGACAGAACAGCCCACAGACGCATGAATACGACGTCGCGCGTAAAAACGTCGAAATACGTGCCCCGCCGACAACGCATGACTTAGCAATCACGTCTTTATACGTGGCCCGACGGCAAAGTGTCATTTTAAATAGGAATTTTAAGCACATGGAATAACACGCTTTGAAAATAGAACCGTTTTCTCCCTTACATTAACTAAGAAAATATATTTTTTAACAAAGTATGGTTACTTACCAAAACTGCTCCGTAGCTGAGGTTAAAGCCAGTCTACGCTTCTGCTTCATAGAAAGCATTATCACTTCACGCTGTATATTCTATGTTTGGCACCTTTTCTGCACCTCACTTTTTTCACTATTTCACTCACATTACTCTATTTGTTATTCCCTTCTTTCCCTCAGGCAAACATTGCTATCAAATTGTCTACGTTAACAATTTCGATCCCACCTTTCGCTTTATGTATCACTTCATGCTTTTTCTTGATTAAAAGTTATAATACTTTCCAATACTCCAAAGTGCAAAGTGCTGTTGCTCACGGACTGTGAATGTTCTCTATGGAATTCTGGTGTATACACTTTCAACACTTTCACTTTCATTCTGGTTTTGATAATTTAGACGTTTTAACACAAGTCCACTATACGGGAGATAACAGAGCATCGGTTTCATTTCTTCCTTTCACAGCTGGAGGCAAACTACGTGTACAGTAAAACAGTCCTGCAGTTTCCTGTTTTCAGCTGTACGCACAACAGTGTGTAAGTTCACGAATCCAGAACAATATTATTAGGTGTTATTCACTCAGCAGTTGTATGCAGCCAGTACGCTAATCTAGTAAGAAATAAACTCAGCCGATGGGTATTCTCTCTGTTTCACCAAAACCTACAAGTGCTAACTTCTATATGAAATCAAAATATTTATAATATTTACTTCGTAACTCTATTGCAGCGGCAATAACTACGTCTTGTTCAGTCCAAGTGACAGGTGTCTGCAGCTATATTTAGACTGGAAAACGAAACTGCTCTGACGTACACCTGCCAGCAGTTCCGTTTACTTCCCCCTTATCACTGCCGTCTATCTTGCTGCGTACGTGTGTGTGTGTGTGTGTGTGTGTGTGTGTGTGTGTGTCTTTTCGTTGAAGGTAGAACATCTGTGTGCGCTTGAACGTTAGCATTCGAACAACTATTATTTCACTCTCACTTACTTTCGCTTCTTTTCAAACAATTTACAATAACTTCTGGTCTCGAGTATGACGTATAAAGTTAGACACTCGCACCGAAACACCACGAAAACACTCCTGCACTTCGCAGTTACACTTTGAAGGCCAAACGTTTATTCAAAGACCAAAATGGACGCTTGACTGTACAGGCTTGCCACAACACTATATTTCCCTTCACGCATTATTAGCGTAAATTTTCTCTGAAGAGGAATATTCTCGGGTTTTTCTTCATAAAACTGGCATGTGGAGTAAAAGAAAACGCGCCTCAGTCTTTACAGTGTACTTTAGTTGATCTGATTTTTGTATTTAGGGAAATGTTAAAATGAAAATACAACAACATTTGGAATTTATCCCCTTCTGGCATATCACATTAAAACTGGTATACGTGCTGCCATCCACCACAACAAATTTTATTAGTTTTTTCAATATATGGTACATGTTTCTGTCGTACTGATCATCCTCATGTATTTAAATATATGACTTTAAAGCCCGAAGTATTATGGTATATATATTTCAAATGTGTGAGATCTCACAAACTGTACAAGACATAATAATCTTTATGTAGCATGAAAATGTAAGCATTTTTATACTTCTCGTGTGCGGTTTCTCTATCTTATGTCTTTCTGTTTTGTGTAAATGTTGTTAAAATCCTTGTTTCATTTCATTTGTTTGTATTCGCCACAGCTGTTCATACTAACAGGAAAATACAATTATGTGGAATTAAGGATGAAATAAAATTCTTGTATTTCAAGAAACAAAATCTAACCCAAAATTTACCACTTACACCAAGAAATAACTATCAAATGGAGACAAGTATGTGAACACATCTTAAAAACCACCCACTGAAACTTGAGTGGGGAACTCAACAAGAACTACAAACACTTGAACAAGAAAATAAACAGCCTATAAAATGACCAGCTACACAATAAACCTAAACAAACTAATACATTTTACCCTCGAGTAATCAATGGAACTAACATAACATTCCCTATAGAACAAATGTCACTCCTCAATGAAGGATTAAAACATAACATACATCACAATGTAAGAACTGGATAAAGGAATTAGCACTAGAAGCAGAGACAGCTATCAGCTACCTACCGGCACAAGACCAAGAATCTATTATGATACCAAGTAGCCAAAACTTAGATAACTTATATAAACACCATGGAAATCATAACACCAAGTACTGTAACAGACTTGCAAAGACAGAGGAAAAGATTATCAAAAGGTTAAAAGGCAAATTATTCCAAACACAAAGCTATAATTACTAAAGCTGACAAAGGCAATACCATCATCATCATCATCATCATCATCATCATCAATGAAAATGACTGTCACAACAAAATCAATGATTTCATCACATCCAACAATTTTACACACCTCGACTTTGATCCTACCAATATATTTAAAAAGAGTATCAGGAATACCTCAATATCTATAAGCTATTAATAGCCAAAGAACAAAAATGGAAGTATTTGAATCTGAACCTCACAGTACCCTCACTACGAGGAATCATAAAAATTCACGAATCAGAAGCTCCAGTCAGACCCGTAGTAAACTGGCAGAATGCCCCAGCCTACACAATAGCCCAGCTCCTGACAGACACCTTAGAGATGCATGCGCCTCTCCCATATACATACATGTTAAGCACTCTACAGCTAATAGAAGACCTGCAAGGAGTACCATATGAAGAAAATATCAAAATGACCTCGTTTGATACCAACAATGTGTACACAAACATACCCACTTCCGAACAGATACAGATCATGCGGACAATGCCCACTCACACTCACACAAACTCTAACATTACTGATGAAACCCTAAATCTAGTCAACTTAACTGTTAACCAGAACTACTTCACGTTCAAGGGACAGCACTTCATAACAGAAGAAGGCCTTGCCATGGGTGCACCCACTTCAGCATTATTTTCAGAATTTTACCAACAGTTTTAGAACATAAATACATACATGGGTTACTACTTAAGTACCACATTAAAGGACATTTTTGATAGGCTGATGATATCCTTATCATATACAGTGGAACAGAGACAAATATTAATCACATGCTCACAGATTTCAACAACATTTGCCCAACTTTAACTTTCACCTCAGGAATAGAAGAAAACAAAAGTCTCATCTTCCTAGACCTCTCCTTATATAAACAACATAACACCATCTATACCTCCACATACAGAAACCCGACCACCACAGACTGCACAACCCCTTACACTTCTAACCACCCCCGTGAACACAAACAGGCAGTTATCAGATATCTCATTAATAGAATGAGAGAATGCCCAATGAGCAACACCGAAAAAGAGAAAGAAACAAAAATCGTTTGTAATGTAGCACACAGTACCGCAAACCGAATAGGCAAATTCATCCAACGAGATAAGAATAAACAAGATATAAAAAGGAATAACACAGAACACAAAAAATGGGTCACTTGCACCTTCACAGGAAAAGAAGTATACTGTATCACTGAAATATTTAAGAAACTCAAACTTGGTGTAGCATATAAAACCAAAAACACCATACACAAAATACTTTCAACAAACACACACCTTAACACACACTCAAAATTCGATCACAGTGGTATATACCAATTAACCTGCCCAGACTGTGGCCTCCACTATGTTGGACAAACATTTAGACAGTTTAATATTAGATATAAAGAACACTTACTGTATTTTAATAATAATAATAATAATAATAATAATAATAATAATAATAACTCAAAATTTACCCAACTTGTATTAGATCATAAACAAACATTTGGTCCCATAGATATCACAATGAAAATCATACACATCTCAAAAAAGGTACTCATATGAATAAAATAGAAAGCTATTATATATACAAAGACACCATGAACGGCACACAAATTAAGAATAAAAATACAGTAACAGAAAATAAAATTTATGAAAAATAGTACGCTGTGGTCCGACATAGATGGCTCCACTTACACTTCACGACACAACACCCTCATAGATGTTACTCTTACAGCCACCTCTGACGTCACACACCTCCATCCGTTCACTCATACTCCGTCCATCACTGTAATGAAATAACCCCTATTAGAAGTAAGTTCCTAATATATACAAATTTGACACTTGAAATATTATAATAGTACAAACACTAATTCTCACAGTATTTTTATAAGCAAAAAGGAACATCTCAGTGTTCCTGTCAACACATAAAAAAAGAACCGAGAGATTCTTAGTAACAAGCACCAAAGATACTGTCTCCAAAGAAGATGACAGTATAAACACTGTTAAAACAATATAAAAATACAGAAATACACAATCACGAGTTTACACGGTAAGCAATTTTCAATTTTTTAATCTCTTAATACCACACTTGTAACTTTTTAAGCATACCACTTACATAATTAATAACCAACTTTACAGCCGGAATAACCTCAACCGTTGCTTCTTGCCACGCACACCAAGAAGAACCCGACAAATTTATCTACACCTCGTACGTTATCAACATTACGTTTCATCTTTTGACATTTTATAAATACAGTGAGTCTATTTAAATAACCATAAACGTGACTCTCTACAATTCTGTAAATCTGAGATCTCAATTAATAGAACAGTTTTCCTTTTACAATTTTATAACGGCTGAAGGTGACCAAAAAATGTGGTCGAAACATATAGCCTCCTAGTTTATAATACACATTAAACAAGCTGTGAGGCCGGTATTTATTATTTTGTATGATATTTCGGTGTCAAAACGTTATTCACACTAGGAAGTCTCCTACTGGTATGTTTCCGTGCAGTACAAATGTCATCACAGAGGGAGCATTTGCTCCAACTAGTGTTGCGTTTCATTCAGTAGAACAGGGCCCATCCACTCCAATCTAGAAGATCCCACAGCATTATATGGACACAAATCCCGTTCCAAGCTTCAATTTATCTAAAAACACACCATCAAAATCAGCTGCTTCCAATACCGAGAAAATCAGCAAAGAGTCATCGATCTCTGAGCTAGCTCTATCCTTCCCACAGGAAAGAAATAGTGTCGTACCGTTCCGAAAAGGAAAAAGTCCGATATCACAAGGTCTAAAAATGAGGGTCAAGAGGAAGGAAGGTGACAAGCATTGCGTTGACTGCAGAGGGTAAGGCGGTGACAGAAACACCAAGGATGACTGCACGCAGTGTTTTCAGTGTAGGCTCTGGTATCAGCAGGAGTGCGACAAAGAAAATACAAGGGTATGTGTTCGTGTTCCTTGTCTGATGACAGCTGCACTCCGCTAACTGACAGTGACGTGGGAGTTTTGTCTGTATGATTTGTGTAATATTATTTTTATTTTTACAGACTTTAAAATTAACTAGTTGGTTGTTAATTTATACTTTCTGACGAAAATTTTGCTCTCAATTTATGAATAACTTTCCATTTCGCTATTAACCCGCTAAAGAAGAAAGGTGCTTGTTTTATATAAGGACTCAGCGCGTACCGCTCAGTAAACACTGTCCACTTCAGTTATACAAAACCAATCTCTTAATGCTGTTTAAGAAAAATGTCGCTGTTTTTCTGAGGTCCACAGAAAACACATAAGCGCAATGTGGGCACCATGTAGAATTTTTGAATGTTAAGCCGAGTCGTACGTAAAGTAACTGCTAAGCATTAAACGGTAAAAATAAAAAATATATGTATCTTTAATTTTCTTCCACGTTTTCGGTACTCACATGATTGTATTATATATCAGGAGATCGAAAATATTTATTACTTACAGCAATACCCAAGCAGATGTCTGGAGCTGTTCCTTCTATTGTCGGGCAATAATACGTTTACATCTTCCATAGAAAGCGCAGAATTTTATAAACGTTGCAACTAACATATTATGTCCGAAGTTTTGGTTTTCTAGAGCAGCAGCAACAAAGACTGTGTATTCAGAAGTGTAGATACTCACTAAACATAAATTTACGACATTATTAACAGACTTCATTCTTCTTCAGCTGTCGAGTCGCCATACACTAGCAGCTCTTCCTAGTAAGGATATTTGTTAAACTTTGTATTATTCGTACAGTGCACAGTTATTAATTAAGTACAACTTTTTCCCTACCAATGCACTGTTGTTATTCAGTATGTTTCTACATTGCAATACTTTATAAGTTACTCCAACATGTTTCGATCCATGTTGGGATCATCCTCAGGGATGTGCTCTAAAGTGAAAATTACATAAGCAGAAGGACAATATTTTGCGTATGTTACAACATGAAAAACATGTATATAAATAGTTAGTTGACATGCAATTCTCTTCTTGTACATTTTTGTATTTACTCTCGTTTAGGAGTCGCGTGTTTTAGTGTGGATGGTAGGCACACTACGTGCAAAAACACGCGCGGTGGCGCAGTTGGTTGACGCACTGCGCTACAAGACGAAAGGTCGAGGGTTTGATTCCCGATGGTGTCACTGACATAATCCTTCCGACCTCACTACAGCCCTAAGGTCGACTCAGCCTCTACCAGGAATGAGTACCAGGAATATTTTCTGGGGGGGGGGGGGGGCGGGGTTAAGGCGACCGGTGCGCAGGGCTGACAACCTTACGACCTTCTACTGTCGATTGTCTCAGCCTCCAGGAATCCTCAAGGCTTGTTCAGGCATATACACTCTTCACCTTTACCTTCCTACCGTGACAGAAGAAATAAATCGGCATTGGTAAAATAACACTGAAGGTTTTGGGGAAAATCCTCTCCCAGTGGCAAATCATCAAGCGAAAACCCATGTGGACTAGCCTCGAAGTCGAACTCGGGCCTCCAGTCTGATTCAGTAACAAACGGCGTCAGTAGTTGTTTGAAAGTTATTTCACATTTACACTGCTAAATGAAGTTAGTTAGTTACGGTTACTGCTGGATATAATAAGCGTATTCAAAGTACAAGCTAAGCAATTATATTCCTCGAAGACAGCAAAATATAATGAATTAAAGACCACAAAATCTACAAGTACTAAGAAACACCTTTATAACACATACGGCTGTCAACCAACATACGCATATCTGAAACACGTCTGAGATCCTTAAATCAAAACGACAACAACGTATTGGTACCCTGTTCGTTAGGTTGCCAAATTAGCTAAAAAAATTCGCTTTTAAATCCTTGGAGTGTTGCATCATTCTGGTAACAAATTGTCTTACAAGAATACAAACTGAATGCCAATTTATATTTCTAACTCGAAATATAGGGTTGTTACCTTAGAATAAATCACTCTTCAATATAGCATATTCTAAAATTTTAGTACATTAGAAGAAGAAAGTTTTCTATATATTTATTTGTTTATAATAAAAAACTAAAATACCTGAGATCTACGTTTTTGGGACTTTATTCAGCGCAGAATGGCACTTTCTTACCGACGTTTCTGAACAACCTATCGGTCTCATCTTCGACGGTAAATGAGTGCAAGAAGGAAATCAAATTGTGCATTCAAGTGTTCTGACTTTCCAGACGTTAAATTCCAGTGCAAAAAGACGTATTCATATTGCAGGGCATTAAACAATAGCTCAACATCCTCAGTCCTCTTCCATATCAAATACCTTCGCATGACGTATCGTATCGTATCGACATACAGACTTACACCCGTACTGTGTTTGTAAATATAAACAGGGTTTAAAGGGTGAACATTAATTAAAATTTTCATGTACGTGTAAGATCAAGATTAACAACAGAAAATGCATTTTATATAAATGAGATTTTCCTAATTTCATTTATTTTCCTTCGTTCGCAATAGACTTTGTATAGGAAAATATGTCTATAGCATTTATGTGAGTAGCTCACGTTATTTAAATTGTACGTAATATATTATTAGTCTAGTTAAATTTTATAAATTTTGTATAAACTTAGTCTAGTTTGGTTTGTTCCGAATATTATAAATATTTCCATCCGCCGTCAAGGTACGCGTAGTCGGTCGACGTCATCAGAAGCGTCTTAACGCTGCTTTCGTCGCCGGATGTTCCACGTGTAGCTGCTCGTTCATCACGTCACAGTTACTTCATTAAGGGGTCGAGGGTCTATTTTTTCCCTGATAAATTATTCATACTTCATATTTAATTTAAAAAATGATTAATACCGCCCGCACTCCCCCCCATCCCCAATGGCGCGACAGCCCCCAGTGGGCCAGAGCCTCCTCATTATCGACGCTTCACGATCACACTCAGACACACCGCACTCGGTAGGACTCCTCTGGACGAGGGATCGGCCCGACGCAGAGATCTCTACCTGACAAAACGCAAACCTCACAAGAGACAGACATCCATGCCCCCGGTGGGATTCGAACCCACGATTCCAGCAAGCGCTCGGCCGCAGACCCACGCCTTTGACCGCGCGGCCACTGGGGTCGTCGAACGTGACTAGTAATTGAATTATTTCTTTAAAATTGTATTTTTCTTTACTTTCCACACTTGAGGAAATTTACTACTTCTATTCGAGTGATCTGACACCATATTTTGTTCGTTATTGGCAAACATTAAATAAAGTAATTTTTCTTAAATGACATTACGAAGCGAGTAAAGTGTCACATAAAACCTTCATCAAAAGCAAAATGAAGAAGCGTTGAAGACATTATTTCCTGCTGTCTTTTATACGATAGAGGACCCTTATGATTTTAATGCCTATTCTAGACCCTTTACTACGCTACACTTACTGTAATATTCCCAACTACAAATTAACCACAGAGAAGTCTTAAACATTTCCCTTAGCAGTAAGTCATTCCCACAACATCTTACCCTGCAACCGTCTCAATAAACTTTAATCCTTCGCACACTGGGCAGGAGACATATGGCGTAGAAAATGCGGCATTTCTGCCATCGATTTCGAAGAAAAAAATACATAAACTGTCACTTCATATGATAATGTTTTGTGTTTGAACACCATGCGCATGTTAGTGTGAAACGATTTCTTTAAACAAATAACAGCAAGAATAATATTACAAGGCCTCTGGTACATGACACGCAGTGAGAAGTTTCCTTCTTGTTAACCAATAAACCAGAGATGCCGCTTCATCCGAATGTTCTATGCAAAATAACGCACAACAAACTCCGCCCCAGGCCACTGCTAAGTACGTCTGTCACATTAGTGCAAGCCAGGAACGTAATTTCATAATCGCATACTGAGAATGTTTATGTACATATAAATATACATATATATACGTGTCGGGTATATGTAGCAGTATATAAGCATCCCTTGTAACACGTCGCATTCTAACTCCCGAATCAAATTACAACAATGTTTGAAGATTATTGTCTAGGCTCAGATACGTGTATGTACTTCGGCGTTAGTTCGTGTCTCTTCTCTTGCTAATGAATTGATAAACAAAGGATAAGTTATCCGTCTCATGTCTCTGTCTCTCTTTCTCTTTCTTCAACACTACACGACTTTCAAACTTCCGCTGCCTTGCATTCTTCACTTTACTCCACTAAGAAGCGACTAGCATGTTCTTTTCCACACACACGCTAGATGCATTGCTCTAATTATATCTCCCTAGACAGGTTTCGTTCCAAAACAGTCTGGCTCAAATAATAACCATAATAAAAACAAATCCTCGTTGTCTTTAAAAAGCAATAATTATGTGATGAAAATGAAGGCGAATATAATTTTGAACACCATAATTACAATACAGTACCACTGACGACAACAAAGTAACATTAATGAAAGTATATTTTCTCTTATTAATCGTACAGTCATAACCAAAACCTCAGTATTTCATACGTATTTAGGCTATCGATTTCGGGTCAAACAGCCATCATGAGGCCACACAGAAACCATAAATTAAAAACTCCATACTATTTGGAAAGCGGAGTGTCTTCCTCTTCCTGCAGCAGTGACTGTAGTGGATATTTGAGCCGAAACCGGTAGTCTACATACGCATTAAAAAGCAAAATATTGGCTGAGACTGTCTTATTGACAGTTTCGTATCTGCATACCAACGGGGACATTCAGTATTCAAATTGACAGTAATTAATTTATAAAACCAAAGTCTGTTCCATAAACAGTAAAGATATTGGCCTGTCTGTCAATAAATTACAATTTTCACAATTAAGTGCCTCAAAAATAATTAATAATAATAATTCATTTCGTAGTCCTTCCCTCTTCTGCCTACTTGTTCACAGCAGGTGTCGAGGTTGTTTATTTTCACTTGATCACACTCAGACACACACCACAGTCGGTAGGACTCCTCTGGACGAGGGATCGGCCCGTCGCAGAGACCTCTACCTGACAACAAAAACACTGTACAAGACAAACATCCATGCCCCCGGTGGGATTCGAACCCACGATCCCAGCAAGCGCTCGGCCGCAGACCTACGCCTTAGACAGCGCGGCCACTGGGATCGGCAATAGAAATAAAAATATGTTAAATTTCGTGGGAAAAAGAATAAAGAAATCGTCCCCCGGGGAAATCGAACCTGCCTGTTCGTAAAACAACACGACATTTTGCACATTTCGCTACCCTATTTAATAATAATATTATTATTATTAAAATCTGAACAATATTAAGACTTGTAAAGGGAAGTAATATAAATTTTTTGATTACCCATGCCTTTGAGCGTGCATATACAACTATTTCCAAACTGTAGTTTGTAAACAGCGAAGCAATAACAGCTTAATTATAACTTAAAGAAATTATCTAAAGAGGGATGTGAGATTAATTAAATATTCAGTCTGAAACTACACAGCATTCAGCAATACACACTTAACGGCTGTTTGCGCGCAAGAATACACGTATAATAGGCACAGACCTTCAACTTGAATTTAGTTTCATTAATAGTCTCAATGTCACCTAAACATAAGCAGCACACATGCTTACACATTTACTGGAAACGTTCAATTTACTTCCCGAGAAATAAATGCCTTAAACACAGTTACCCGAACCCACTGCATCAAACACTACTCTAATTTGCATTTCGCAGGGTGACGGCCTACTGATTCGCGTCGGCAGTTCAAATAAACCTATCTGGTTTGCCCGAGGCGATCCTTGCTTTGCAGTTTGTATGGTGTCTATTAAGTGCCTGCGACAGGAAGGGCGAGAAAATGGTCATTTCAGGGTGAGTCTACCTGTGCTTAAACCAGTTCAGATGACTAACTTCTGCAGGTATTCCTGCTATATAAAGTATCCCTTTACGCAGAGTAATGTTACAAACTGACATCATTAAGACCCGATTGAGAAACAGCAACATAAGGACGCACTGCGAAAGTGTAACGAGACGTCAGTTACGACACACGCTGTCTAATTTCTGTTCTTCTACAGCAAAAAAAATACATGGGAAACAGGATGCAGTGTAGTCGGTACAGCGCGTATTGTGTGCAAAAGACATTTTCTTCGTCTCTTGTACCATATTAATTCAGCCTAATGTACAGTATTCTCTAATCTCTTCGTTGCTATGGAGGTAACTGCGTTTGTAAGCTAAGTTAAAAGCAACATCTTCATGTAACTTGTACCGAGGCTACGCTGTAGCAGTGTTCATTTGTCGAGGCACAAACCACAGCCGTTCTTTCCATCCTTCCCTTTCCTTTTTCCCTGGATCTGTCTCCCCTGTTTCTTATATGTTTATTCAGCCATGCTTTCTTTTATTTTTTTAAATGTCAAGACTGCAGGAGTCTTTTTTGAGGGCAGATTTTTCTTTTATCAACCAACGTCTTTCTTCACACTTAACCTTTTGTTCTTCCTTTCTTACTTAATATATCTGGTTTCTCTTCTGAGCTTTACTATTGTTCTTTATTTCTAGATTTGCTGGTACGCCAACGCCTGGCTGGATATACTACCTGTCTAGTGTAAGATAACTACGTGATTCAAGTTCAGAACAATCCCTGTGGGGGGGGGGGGGGCCCCCGGGCGCACGTGGATTGTGAGAAGATTTTCTTTACAAATACTCCCACAAACACACACGGGCGGACACCAAGTTATCTCATCTACTGAAACAACGAGACGGAACCGAAAACCCCAAACACGTCTCAGTCACAAAATTGGGTTCTTGCGTCAGATACAGAATCGGACGTGTCACAAAGCAGTACAGCATCACACATAGAATTATTGAAGTTGGGTTAACGCAGGCTGGCTTTCCACCTAGCGAAAACGTAAGAATAACGACAAATGATTTGTGAAATTTACTTCCCTTAAAATAGCGACATCTATAAAGTGGTTCATTTCTGTGATTTATTTTCACCAGCAGACTTGCTGATCCAGATTAAGTAAGAGGAACGTCTAAACTATAAAGTCAACATTTCGCACCGCCGCCATGTCTGCGACTATTCAAATGTAACAAAGCACAAAACACCTGCAGGCATATTTATATTATGTCCCATGTAAACTTCGATTTGCAGAGCAACCGTCTGTCAGCAATCGCCACTAAGTCTAAGGTTGAAGCTTATTTATCGAAATGTCCTTTAGTCTGACATCGTACCAAAATAAATACTTGACAAAGATTTACAGATGTTTCCAAACCTTAATTATTATAGGACAGAACAAACACAAATATTTTTCATAAAGTAATAACCACCAACAAATGCACAATGTGTATATTACCTTCACTATAAAAACCTCCTACATGTTTCGACCCCGCTGGGTCATCTTCAGGGGTAATAGTGTCATTACACTAGGGCTGCACTTGTACAGCTGAGTGAGAATGTGCCACTGACTTCGCACTCCGTTGAGAGGGAGCGTGATCTTGCCGGGGTCTGGGTGTCAGCTGTTAATACTGCAGCACTTGCAGTACTGTATGCGATGTTCCAAGTACAGCTGTCTTTTGTAGCGAATCTGTTGAACATTTTGCTGGTATGGCTTCTAAATTTTTCCTTAAACCTCTTGTTACTATTCCGGTGGTTCCAATTATTATTATTATTATTATTATTATTATTATTATTATTATTATTATTATTATTATTATTATTATTATTATAAGCATTTTCTTTGTGGGCCGGGATAGCTCAGTCGGTATAGCGACTCGCTACGGGCTGGACGGTCCGGGGATCAAATCCCGGTAGGGGCGAGATATTCCGCAGCCGTCCAGACCGGCCGTGGGGCCCACCCAGACCCCTGTACAATGGGTAATGGGTATCTTTCCCGGGGGTAAAGCGGCCTGGGCGTGGGGCTAGCCACCCCATCTCCTCCTCTTGCCGAGGCTCACGAACGGGTAGAGCTATACCGCTACTCCCCCTCTTGGGCCCTCAGGGTCTGTTATAGGGTGAAACTTTACCTTAAGCATTTTCTTTGTTACAAAATTAATTGCTTGCAGATATTGCACTGTGTCTAGCCAAACTTATCGTTTAGTATTTGTATTTCTTTAAAAATTTCATTCATCACACAAAAGATACTTTAAGTAACACTCGTAAACGTTACTTCCGTACGTGGCAAGTCCGGTATCTAACCTGGGGCACTCAGCAAGCTTGCGAAAGATGAGAAATTTAAACAAATTTTATACATAAAGGTACTTCTACAGCAGACCACTTTGTAGAAGTATATTTATAGAGAAATTTAGTACTAAAATAGGCTGAAATTTGGAAGAAATTAGATGTGAGATTGTACCTACGCTGGATTCAAGTGGCCACCGATAAAAGGCAATGTCGGGCTGTTGTTGTGTTAAGAGATGGAAATTTACAAATGACTGCATACGATAAACGAACACCAACTTCTCACAAATGATTTACTCTGTAAAATCTCCTAGTTTAAACAACCCCCAACCCAGCATGAGGCTGACCGAGAAGCGTTGATATTACAGTTGGTTCCTGCGGTGTTTTGGTTGGCTTATGATTTGGGGGCGAAGTTCAGAGTGACACACGCTATGTGGACGCACTGAACATCAAAGTGACATGGAAACACAGCAGACTCGCGAAGCGTTTCAGGTAGCTAGACAGACCGATAGGAGAAAAGTGTTCAGGTTTGGGGAGAGCAAGGAAGATTGAAAAAAGTGGGGGAGCAGAATACGGCAATAGAAAAGGAAAATGGAAAATATTTTAAATAGAGAAGGGAGGTAGATAGAGAATGTGGTAAAGATTGGAGGGAGATGGTGGATGTGGAGATAGAGAGAGAATATTGTAGAATCTGTGACACGCGACACGTGCACCCAGAACACCCGATGCCAGCCCCCAGTACGACTCCTGACTGTTATACTGTCTCCATCACAACAGACACCCCAGGGCGCACGGTAAATAAATCAATAGGAGTTTGGGTGTGTGTGTTAGCAGGGGGTAGGGACTTCAATAAAACGAACAAGCCTGGGGACAAGGTTAGGGTAAGTGAGAGAGGATATGTGTGTATGAGAGGGACTATCGACTCCAATAGTACATGCCTCATTAGAGTAAAACAGCGCGCTTCAATACCCCAACCACCCTCTGAAGCCACCCTTTACAACTTCACTAACACTCACTACTAATGGGCGAGTCTAAACGTGACGCGCACAATAATTGGCCCATCCACCCCACGTCAACAATGGACCTGGCCCGGTTCATTTGATTACAGAATAGATGGAGGTAATCAGCAAGACGTTGGTATAAAACAGACGACAATAAGAGACACAATGCATGCTGTTTACCGCGAGGAAGTCACGTGACGGAATTTACGCACGAACGTTTGCACAGAACGCACTTGGCTCCACTCCCAGTTGCTGTGTTATAAAACATTTCGGGAATTCCCCGTGTATCCTCTAATCGCCAAATGGAGGTTGCTACGAAGTGGAAACTCTCTATACTGGTGCACACAAGTTTCACTACCAACTAGTTGCAAAATGTTTTTATCTTTGTTATACAAAGCTCCTGTATGTTTCTGCAATGCACCTGGCCATGTTAGGGGAGCAACGCCTTTGGTTCACTTGCGCAGCGTACATGGCAACTCGTTATACATAATTGGGAGACTGGATACATGTATACAGCGTAATGTAATACGAATACAACGATGATTGTCAGTATATAAATCGTCACTATAAAGATAGGCAGTTATGTCGAAATGTATTTTAATTGATCTTGACAGTTATGTACTTAATATCTGTAATTTTTAAGATAAATTCAAATAAAATTTTAACATTATAACTACCTATTTACATAACGACGACTTATATAGTGACAACCGTCATTGTATTCTTATTACATTATATTTTATATATGTATTTGTCTGCCAGTTGTCTGTGACAATTTGCCTTGTACGCTGCGTGCGTCATCCAAAAGTATATTCCCCTGCAGTTGGCCAGGACGTGTGGCTGAAACATTGTAGCAGCACTGCACGAAAAACATAAAACACTGTGCAACTAGTGATGGTATAGTTGTATGTATTAGACTGTTGCATGGAGGATGTACAGCGTCAAATCTCTGTACTAGTACTGAGTATGCATTTCGCTCGAAGCTCTTCTGTCCTTGGCGGTTTCACTGTAATTCCACTATACGCGTCTTTTGTAAGAAGGTTGGCTTGGTCCTGCTTCGTACACCACAGCCAACTGTTTCCAGAGCCTTACTTACTCAAGATTCGTGGTAACCTGTCCATCTTGAACTCTCCATTTGTGTCACATATGGAGGTTCTGAAGTTGCTTAACTCTCGTAATAATTTTTGTTACGTTCTTTAATAGAGTGAAAGGCTCTAAAAAGGAAATTGGGCACAACGGAAACCTGTTTTTTTTTTTGGTGGTGAAGGGCCCCGCAGCAGACGCTACGGACGCACTGCAGCCTTGAGGCTTACTGTGCAACCCTGTAATAAAGATGAAGATGATGATTATTTTTTGTCCTTTTCCTAGTAATGGAGCACCGGTGGAATGAAATTGACAGGGGAAAACCGAAGGACTCGGGGGAAAACCTGTCCCAGTGCCACTTTGTCCACCACAAATCCCACATGGACTGACCCGGGATCGAACCCGGGCCTCCGCGGTGGGAGGCCGGCGGCTAACCGCCTGAGCCATGGCACGGCCAAACCTGTATTTAGTGGAAAGCTTTTACAGTCCGGAGTACCTGGAGTCCCGAGGACCCGGACAACAAATACTTGTGTTAAAATGAACTCGCCGTGAATGGGGCGGGGGGGGGCGGCCGCGGCCCCTTGTTCTCAGTTTTAAGCTGGTTTCTGTCTGTATAAATATGTCTCGTCAACGCAAATCTTTTTAAGCTACGTGGCTGCTTAATTATTCTTCTGTTCACAATGAAAATATAGAAAAGAAAAGTCTTTCTGTGTCCCTCTTTTTGTGTCTGCATATAAATTTTCGAGAATAGGTGAACAATTATTATTTACACTTAGGGGTAGGAGATTTTAAGGCGTGGGATTTTGGCCGAGCGCTTACTGGGATCGTAAGTTCGGATCTCACGGGGCATGGACGTTTGTCTCTTGTGAGTGTTGTGTGTTGTCAGGTAGAGGTCTTTGCGAAGGACTGATCACTCATCCAGAGGAGTCCTAACGAGTATGATGTGTCTAAATGAGTGTGATCATGGAACCTCAAAACTGAGGAGACCTAAGTCCACAATCGGTCTCTTGAGCCACAAACAAACAAATTAGAACATTTAATGAAATCTGCTGATACATACCAGTTTCTGTTCAAAGAGATAAAAGTCAAAAACGCCTGACATGAAAACTTGCATGGTTTTCTGCATGAATATCAACTGCAGTATACTGAACTCTTTAAGTTTCGTATGGTAGACCTAGAAAACATGGCACATCTTAGTATTAAAGACGCTTTTGAAATTTAATGTGTTCCATGTCCTTGCACTGTATCATATAAAATAATATTCACCAACTAATGCACCAAAATACATACAATCTTTATTCGTAAAAACTTCGTACATGTTTCGACCCTGCTGGGTCATCTTCAGGGAGAATAATCTGTTACACAGTTGGATGCACTTATATGCTTTCATCCTCCTCCTTCTCGGAGGACGATGAAAGCAAAGGCACATTCTCACTTAACTGTATAAGTGCATCCAACTCTGTAACAGACTGTTCTCCCTGAAGATGACCCAGCAGGGTCGAAACATGTACGAGGTTTTTACGAATAAAGATTGTATGTATTTTGGTGCATTAGTTGGTGAATATTATTTTATTTTATATGCTTTTGAAGTTAAAGCGACCTCAGTTCAAACTGGAATTGTGCACAGAAGTTATAAGTTTGAATTTTCTTTTAGATTTTAAGTTTTATTGCTGCAAAAGATAAATATCATGGAGACTTTATTATTGTCCAGATGTGACGATGATTCAGTGCAATTAATTTCAGTTCCATTAGCACTTTTATGACTGATAATGGAATTGAACTGAACTGTACTGAATCATCCTCACACCTACATGTGACATTACATTACATTAATATAATAAGGTTTTCTAATTAATTATTTAAATATTCTTATTTTTGTTCGATTATTTTTGTCGTGTCTGTTTCATTTGTGTCCTGTTCATTTCCTGCTGTTATTTGTGTTGTGCTGCTTTGTAATTGGCTTTCTGGCTGTACAATTGGCACGTTAATAAACTAGAAATGAAAGTAAATGGATTATTATTTTCCATGTATATGAGAATAAATAAATTCTCTTTTTGGTAGCCTCAGGTGATGACACCTACATTACATTCCTCGAAAGTAACTTAAAATTTTTGAAAGTTACCGCACTGTGCATTAACACGTAATCTATACTAATACAGAAACTGGAGGTCCTTTTTGGTCATATGATATAAACCACACCAGATTTCCTACCCTCAGTACTAACGGTTCATTAGTTACCACCATCAGATATGAACCTAAATTAAGACTTCATGCTATAAAGCCACTTTGTGCACTGCGTTTCACAAAAACGAAAAGTACTTCAAAAAATTCAAACATTTTTCTCAGAAGCATCAATTCAGGAGAATATTTAAAATTCGCTAGTGTTTCTGTAATATCATAAGTTTGTGTCTCCGCCATGTTGGTGTTAATTATACTCGTAAATTACAAAATCGAGGTGGTCTGTAGTTCTGGTGTCTTAGAGGTGATATTAACCATTTAAAGCCTAGCGGTAACTTTACAGACGACCAGGTTTAACATTAAAAAATTCTACGTCGTGCCCACATTGCGTTTATGTGTTTTGTACGGATCTCAGAACAAACAGCAACTTTTGCCTTATAAAACATTAAGAGATTGGTTTTTACAACCGACATGGAGAGTGTTTACAGCGCGGTACGCACTGAGTCCTTATATAAAACAGATACGCTTCGTCTTTAAAGGGTTAATTTTCGTGGAAATGTGTCAGTGGGCTTAACGTTTGTGATGGATGACACAAACAAAAACCAGGTGCACTTCACAGGCATAGTTCTATGGAAGCCTAAGGCTCTTATCGCGTTTTAAGGACCTGTCCTGATCCCCATCTGAGACATATCACTCCAGTCCATACATGCAAAATATCTTTCCTCAAGATATTTTTAATATTTTTTCAAAACTACCATTTTGACTCTCGAGTGATAAATTTATTTTTTGAACTAATGTTTTGTGTTAGGTAAGTCTTACTTCTCCAATGCGTAATACATGCTCACGCCCATCTTATTGTTTTAATATTATCACCGCAATACTACTTGAATCAAGCGCAGGTAATTAAATTGTTCACAACTGAAATATCTTTATGGATAACCAACTCATTACTCCTCCAGTGTGAGATAGAAGTCTCACCACATACGCTAATCAGCTCCACGCATGCGAAGGCATCTTTTACCTATAAAATACCAGTTTTTTTGAACCCGTACGTTAAGGACTTGTAAATAAATGCTCCTAACATCGCCATTACGTATAACGTTTCTTATTCTTATTTTCATTTGCAAATGTTACAGTATTTCCAGGAATACTTGGTAAGAAGAAAGCTTAACAGAAGGAAAATTTGGCAATGTTTGTCAGCAGCGTATGTTTTCAAAGCAACCAGCCAGTTGTTGCATTTATATGACTAAGAAACAAGGCCGTATTTATTTTCAGTGGTATTTCCCCTGTGAGACTGTAACAACTCCCATTGCATTCCTGTATTATTTAGCAGCAACTTTGGAAGGGTTTGCATCTAGAATGGTGCTGGTTTCTGTATAACCTAGTAGCATGTTCAGGGTTGCCCAAAACCTTTTGTTCTGTGTAGTAATTTTGTTTTCAAAAAATAATAAACCAAAATGCAACCAGAAAGGAGCTGAAAATTTTCAGTAAGTTTAGTTGCTACATTTCTGGTTGGAAGACCGAGTATTTGTGTTTCGATTTGCCGCTGATGCCAGTTAAATCTCCCGTCAAAGGCATCGAGATCGACTGTGACACCTGCCAAACCTCTATTCAAAGGTAAACGGTACGTTTTCTCCGGAACAAAGCAGAAGGTGTCATGAAGTTGGCCACTCAACACATACAATGACGTGGTTAAATGAAGGCTACTGTATCTCTCCTGCCCGCATTTCTTCGTGCAGATCTGTTGGACAGATTTGCCTTTACTCTAAGTTAGACTTTAATATCGCGTGTGTTAAAGTGACAGAATGTGACATTCATATGGCACACGCAGAGAATGCAAGTGAAATGAGACGGTGTACTTTTATGTGAAATGGACTATTTATGCCTATTTACTGCAATACTGATTAAATTAATTCCATCTTATTTCGTTGGGCTTGCCTACTAATTAACTTCAGGTCCTTGCCTTGGTTTTCTCTCCATTAAACATGCATTTTATTTAAAATCTTATATCTTATTAATCAACCCAAATTTAATTTTCTTTTTGTAAGCAACTGTATCAGTAACCAAAGCTTTATTACTACATTTTAAACAATTACATTCACCAACAAATGCACGCAATACGATTACAAACTGCACATAGGTTTTAAAAACTCCTACATATTTCGGCGCCGAGATACAATCCTGAGGGATTTTCAAACGCAGAGGAATACAAAGATAAAATCATCAATATGGTCTTATAAGTTGACTCCTCAATCCTATTCAATAATATTTTACTTAAAAATTCATTTATCAATTTTTTATTTTCTGGACAGCACGTAAATATGTCTAATATTATTTTTATATCAACATAAAGAGGAATCCCATTACCAGATTTGTACAATTCCTCTCAACTTCCACATTCCTGATAACGAACACTCCATCATGCTTCTCTCCTTCCTTGTACAGTACTCTATTCACGATGTTTACCCCAGTCACAATGTACGCGTCTTTTATACCTTAACATAACCACAATCACGTAAAAAGCTCTATTAAATCCTTAAAAATATTGAAAGTCACAAATATTTGGAACAAACTAATGAATCGAAACTTTAATCTTATAAACATTTGGAAAACATTACATTTGGAGAATGTTTTCTGGCTTTCAATTTCTCTATCAAAACACGTAGAAATTAAAGTATACAAGTCTGTAATTTTGCCTGTGTGAAGCTTCATTAAAAAAAGCAGTCCCATTGCAGGCCTGGACAGGCCCTGAGAGTTCCAGGAGGTTGAGGCTCCCAGATTTCTAGACAGTCGGCACATGAAGGTGGTAAGGTTGTCAGCCATACGCACTGGCCGCCTTTACCCCCAGGAAATATTCCTGGTACTCATTTCTGTTAGAGGCTGAGTCGACCCCAGGGCCATAGTGCGACCGACAGGATTATGCCAATGGAAAAAAAAAATCCGCTGACACCATCGGGAATCGAACCCGCGACCTGCCGGTTTGTAGCGCAGTGCCTCAACCAACTGCGCCACCGCGGTGAAACTTCATATCTCAGGCCAAGTAATGCACAGTGTTTGAGAGTTTTTGTAGTCAGGTGAGAAGAATAACTGTGCTTAGGTTTGGGGAAATAAGTAGAAGGTTGAGCGGGTCTCAAGGTTATTGCTAGAGTAATCACGTTCTGGGTACCAGAACGGTGAACATACAGTCTGCGGGGATAGGTGATATACGGAACAGTTGGTAAGTATTTGTACTTTTAACTTTTAAGGAAGGAGTCAGATTTTAGACTTAAGCTTAAATTTATTATAAGGGAATGGGCTGTAGCCCAGATTTTGCTGTCTCTTTACACAGTCCTGTGAAAGACTAACCTCAGCACGGAAAGAAACTTTGGGTTTTATAGAAGGCTTAAGAATTTTACTGAAAACCTCTTTTCATTATATGTGAATTGCAGTTTTATTTTGCTGTAGAGATGCAGTTGGACATTCTAGAAGGAACATTTGTTTAGAATTGTTTTCTAGTGACACATGAAACTAAACTTGTGACGTACTTCTTTTCTACTTTCTCTCCGCCACGCACACAACTTCACTCTGTCCACTGAGCTGTGCATATATGAAGGCACTACAAGCTGAGATGAACATAAGCAAAAAGCAAAGCCCGCATTTCTTGTAACATATGCCTTTCAATTTTTGTCTTTGCTTTTACTTTCACATTGTCTGAATCCGAAAATTTTTCAGCACTACGGTACAGATTGCTTCTTTCAGGAAATATTTTGACCTACTACACAACATTACCAAATATTCGGTATGAGAAGGAAGATATCACAAATAGTTTCAGGAAAGTAAACCTGGACTCTAGGGAAACACGTGACTGGTCTTTCCTTCGCAGACTTGAAATCAGTTCCAGATCTTGTAAGAAATCAATATTAGGCAAAAATAAAATTATTGAATGAAAATTAGTCAGTAGCCTGACAGCAGATTTTCGACCCACGGCAAGAGCACGCAATGGTCATGTCCAACACAGAGGTCAAACCAAGGTCGGAGAATCTGTCCACTGGGTAAGGACAATATTTAACACGTCCGTAAGATTAAAGCTATTGTGTAGTTAGCATTCATGTATTTTACTTATGAAGGTAAATGATCTTAATTGTATCATATAAGAAACCCTTCAATTAAGGTAAAACATGGCAGGCTGTTTACGTACAACGTAAAATCGTGGAGCGTTCGCGTAAATACCTTTATCATGCAAAAACAAAGTGAATTTCCTTTTTATGGTTGAGTTAGGCATGTCGCTGTAAACATTATAAATACCGAAACCTTTACCATAAAAAACAATATTTCATTCTCTATAAATTTTTTAGTTATTTGTTGCCGCCGGCAACAGTAAAAATTCTTAGGTTTTCATGTGAAATGTCCGACATTTTTGTCAAAATTTAACCAAATTTCGAGTTTGAGGGCAGATTCTTCTAAATGTCTCTATTATCAAATTTCCAGGAAATGCATTCAGTGGGAGCCGAGCTGACAGACAGACAGACAGACAGACGGACAGACGGACAGACAGACGGACGGACAGGTATATCGAAACTATTTGACACTTTACGCGACTTAGAGGAACGCCCCTAAAAACGTAGTATTTTCCATGCTCACGCCACGAAGGCAAATACGGGTAGTAGACGCATAGTTCCCCTCATTCTTAACGCCTGCCATAGACGCAAGAGGGTGACCTTTCTGCCACACACACTATTTCCTTCAGTAGTTCATCTGTCCGTGAAATTTCACAAGTCGTTACTCCAGAGTCTGCAAACAAGGTCAAATATCTTGACATAACCAGTTCTGTATTTTACAGCAAATACGAATTTTACACGTGTGATTAGTGCCTCTAACTGCTGAAGCCTCAAATTCTCCTTACTAAAATCCATCCCGAACATTTAATTCCCCCGCTACAAAACTTCCAACAAGCAGTAACATCGTCTGCGAATTATCTGGCCTGGGGACTTTGACAACCTCCTACATTAGTATGTTTGTGGAAAGGGCAAAATGTCTCGGAACCTGTAACTGTCAGTCTCGCTGATAAACATGTGCAGAGGAATGTGCTGATTTGTCTCCGATATCAGCAACTGTTCTTGGTCTCGTGTGCTAGTTTTAAGCATTCTCGAGCTCTGTAGCTTTTGAATTGTACTCAGGAGAACTCCGGTTTGATCCCTCATCAGGATGCTGACAGTCCTTATGTTATTTGTGGTTTCTCTCAACTGATGCAGGCAAACTTAACAAAATTACTTCAAATCGTGCCATAATCACTTTCTTCTACATCAACTCACTACAGCATCGCTGTCATCTTTTAATTTCGCGCTGTATAGCTTGCACTGTTGACAGTCTTTAAATAGTCTGCAGATGAGTCAGTACCTCGCCCTTGTTTTACGCACCGCTTGTATTAGCCTCTTCCTGTAAAGCCCCTTGCCAGTATACACCACTTACTAATTTTGGCTCTCCCATTTTCTGTACAACGCCCTTTGGCTGACTGCGTCCTGTTGCCCGAACTCACACGTATTGCATTACTTCTTATGAGAATGTCATCTTTGATTTACTCGTTTTCATTCATGCCAACTTTTCCAGTAACACAATTATGGCGTAAAACAAGGACTTGGTGTATGCAACAGTATATATGACGTGGCGTTTTCTACATACCCAGTTGTACCTCAGTGCGCCGGAACTCGGAAAGGGTTGAATAACAACCAACGTATGCGGAAAGAGGCTTTGTGTTCGATAGTCAACACTTCTGCCTGATGTGTAATGGAAGTCACCGGTTCTATTCTCGGCCGTTTTGCAGGCTACACTAAATTACATTTTATGGTTTTTCCTCAGTTTATGTATACACATTCTAGCCCTCGAATTAATTTCGTTGTTTTGAAATACAAACAAAATCCAGTGATGGAGGCTAGCTCTGTCTAAGGGGCCCAACTGAGTAGGTGTTCTTCTCTTCTCCCCCTCCATTCACCTGAGGACGGAAGCAGAGCCAGCTTCCGAAACGTTGTGATTTTAATTTTAATATTTTACTCTTCAGACGATGGATGAAGTCCATAAAACCATCACCACACAAAATGTATTGGCCCTGTTCAGATGTGAAAAACTAATGACATTATCTGCTCAAAATGTTTAATCAAATCCAAAATTCCCTCTTTGAATAAAACCATACAGAAAGTTTTATATGCCTAACATAGGGATGTTCGCTTTTCACAGCTTCTGTGTCTACATCTACAAGCAGTAGTTTCATTTCAAACGCTAAAACTCTTGCATCCTCCGATCTTCTGGGATGTTGCGTACCGTATGTTAAGAACTTCTGGGATGTTGCGTACCGCATCTTAAGAACTTCTGGGACGTTGCGTACCGCATGTTAAGAACTTCCGGGATGTTGCGTACCGCATGTTAAGAACTTCTGGGATGTTGCGTACCGCATGTTAAGAACTTCTGGGATGTTGCGTACCGCATGTTAAGAACTTCCGGGACGTTGCGTACCGCATGTTAAGAACTTCCGGGACGTTGCGTACCGTATGTTAAGAACTCAGAAGACCGAAGGCTTCAAATACAGAGCGGGTGCAGCCTTAAGTCTCGTGTACGGTCTTATTTTAATTAATATTTTGAATGTAAACGTCGCAGACACTTTCAGATAATTCAGGTATTACTGAGCTGGTTATTTGTCTATAATACAGCAATATTAGCTGCTCATACCGTGTTCCTATAATGCCGCGTTATTATCTATATAAATTGTGTTTATATAATACCGGTTAGTTTGTCGGTGAAGTTTGTAACTTGCACCAAAGAGATGCCTAGTGACTGGGCAACGTGACTGACGTTTGTAGTGGTTCGTGTTATGTCTTCCGTAACAAACACGGGTATAATTTCCACTGACAATCACCTCTTCCTTCCAAGCCCTTTTGGACTTATCACTTATGATGTGGTCTAAACTTTGACGCTATGTAGGACACTTTATAAGGCAGTGACATTAAACAACATAATAAGGGGCTGCCAACTGAGATTTTGAACATTTATAAAATAGTCATGCCGATCCCAGGGCCGCGCGGTCTAAGGCTTAGGTCTGCGGCCGAGCGCTTGCTGGGATCGTGGGTTCGAATCCCACCGGGGGCATGGATGTTTTTCTCGTGTACAGTGTTTCTGTTGTCAGGTAGAGGTCCCTGCGACGGGCCGATCCCTCGTCCAGAGGAGTCCTACCGACTGTGGTGTGTGTCTGAGTGTGATCATGTGATAAAGAAACTTCTACACCTGCTGTGAACAAGTAGGTAGAAAAGGGGAAGACTGTGAAACGAAACGATAAATTAGTCAGACGTCATTTGCATACTAAATGTTTTGTGAAAAGTATTGTAATTGATAAAATTTTAGTATCGATGGTGTTAGATTTTTAATACCTTCAGCCTACGAACGATAAATACTTTTTTGACCTATATAATTATTTAGCCCTTTAAACGTGTTACTTAATAATGTACGTAAATAAAATTTCTGCTTTTATATTTATAGGCCCACATTAAGACTTTTTATGGATGAAAACGCAGCCTTCCTCCCAGATGTGTTTGAAGAAAAGCCTATTTCTTTGCCGTAGCTGAACGGCACTGCATGGGATATTCCACACATCCTGAGACACACAAGCCGCCACTGCTGTGTTGCTATCTAGCTGCTGTGATGTAGGATCCTGCAAGGACATAAGTAAACTTATGTAGTCAGCCTCAAGACGGTTTTATGAGAACATAACTAGTGACGTATTACGGAGTTTGTTGCTACCCTTCGCCAATGCTAGCGAAAGGGTGCAGCGCAGTACTGGGAACCCCTATAAACTCACGAAGTAATGTAAAGCCATTTGGCACTTTGTGCGCCAGAAAATGTAATTGCTTTTATTTACTTAACTAGCCGAATGGGAATGTTCTTCGTATTGAAATATGTATGACTGAAATTTTCAGGTCATGGGAAGTTGTGGAAAAAGATTATTTTTTTTTTTTTGGATAACAGCCAAGAGAAATGCGAGCATTAATCACACAGCACGTTCGCCAAAATGTTGTTCACATTTTGTTTATTCGTTAAAACTTCGTAACATAAAGTTATTCTATTCTTTATATTTAAAAAAGATGGTTTCGTAAACTTTTTTTTATTTGCTTACAAAAAGGGCGGGCTGATTGATTCTTCTTATGATTTTAACTGAAAGAAATAGCACGAAATATCCCTATACCGGTACTGGAAATATGAATCATTACCGAGAATAAAGAGTACAACTCTCTTCTCTGTAGTTGCACTGAAAGTCCACAGTAGTTTAGATAGAAGTAGATTCTCATCGACTTGCGTGTATCGACAGGAATAAATGACTGTCTAAAACAACATTTATTCAAGAATTTAACGTGTTCCATGTCCGTGCACTGTATAATATAAAATCATATTCACCAACTAATGCATCAAAATACATACAATTTTTATTCGTAAAAACCTCCTATACTTTTCGACCCTGAAGATGACCCAGCAGGCTCCAAACATATAGGAGGTTTTTACGAATAAAGATCGTATGTATTTTGGTACATTAGTTGGTGAATATTATTTTAAAATACTTATTCATTAAAATCTACCATCAGCTGTAAGTTTCCGCTATGAGAAGTCATTCTGAGGCAGTGTTCAACTACATAAAAAGAGAAACGCACAACTGTACACGAAATATTTTTCAGGACTGAGTACAGAATAGCGAGTTTCTCTCTCTTTATACAGTTGCACACAGCGTCAGAATGTTTTCACGTGCACGGAGCATGGAGCTGAGTGCGGTCTTTGGTAGTACAGGCGTGAAGAACTGTGCAACGCACCTTTTTCGTTCGTGAATATGCAGTGCACTTTAGCAATCAGCATACATACTGTGGAAAATTAAAAAGAAAGAAATCGTATAAAAATTGTAGTAGGAAATTATAATATATTTTCCCGGCGTTTCAGTTCTTTCGAAATCGAGCACGTGTGACAGCTGGAAAGGTCATTCTTTCCGACAAATATTCTAGCAGTCCGTAAGTTACGTCATGTACATTACGTACATAATACGCTAATATGTAAGGCCGTTATACTTGCCGTGGGTCTGGGTTCGGTTTTCGATTTAACTTCTTCTTTATTAAATTTCTAATTTAATAAAAAACATTTCTCTTCTTCCTAAATTTTAATTATATATCGACGAAGGCAGACACAAAGTTACTTAAACTTTACTCTAAACTGAGGAGGAACACTGGCTGCATACCTCTCTGCTGCTAAACTCCTTGAAAACAGCTTTCATTACCCACTGAATGCGAGAGTGTGGAGACCTCAATTCTGTCCCGTCGTTGTACACAGGAAAGGTCCGTGCCTGTACCGGGAATCTAAACCCAAATCTTCGGTCTCACAATTAGCAGCCCAAACTGCAAATTAATTTTACACATGAAGCAAGCGATTTCATTCACATAAGCGAAGTGAATGTTGCACACCACCCATTATACTCTGATGGCAGTACAGTTTTGAATTTCAGTCTGGTTAACAACTAATGTTATAGATATCTTTTACTTTGTCTCAAATAAAACACTACCACATATTCCAAATTTGAAATCCTTAATGACTCGGTGCTTATAGCTATATCTTGCTTGGTGCTGCAGCCGATTTCTCCTGCAGTTAAGTAAGGTAAAATTTAACAAGTAATCATTGAAACAAATTTAAAACGAATATGCAACGAAAGTGAGCTTAGATGCGACTCTAATAATTTAACATGTTTAAAGTCATTTACGAGAAATGTACTCTCGGTCTGTTTCAGCAGTTTCTATTCTGTACGTCGGATCTTACAGCAGTTGATACATCCTATGTTCTGCAGACGTTATTCTGAAAGTGAAGGCAAATGTACACCCCTGCACACACAGGGCTGGGTAAGCATACCTTAGGACAAGGAAATTCTAACACAGAGGAGACGAAGGCACAATCCTGCTTGTCTTATGGGCATTTCTATGTTATAACTCAAAAAGAGAAGGGGAATTTATGTACCTCCCGGCTCATACTAAAAAGATGGGAGGAAAAAGAAATAGCATGATGAAAAAGAAGGAAAGAGAAATACTCGTATTCGAGAATTAAAAGGTTTTCTCGACAAGCATGGCGCTGAGGAGAGAGTGAGGTACTATTCTCACAAAAATATAGAACGTTTCCTTTTCTTAACATGTCCGTCTGTCCGTCCTGCTGTTTTTACTTTTATTTTCCTCCTCTTTTTCTTCTTCTGCTTCTTCATTCTGGTAGTTCCACGCATACAAACAATTTCCCAGAGTTCTATTACCCAATTCATGGAAAATTGGAGCTGACTGCGAGAGAATGAGGACGGGTGGAAGGGTAAAATTTTCCTTCCTCCAAACGTTTCTTGCCTCCACCCACTTCCTAGGGTTTCTACTCCCCTTGAGTACCATGAATCTAAGTTACTGCTATACGCCGCAGTGAAGCAAGAGGAAAGAACGTAAAAAATAGATAGAGAGAAAGAACGAAAGAAAGAGATGGAAACTAAACAGGATATGTAAGAAGGAAAGCCCCTACAATGCAGTGGGCAGCAGCTGATGTGCACACTGTCTTGTCACCACACTTTCTCTGTCTCGGGTTCTCACAGCATTATGTGGAGTTGTAATCTCGTTTCTAGAGGAATAATTGTATCTTTAGAAACAGCAAAGTGTCACTTTTTTAACATGGTTTGGGTTCGACAAACGTAAAAGAGACCTAGACGAATACCAGAATATAATATTAAAATGGATATTAAATTGGCAATTTGGACATCATTTATCAGGCTTAGAGAATGTCCACCCGAGGGCTGTTTTCAATACTGTCATCAGCACTGGGGTTCAATAAAATAAGTAGTATTTTCGATTAATTAAGTAACTATTAGGTTCACACGAAAGTCTCGGACGTGTAGAGGTAATTATTTCTGTTTTTATATAGCCATATCCATGTTGGTTGTTTATTAAATTAGTTGCGGTAGATAAAATATGTGGTATCCATTAATACATATTTTCAGGCATGTATGGGAGATTGTTTTAGGTGTAATAAGGTAATATTTTACATCTGTGCATAGGTTCACAAACTTCTGTAGTATATCGATGTATCCATTCTTTATAATGCATCCTACCTGAGGATGGACAAATGAATGGCCGAAACATGTAGGAGGTATACTAGGTTTTATGGTATATTTTCTTATACTTACGTGCATTTATTGGTTCAGCTATCACATCTATATTAAAATCTTTCACATCTATATTAATATCGGTCGCCTATCAACAAGTCAGCATTCTAAGTAGCATTTCCCTGATTGATATCCAATTCAGACGACCTGAAATATTAAGTTCCTTTTTCTTAAACATCCTTTGTTTCCATGCAAATGTTAACATTTTCATAGTCCTCTCCTTCCAAGCCCATACTGATATAACGTTTACTGTTAATTTCCTACCTCATTTAACGCTAAATTATCTATGGTATTAAAACAGTCTTGAGTTACTGAAGAAGAAATGCATTAAACAAGCAATTTAAAAAGCATAAAATTATTTCTCCCCAGTGGCCGCGCAGTCTAAGGCGTAGATCTGCGGCCGAGCGCTTGCTGGGATCGTTGGTTCGAATTCCACCGGGGGGCATGAATTTTTTTCTCTTGTACAGTGTTTGTGTTGTCAGGTAGAGGTCTCTGCGACGGGCCGATCCCTCATCGAGAGGAGTTCTACTGACTGTGGTGTGTGCTTGAGTGTGATCAAATGAAAATTACAAAAACTCTGTACACCTACTGTGAACAGGTAGGTAGAAGACGGGAGGACTGCGAAGACGAGAAAATTATTTCTCGCATTAATTAACCCTTTAAAGACGAAGCGTATCTGTTTTATATAAGGACTCAGTGCGTACCGCGCTGTAAACACTCTCCACTTCGGTTATAAAAACCAATCTCTTAATGTTTTATAAGGCAAAAGTTGCTGTTTGTTCTGTGATCCGTACAAAACACTTAAACGCAATATGGGCAGCACGTAGAATTTTTTAATGTTAAACCTGGTGGCACGTGAAGTTACCGCTAGGCTTTAAAAGGTTAAAGTTGAATGTCAATCTTGAATATCTGTCGGGATATTTTTCTTAAAAACAACTTCCCATCTTCTGCACATATGAGGTTGTTGGTACAGATCGTCAAAAGGTCTGGCAGGCCCAATTGGGTGTACTCGCATTATATGTCGAACTAGCTGTGAGGTGTTTTATGTCAGGCTGCGAGATGTGGGTAGGAAGGGACCGCCTGTGCTGAGACTCTCCGGTATATGCACAGCACAGCTCCAGCTGCAGAAGGAAACTGCCATTCCTCCCCATGGGCACACTTGCTAGGCTACAAAACATGCGTTTAAAATGTAAATTACGCTTGTCTAATGAGACAGAGGGATCCTCTGGGTGCTAAAAGTAAATGTCGTCTTCTTTGCGGACGACGACAAAACTTTCTGGTCTGAGTCTGACGTTCCCATTCATTGAGCGGAAGGCGCGAAAACTAGGGGTGTGGTGAGTATCGTGTCGCCACATGTGGCATATTTTTGCTGCACTCTAAGCGCCTTTCAGCAAAAGTTACTATATCAGAATACCGAAAACTCTGTAATGTTCTGTTCCAACAGCTTGCATCACACATGTGACTAGGAATGATAATATGGGACACGTGTCAATGGAGGTGGTCGTGGCCTGTTTGTTGGATTTTCACGATATTATTCTGGAAAGTTTTCAGCCAGATGTAAACTTGAAACTAATTATTCTATAATACGAAATTATGATGCTATTTTAACAGCAACCGTCTCTGTGAAGTTTTATGAGACCTACTAACCTCTCTGAGCATATTCCTTCACTTTTTTCAGTCAAAGCAGAGCAGTGGTTGAGAAATTTCTGAAAACTCACATTTCCATCTTTTTCACAATTATTCCTCTTCATTTTTAAAAATCACTTTACAGTTTGGCACCATATGCTAATACAATGAGTGGAAATTAAGAATTATGGTTAATTAACAAAGACTTTCCTTTAGATAATAAGATACGGTTTTCATCTCAGTTTAATTTTAAGCTTATGCTGAGAAAAATATATCACTTTCGGAATAAAAATATACCTGTTTTTATTGTTCATATATCTTTATATCTGTTTTTATTGTTCATATATCTTGCTTCTGTAAGTAGATGTATTGAGACCGGTTGGGAGGGAGATGCTCTGATAGTCTGATACTTCTGTCTATAGAAGCAAACGTTAAATAAACTTTCCCCACACATTCATTAACTTCGTATTTTATCGCACATGGGTCTTAACTGTATGTTAATTCATTTGTACTTTTGAAAATGCCGTAAAACTGACCACTAATTCACTTTGCATCTGAGAGTAAAACTGAGAAAAATTCGAGCTAGAAAGTTCAGAATTAGATTCATTTTACGTAGCTTACCCTCCTCGCAGGTTGATGTGACGGACGGACGTTTAGTAAACATGAGGTGAAGAAAGGCGTACAAATTAGTAAATGTAAAATTTGAAGATAAGCGTGGAAATATAACACTAAAGTAGATTTCAGGGAACAAATTTTGTACGCCTTTTGAGTTAAAGTTAAGTAGGGCTCGATGAGGACAGCACAGTTTTATAACAGAAGTGAGAACTTTGTGAAGTGTATTTCTAAATGACGAACGACTGGATAAAAGGTCATTTGTTAAACTGATCAGTCTGCTCTATTGTTACATGCAGTCCCGTCCCTGAAGATCATTCCAAGTAACCGAGGCGCTAAAAACACAAGCTGTTGTAGTCACGTCTGTTTCAGCCTAAGCAACAAATTAGCTTCAGGGACCAACTGTAAATTTAGGTAGTTGCCCACTTCGCCAAAACATCACCGCATCCGCTAATGTTTGCCATTGCATCTTACACCGATTGCATCAAATCCAGTCTACTTCTTTCACATAAATGTTAACATCATACAACAATTTCAGCCTATACCTTGCTTTTGATCTCCTCTTCAGAATTCAAGACCAATATTTTTTTATGAATTTCACTTTCTCAGTATTCTTCCCACCCCATTCCTCTGTAATTTCTTATCCTATTGATGTTTTATAAATGGGCAGCCGGTCTATAAATTATGAAGTTACTCTCGACACAATTTTATCTTATTTTCCTTATTGTCTTTCTTCTAGGTCGAGAAATAACACAAAAATTTTTTTTCCAATCAAATTCTTTCCATGTTATTCAACTCAGACATCCAGGTTAGTTTCACTGCATTACAAATTAATGTACAATTGCCTTCGTCCTAAATATGTTTTAATATTACCATTAGATGTTTAGAGTTTATGTCAGTATGCTTCGGTCCGTAGTTATGCCTTCTTTAGCGCAATATATTACGTCAAGTAAGTTACTAATGTATGCGTTTCTTACATGTTGATGAACTGATAAATCTAATGGAACTTAATACATTACACATATTGTACACGTGTATTACAGTGTTAAGACCATTCAGACGTGTGGCAATTCGATATAACCTTACGTTAAGTAAATATTGGTGATTTCTGATTTGTGCGATATCGTACCTGAGAATCTTTGATTAAAGTGACGCACGATAACACAGTCGATGTCTGCTGCGTGAAGCTGAGACATACGCACGCTGCCAGTGCAGCCGAATGTATCCCTAAACAAACGCATAATTTCAGCAGCCATTCTATAGCTCCAACAAATTACCAGTTCATTATCTATGCAAGATAAAAATGTATTGCAAGATTTTTGGGATCAGTCTCAGTACCATATTTTAACCTTTTAAAGCCTAGCGGTAACTTTACATACCACCAGGTTTAACATTAAAAAATTCTACGTGGTGCCCACATTGCCTTTATGTGTTTTGTACGGATCTCAGAACAAACAGCAACTTTTGCCTTATAAAACATTAAGAGACGGGTTTTTATAACCGAAGTGTAGAGTGTTTACAGCGCGGTACGCACTGAGTCCTTATATAAAACAGATACGTTCCGTCTTTAAAGGGTTAATGTTCGATATAATGGTGTGATGTTACCTCCCTGGTGATGCTGATAACACCGTAACATGTCGGAGGTGTAAAATGGACTGGTAAGTTATAGATGACAATCGTGCATTTGGTTGGTTTTTAATTATAAATTATTGTCAATGCACGGAGACGAATATTATGAAGCAAACAGACGTGTTTGTTAGTGAGTATATTTAATGTTGCAATAAATTAATAAAAATTAACTTATGCCCAATGAATTTTGGTTAAAACCGAGCTGTTTGCTAGTAGCATTAATCTGTTTACATGTTAAGGTAAAAGGGTTATTTTACAGTCTTGTCACATAACAACGCACGAGAGTGCCTGAATATGATACTGGTTCTAGTTTTACAATCTATCGGACACTCACATCAATATATAGGAGTGTATCGCGTTGGTATCGATGTTTTGTACTTACGTTTAGAGTAGGTTTTGTTGATCTTAGCTGTTTCTCTGTCAGGGGTAGACTGCTGCTGGATGTAAGCAGACGAGTTGGGAAAGGGGGGGGGGGGGTGGGGGAAGAATGCAACGTCATCTACGTAACATTATATTGAGTTCGTGCACCAAAGGCTGTTTTGTTAGTAAATGTTTTTTTATCATTTATCTGAGACAAGGCACATAAACGTAATACAAAACGCTGGCATTAGACGTTATATCGAATTACCACATATTTTAATAGTTTCATTACTATAATACTATTTACCAAGCATTATGTTTTACTCAAAGAATAAAATCTCAGCCTATCAACATATAAGTTACGCATGCAATTGGAATTTATTTCGTCATAAATACTGCCCTGAAGACGAACCAAATGTGGGTCGAAACATGTTTCCATACACTAAAAGACCTAATACTGATATTAGTAAATATTTGTGTCGACAGGGATTGGGTGCTAAATACGTTAATACCATGTTATTCCATTAGCAAACCTTAAGAGAATAAGGAGTGTAATCTACTACGTTCAGGTACACGCGTGTAGACGGAACACAGCAAGGTGTCTGCCTAGAAAACTGAAGGTAGCAGTGATCTCAGGAAGTTTGCTGTTAACGTAATATTGGATATAAGTTTAGAACTGTCGTCGTCACCTTCATTGCAAAGTTTTTGAAAGTAACTTTGTCTTAACAATTTATTAGCAACTTGTGTGTTAACTTCCGTCCCTGTGACTTTGTGGCAGAGTTCCTAAAGTATTTATAACAAGGATTGTTTAAAATGTAATTGGTTTTTGTGGAGAAATTCAGTATCTGGAATATGCGGGTTTATATTACTGGCGGAAATTTTTATACTGATATCAAATCTTAAAGCTCCTTTCGAAGCAAATCTCTGCAACCCGTTTACGCATCGAGAGATAAGAACATCTTAAATCATTTCAATTAGAAAAAGTGGAAGAAACTTGCAATTTTTAAGACCTAGGTTTAGATGAGAAATAAGTATTAATGTACACTTCAATAAATAAACTTAACTCTTCTTGTTTGGATTGGATTGAATTGGCTCAACTTAGGGTCTACAGACTGACTCTGTAAAGGGCTTTAAAGGGGTAGTTACTCTTGTATTATAAGAAAGGAAATATTATTGTGACCAGCTGAACAACTTTCAGAGTCACAGAGAGACACTGTTGTGTTTCTTTCTCTTGTTACATGTACTGAATTAACAACATCAGTCAGCGAAACCACTGCTGGGTAACTTCCTTTACAGGAAGGATAATACTTGAGTTAGAACAATGGTAAAACACACTACATGAATAAGGACGTTTCGTGTAACCTATATTTTGGCGTGAAATATCATATGATGTTCAGAATTTTTTGCTCGTTCCTTTTGCGTTTATACAAAGAGACGTGTGGGGCTTTGTGTAGTGTGGTTTGAACAACCGCATCAATAAAAGAAGTCTCTTTATTAATCGGTTTCAAGAGTATGTGTGAAGCCTAGGCGACAGTTGCTGAATGTGTCAAAACACGGAAACACAAAGTAAAATTTATCTGTCTGAGAATATTTTTGTGATGTAGAAGAATATACGTTCTGATTCAAAGAGAGGAAACGGGGTGTAAAATCCTGCTTTAGTAATATTAAAACTAGAAAATTAAAAATCTCTAAGGAAATAGAAGAAAGAATGCACTCAGGTACCCAGACCGTAATTATTCTTAGTTAAATCAAGACTGTCTGAGCAGTCAGGCAATATTCACTTACCTAACAATTTCCCTATAGAAGCAACAGAAATTGCTACTTTATCACCATGACAACCGTATTTCTCAATCCACTTTATTCAGGCTTACATTTCGAATTTCCAATGTTACCTAATTCTTAAGCCCTGGATTTCATTTTTTTCTATCCGAAGAATTTTCGAAGCGATGAGCCTATTTTATGGTCGGGGTAGGGGAGGTGGCGGGCACTTGTGAATGCCGCAATGAGTCTTCGGTTTACATAAAATGCGGGGAGGACCTGCTGTACAGTCCTCACCTGTTCCTTCCTGCATGCTGCATACCCTACCCACGTAAGTCATTTTACTTTTATCACTGTAGCATGCGCTAGATAAATAATGCAAATTAAGAATTTCTTTCTTATATGGTTTGGCCTAATCCTTTAACGGCTGAATTCCTTTACACTCTAGTTTTTCGTCTGCTTTATTTTCGTGTATCCCAGTCTTCGTCATTTCTTCAAAGAAGCCTGTCAAATACCTCACACAACACAGCAGGTGATCATGTATTGAACTCGTCATTGCCTTGCTGTGTTTAGCGGAGAAGAAATCACAGCCGATTTTCAAATGAATCAAAAAATCAATATATTTCTTTTAACCTAATTCTACAGCACCTTACTTCAAGCATACTTACAGTATTTGCGTTTTTGTCTCTAAGTCCTTTCCCCACCAACTCATTTTCGACTTTTTGATGCGTTTTTACGAAATTCTGTTTTGATAGCGTTACAAATGGAAAATATTAAAACTTCATAGCCTTAACCCCAAAAACGAGGTTCTTACTACGGTGAATGTAAAGCCTAAAATATTATGGGATGTGACGCCGTGTAGTTTTGCAGAAATTGAATTGACATTTCGGATAAGAGTGCCGTCTCCATCCTCACGTTATCCAAATCAAGGAACGAAATTTCACTTTCCAAAACTGGTTAGACATCAGCATCTTATTTATCTAGATTTGAATGTAGGAAGAGTGCTCCCAGTTTTCTGGGTGGGTTCTACGGGGATATTATGCACCGGCCGATTTATCGGATTTACCATTATATATTACATGCAAACTGCATTTTGTGTGAGTTTGTACATAACCAAGCGAAATTCACTTTAAGTTATGTGACAGAACTTGATGAACAGCGACTGTTACTCTAGAAACACTTTTCGGTAACGAAAATATCCAAGAAACAATAGAATAGAAAATGTCAAGTTACCACGATAAAATGTTGGGTTTATTGTCATCACTAAAAATATTGGAAAATTTATCCACCATAATTTTCATCACTGTCCGTAATGTCTAATCTATTTGCTTTTCGTGAACGAGCTGAACTGGAGAATTTAATACAAATCGAAACGTAAATATGTACCTTTATATGATCACGGCGGTACGCAGGAAGCTGGAGGTTTATATAAACGATCTCTTATTACGTCGGATTTTGACGCAGAAGATTGGTCAGAGTCACTATCAGGCCACCTTGCCCCCGCACCAAGAATCTCCAGCACCTGTTCAACAGGAGGCTGGGCAATATCCACAGCCAGTCTGGACTCTGAGGAGAAAGCAAAACCTCTTGTCCATGCAGAGAGTAGCACCGCGTTACCTCCGTCGTCCCGCGTGTAAATTAGGGTGTTTAAATAATTTATTACGTCGTGATTAATTCTGAGATGGAAAAAACGGTACAGTTATTTTGGGAAAAGTGTAGGTAAAGTAGTGAAATAGGGGCAAAACAGGAATCAGAACTCGGATAAATTACACACCCCTTGTAAATACAGGGTGTTAATTAAAGTGGCTTGTCTTGACGAGCAGCAAGTGGACTGGATTTTGTCCGTATGGATTGTTGAGGATTTGATCAAGCAAATAGCTGACCGTTGTCACAAGTGCACGTGCACTACCTTACTGCGACTGCAGACAGCCGTGTGAGACTGAGATACTGAAATGCTGAGTGCGAGTGTGGGAATAACACGTTAAGTCAGTTCTGTTGCCTGCCAACTGGACTTTTCAGGAAAGTTCAGAATTCTCGTCAGTTCTTACTAACTTAAACACCCAACACTAATTCTATCCCATTCCTTCATTCTCCTATTAAACAGAAATTTTCAATAAACCTCCACACTCTATGTACAAGAGGAATATATATAGTACCTCTTCTTTACAAAAATTTAGAGCGGTAAAAACGTAGGAAAACATTCCCCCCCCGCACCCCGCACCCCCACTGTCTAGTTTCTTTAACATCTGCGTAAAACAAGTAAAAAATCTCATTTTATTAATCATGAAATGGTTATACTCTGATATTTGCCACACTGCGACAAACGAAAGAGGTAATTCCTGAAAAGTGCAAACGGAGAAAACGGGTTATTTCAAGCTTCAGATTTGTAATATGTATTCATAAAATATATGGTCATATTTGTAATATTGTTTCATAAAAGTGAAAACCTTAAATTGGCTGCACGTTTCAGGAGAATATATTCTCTTGAACACTGAAACAGTGTCAGTTTTTATATCATTGCTTTGCATCTTCAATATTAATTCAAAAACATCAAAGTTCAAAGCTTTATTTACATACGATCAAATATTCAAATCTGACTTTCTGAATTTACATTTGTCTCGATCTACAGAATTCTTTTTTATATATTGTTTGTACCGTGCATTTTTCACTACATAATTACAGTTACCAACTAATGCACTTAATCACTAATCAGTTTCACACCCTACATGTTTCGGAGTCATGATGTACGCCGAAACATGTAGGGTGTGAACGTGATTAAGTGCATTAGTTGGTAACTGTAATTATGCTGATCTACAGAGTTTGCTCTTCTCCTTTGTCTGACGAAACACATGTAAGGCGGTTTCTTTATTAATGGCAATGTGCTGGTTCTAGAACTACAGCTTTGCTGTAAAAGCATCATTGCTGCCATCATTATTAGCATATTATTATTATTATTATTATTATTACCGTCTGATAACTCCGTTCCATTGTGAAACCGTCACACAGGGGTACAAACATAATGCTCCGTCTCCCTGGCTGATGTATGATCGTTCTTTTTTCCTTCCAATTTGCGCGGTCCAGCACTGCACTGTACCTACCTTTCAGACAGCACTATGCACCTCTACGTAAAATGTGAATGCTTTATAAACAAAACAGGTAACATTATGTTATATAAGGCATTTTGTATAGAAACAAATGAAGATGGTGCAGCATGTCTAAAAAATTCAGTAAGTATGATTTTTTACTAAGTATAAAAAATTCCGTCACTGGGGTGTAGCCGTACGCCCTTCTTACATGTAGGACGCACTGTCGCTACGGGTTAACGGGCCAAAAGTTTGCCTTTCTGGAATGCTGTTCGGTATTATTTTTGATTGCCAAAAGTCTTGTCCTGTAAAAAAGTCACGGTATATATATATATATACATGCCACACATATGGGACTTACCTGAATAGGCCTTGCATGCACGCACAAAGTTGCAGCCTTAGTGGCCTAGAGTAACTATAGTGATCATAATTGTGGAGAGATAAAAATAATATCGTCAATGTGCGAATAATGGTTTTCGTGATGTCAGATGACGTTCAGTTTGACAGGTGTTCTGTAGACAAGTAACGAAGTAATAAAGTATCGGCCTGGTCCTTTCTTTTGCCTTGAATGTGGGACAGCTTCTTACTCCAACAAGTGGATTCAGCACTCCAGCAAACCATTGTGTCATTCTTGAATAGGCTAAAATGTGCAAGGGTCGCCTAACGATTCTGGCGGTTTCTCTCTGTCATTTTCCCTAGATGTAAAATTGTTTAATACTTTTCAGGAAAACACTGATTATTTTAACGCGCGCTGTAAAGTTTCCACCTATTTTAGGAATCGATTTACAATTCATAATTATCGATATCTCGTAAGCGGGGAGAAATATTCGTAATATCGATACCTCATAAACGTCGAATTTTGAAGTTTAAAACCGACCCACTTCAGTGATTTTTTGGCAACTCCTCCTTCATCCTGAGCTCCCACCTCACAGAGAACACTATCTCAATTATCAAATTCGTTTCTTCAGCCTCAGGGCGCACCCCACAAACAACACAATCTCAGCGGCCATGCGTCTTCACGTAAGTAAGTTCTCATATAAACTGTTTCTTATTTTTGTTCGTTCTTAACAAAACTTCGAATGTGTGGACTTAATAGAGTAAAATTCCCAAAATAAATTTAAGAACCGACTTTCTCATCCCAGTGGCTCAGTTTCGTTCGCACGGACAGAGATGCAGGCATTAATCAGCTAACAGGCCCCCTAAAACGAATAAAAGACAAAGAGACTTGGCACAGGAAGTTACCGCCTGTTTGGAAGTGACAGCTGCATTATGGCTGATCATTACCTGAATTTCGAGGAAATCAGCTACCTCCATCTTATTAACAGCGTCACATATCACAAACTAATTACCTAAGGGAAGCAAGCCTAAATCCAGGCCTAAATCGCTGTAATTGAAAAGGAGAGGCCTAATCAATGAATATTTTACCACATTTGATTTGTGAGTTGTGACGGTCGCTAAACCCTTTTACACGATGGATGCGCGTATTCAGTTCCAGGGAGGCACGGAATGTATGTTTGTTGTTCGTAATTTACTCCAGGCTGACGCAATATATTTCGATTAAATTAACTCGATTTTCATATAGAGGTTTATTTTAACATGTGGGTTGCCGGGATTTCACTCTGTTATTTTCCGCTATTAATCACATAAACGACGACCTACTGTTGCTAACAACAGTTTCATAAATATGTGTCTAAAGCACTGCCGTTTATACAGGGTGATGTCTATAGAGTGTTCACGTACTTATGTGTTCAGCCCCGCCAGCATGGGTCAGCAACAGGGTGGATTAAATGTTTGTTTAATGTTCTATAGAAAATATCGTGTACAATAAATACTGTTCATAAAGTTGCTGAACCAGTTTGCCCAACACTGAAGCCTATCTCTTTATTAAAGCTGCCCAGTTCCAAAGTGAATGTAGTTTTGTACTAACGCGGGGTTAATAATAAAATATCACATGTCCATGTCATGATTTTGAACTATAGTAGTGGAAATTTACGAATAACAGTCAGGTCAGAATTATGGTTATTCATAGCACGCGCGTAAGTTATGGCAGTTGAGGGAACGCTTTGCAAAGGAGTAGCACGGTGAACGCTGCAGACACAGATTTACGGGGCCATACTGCGTTATCCATGCAAACATTTATGACATATATTAACCTTAAAGGAATCATAAAATTTGGCATTTCGCAGAATTGATCGTAAAATGATTGAGGCAGTGGGAAGGGGATGGAATTGCGAAGGGAATATTTTGCGCCTTATAAATGTATGTTTCCAAATAGCTGTTGGCGTGTGAGTAAAGAAACATCACAAAGTGCGGTAATTATACGGCAAGATGTTTGCATATTTCGTATTCCTTAAACATTTGATAACTTAATATACAATTTTAAATGGAGACCAAGGATTTAACTTTATAGTGACCCCTAGAACACAAGATTGCCCTGAGGTATAAATGTCACAGTGCTGTCCGGAGGTCAAAACCTATTATGATGTCACGTGTTCTTTGATTCCCGTCAGAAATGTCGGATATTAAATTTTTTCTTATAGGGATTAACCCTTTAAAGACGAAGCGTATCTGTTTTGTATAAGGACTCAGTGCGTACCGCGCTGTAAACACTCTCCACTTCGGTTATAAAAACCAGTCTCTTAATGTTTTATAAGGCAAAAGTTGCTGTTTGTTCTGAGATCCGTACAAAACACATAAACGCAATGTGGGCACCACGTAGAATCTTTTAATATTAAACCTGGTGGTATGTAAAGTTACCGCTAGGCTTTAAAAGGTTAAGCTGAATTGCCTACTCCAACATCACTCAGGCGCAGTGTGACTATCCAGTTCTATTCTGATATAATAGGTCCTGTCTTCATTCTGGCAACCACTTTTGTTGTCGCCATATTAATCACAATTTTGTCTTTTTGTACTCCTCATTTGCACTAACAATATTTATAACACTTCATTTGCCTTTACTCTCCTGATTACTGTGCAGATAGGCCTATAGCAGTATTCTGAAACTTGTACATAGCTCTGTGTTGCGTGTGCTGTTCCAAATTTCAAAATTTAAAAACTCTTTCCCATATTTTGCCATTTTTATTTATTGTATAAGGGAATGCAAATTAATTATGTATCTTGCATGTTAAAAAGGTAAACCTCACCCTTAGAACAGGCCATGAAAACCGAGATGTGAAGTAGAGGTGCAGCTCCACTCTTTCTTTAACCTCCGGGCAATATGAGGTTAGGTTGTTGATGCCAAGTCCGGAAGATTTAACTCCGTGAAAGAGACACGTCATCAATTTTGCAGCAGGCTGCGTGGGCCCCAAATCTTGTCTGAACAGGTGCGGAAAAACTTGCCCCCAGCGGGATTCGACCCAGGCAGTTCCATCCCATAGAAAGCCGCTATACCGCCTCGTATCGTGTATGTACATATAAATACTGTTCATGCCCAGCTTACAAATCTATTGGGTAGGCAGAAGGATTCTCACAAAAATACGTAGCGGCTTCATAAGAACCAGGAGTTGAAGCTACGAAACTGTTTTCCAATTTCTTGTGTTAATAACATCGGCACAAATCCTGTACAAACGTCTGAGATGGAACGCAATGTGGCGGGTCTGACGTTTTGTGTAACAACCGCATGCAGAGTATAAAAGAAACACGCGACATCCGCTCTCGGTTTAAGGGCTAGTCTTGCGTTTAGTGATAACAACCAAAGAACTACTGGCGTTAGGATGTGGGCAGACACAGCATGGTCGTACCTACAGCTGTATGTACATACAGCTGTAGGTACGTACGGGTACATATGTACACATAAACTTTCACACACACATACATATGTACACACGTACGTACATAAGCACATACTCGTACCTACATACACACATACAAATATATAGGCCTACATAGATACATACATACATACATACATACATACACACATACATACATACGTACGTACATACATACATACATACATACGTACGTACGTACGTACATACATACATACATACATACATACATACATACATACATACATATTTTAAAAGGAACACTTTTCGTTTTAAAGTGATATGCGTGACAAAACGTTGAAACATCAAAATACAGCCTATGTCTTTTCAGCAATTTGTGTCAATGTAACACAGACACACAAAGTCACAAGCAGTATGCATAATATCAATTTATAGTCCTTGCTAACACCACCATTTATATATATAAACTGTACAATAAACGAGTATTTTGGAATATAAGTGCCCTACATTAACTTCTAATAATTTCGTTGAGATCTGTATCATATACCAGGTTAGGAAATTACACCCTCTGCACCCAGTGGTGCACATAATAGAAAAGAGTGTGCACAAGTGCTTGCCAGAACATCCTACAGCAACCGGAACATAAAGATGAAAACAGAAAGTCTGTCATCAGACGGATTTCCCATTTAGGGAATATTCGCTGTTTTTTAAGGATTAACCGTCTGTGATTTCGTACATAAATTTTGATTCTGTTGCCGTTGCCTTCAATTATTTGTGACATTGAATTCAGCCTTTAGTCACTGCAGCATCATGAGAAACATCTGTGAAGAGCCGCAGACATCAGCCCCACTTTACATTAACCCTGCACTCGAGTGAGGAAAAGCGTCTGATGGTGGTCATATCATTGTTCTGTCATTTGGATGCGGTATATGGACCGAGGAAGGGGCTACAGGTAGGGATTGGAAAGCAATTTGACTCAGTTCTGGTTTCAGTATCGGAACAGAATGGATTGAAGTTCGGGGAGTAAAGGCAGAAGACGAGTTAAGATTGGTAACTTTTCTCCACAGTCGACTCTTTGCCCATAAATCCAGCGCTAATGGAATTTTCATTGAATTTTCTAAAAGAATAAATTCAAGTTAATATAACCCATATATCTCATGGCTGTAGAGTGTAGCGAGGAAAACTCTGTGGCTCAAAATCTGTTAAAGTGACATCAGTTATTTGCACTGGCTGAACACGTACTCAAAAGCCATTGAACACTCTAATAGTGCCATCAGCAATTAAAGTCTGCAGTCTTACATTTACGTACACTCTACAAAAAAGTACAGTTCCTTCATCACAGAAAATATACCAGCCTATCCCACTGGCCGTGCCGTCAAAGGCGTGGGTCTACGGCAGCCCGATTGTTGAAAGTGCGGGTTCGAATCCCGTCGGCGTGAATGTCTGTCTCTTGTGGGTTTTGTGTGTGGTCAGGTAGTGGTTTCTGCGTGAGGCTGATCACTCGTCCAGAGGAGCCCTGCTGAGTGTGTGTGCGATCGTGAAGCCTTGATAATAAGGGGACCCTGGCCCACTGGGGCTGTCGAAACATGAGGAATAAAGAGACAGACTATAAACCAAATCTGTGAATGACTTTTATGGAAAAAAAGTTATTTTTTGAGAGAACTGTACCAAACAAATGTGTGACATATCAAAGTGTTCCTCACTATTCCAGCAAATGGTACACAGAGTTACCACTGCGCTTTAAATATTAAGCCCGAAATTACTATAAAACTTTCGCGCTTTACTGTTTAACCTACATAAAAGGGAATCCGTTGTGACTGCCACCAAACCTTGTCACTCACAGACTTGGTTATAGTCAGACGATATAACAAAGTAAATTTGTGTGATTTTTGCATAAAATTTTGACTTGGTATCCTTTTTGAATTGTGCAATTGTCTCTAACTGATGTATAGATATGGAGAATAATGAACAGCAATCGTTCTAACAAGATGTATACCTCAATTTGAAGGTTAAACGTAGCAGTTTATGTTTTGTTGCCCAAATGTTTTTTTCTTTTCTGATGCTGGGTGAATTAGCAAATCTCACTACACGTACTAAAGCAGTGATGATGAAGATGAGGTTTCATTTTTATCCTACATGACTGAGCATTAATTACGCGTATCTCAGTTTTAACTGCACTGTCCTTTCACAACACACCACTTCTCTTTACACCACCCCAGTATTTTTTAATATTATAGACTAAAGCATTACAGTATAACAAAATTCCACGCAAGCCTCAACAGTGTCAAAGCACTGACGATCGCACAGTTTCCTTAGTGCTTCAAATTAAATCGAAACTTAAAGTAGAATTAAAAGATTTTTTATATCCAGGCCCGCCTTGTAATAAAGATGAACAATTTCGCCTTCCGCCAAACCTCTTGACCTGTCTTTGAAGAAGAAATGCACTGATTCCAATTTCGGATGTGATATTTACCTTCGGTCTGTTGCCCTTGACATTTCTATACCCATACATATTATCGTCAAATTGGTACACTGGCAAGACTTCGTCCTGCTCTATCCTTACATATTTAACACTCGCGCTCCAGAATCTGTTATTTTCACAGGCGTGACCTGTTGTACACGCAGGCTCCATTTAGCCTATATTAACGCTTGCTGTAAATACAACATAAAAAGCTCACCTCAATGTTTGTTCATTTATTGTGACGTCTAATATTAAGTAATGACAAATTCGTAACTCTTGAAAACCGAATCTAAGGTTTATGGCCTACATGACTGGCGACAACACAGGAATAAAATCCAAAAATTAATCCACTAGTACTTGAATCTGCCCATGAAGCATGTCACAGAAAGGGGGTCATTAAACAAAGAATAATGTACAAAATATTTGGGATAAGAAGACTCAGCTAAAGACCAAAACAGAAAGAACTTGCTGGCTGCTCGAGCATACTTTAGTGCTCGCCTGTGGAGAAATATACAAGTATAAATGAAGAATTTTAGTGACGTAATGAACGGCAGAGGCTGACATAATTACTCGAAGGGCAGAGGCTGACATAATTACTCGAACGGCAGAGGCTGACATAATTACTCGAACGGCAGAGGCTAACATAATTACTCGAACGGCAGAGGCTGACATAATTACTCGAAGGGCAGAGGCTAACATAATTACTCGAACGGCAGAGGCTAACATAGTTACTCGAAGGCAAACACATACCAGTAATATTCTGTCCTCCGTAAATCCATAAATCCCACATGCATTCATTGGTCTGTCATTTAACTCGGAGTTTTGCTTTCGGAAACTGGCGTTTTAACCACCTGAGAGACGGCGTGGTCAGACTACTCAAACTAAATAACCACACACACACACACATGCTAACTCCATGTAGCAGGTTCCTTCCTGAGAATTAAGAACTCAGCTAATCAAGAAATCCCCCCAACTTTACAGAACCCACAAGTTTATTACCGCATTCACAAGGGTCCCTCACGTGCTCCTACCCTGAGTCAGATTAATCCACGCCCTGCCTCCCCATCCCACTTCTTGAACATCCATTCTAAATATATATTATACATTTATTTTTACATGTAAGGAAGTAATTTGTGTTATTTTCTAAACGCCTGAATGGAGTTAGGATGTTTTTGCACAACAAAGCAACAACTGAGGTAAAGCTCGTCACAAAGCCGCCTGATATTGGGTTGCTTCCGTATTCGAAAACAGGAACTAGAAAATCATTTGCCATCAATATTTCATGCACGTAACAAATGCGATTTTACCTTCGCAGCTGTGGTTGGATCTACATCCAGGAAATGCAGTCTCTGTACGGCAAATCCCAACCTAAGGATCTTTAAATCGCCAAATATAAACATTCTGTTATTACATATCCGTATATATATATTGGTGTGCCTTCAGCCATTCACATTACGGTTACGTTATGTGTTGAAACCACAAAGTAAACATGAGTTGAGATACACGTGTACAGACCTTGCTTTCAAGAGGAGCGCACTATCACAAGGTATCGCAGTGTGCAGGGAACTTCATTATGCAGGCTACATCTGTAGCCTGTACTTGCTTACCAGGATTGTTACAGCTACCGAAAGAGCACTGTCCCTAAAATCGAAAAATATTTTTGTGGGTTCGTACCGTATTTGTTGCCTGGATTTATGCCTTAGAATCTTTTGTGTTTTATAATGTCTTGCCCAGAAAAATGCCTTGCGATGGGCAGATCTCTTGTCTTACCAAATGTCTAAAAGCAAAACTCAGGTTTTCGAAGAAAGGAAATTACTCGACCCTATTGTTCTGTAATTTATTCCGGTCATAAATGGATTAACACACACATGACATTTGACCAGAACATAACAGCGAAGCATAGGTTGTCTGCAAAACCAGACGTCACCAGCTGTCGGGATGTAGACACTTGTGTAGACGTAACGTTCTGTTACTGCATTCTGTAGCAGCTGTTACAAATTTCTGCATGGTCACGGACTATGAAGGTGCTTCGTCGTGTTATTGCGCGTTGTCCCTGGTGACAGTTAGGGTAATACACTTATAGTGATCTGAACCACCTCCCTGCAACCCACGTCAGCTTAATATTTGTTATGACTATCATCATTATCGCAAATATTTTTAGGTTTACTTCCATTAAGGCCTTTTACTTTGGCGTTGAAATATTCATGATTTTGCAGCCTTTGTGTCGTTCTCCTTAGGTTATGTCATCTTGCCTTATGGTGGCAGACGATATGCTTCCATCCTTCCCACACGTTTCCTCCATTTCCGAGAGTACTGGATGATGTCTTCAACTGTGTAAATTTCTTGTTATTTTTTACTCTTAACGTTGTTTGTATTTCTTTACTTGTCAAGCGTGTTTAGAACAAATATAGCCCTAGAAATTTCACCTTTTCTGCTTCTGATTTCTTTGTGTTTCTTTTATTTAAACTACGAACGTCCGAAACATACTTAAGTGTCGCTTTCTATGTGATGTTATATCAAGTGCTGTTCTTATTTGTGGTCATTTTTATCAACACGCCATTCAGGTGCTCCATTTATTTGTCATTTTTGGAGTTTAGATCCACAAATTTGTAACCTCTCAATTCGTCCGACCTTTAAGCCTAAACGCCACACTATTCAAGGATCCATGTTAAGTATTATAACACTTAATTAATTTGATACGCGAAAAAGTAGTTTGGAAAAGGATGAAGGATTTCGATACGCACGAGGTGCACTTTTTTTACGTCACCTAAATCAGGATGAATATGGTTATTTCAAGCAGCTGTATTTGTGTCTTTTAATTTTTTAATTGCGACGCAACCTTTGCATCTTGATATGTTGCGAAATGCCGTATTTTGAGACCGAAAAGCCTAGTACATCCTCTGGTTTCCTGTAAAGCACAAAGATGAGACCACCTCTACGAGTTTGACAGCTGCCGACTGAATATTCCCCTAAGAAATTGAATTACTTTGTTTAAATTGCGTAAATTTTATGGTGGAAGTGCAAAAAATAGCAAGAATTATTAGTTTTTTACGGATAATTCTGCTTGAGAAGAAGCCTGCAAGAAACAATGTTACGAGCTCCATATGACTGTGGTGAAGTTTAACGAATTAATTTCAGTAAATTTTAGGTTATGTACTCCATAGTGAGCCATTGTGGAGAAATTCTATGCAGTTTAATTTAGGTGTAATTTGAAGTAGCGGCCATAGTGGACCGACACGCGCCATAATAAAATTCGCCTGAAGTTTTGTGTCAAATTCCAGGACCAAATTAAACCTGAAGCAATAACGTGGGTTTCAAAGTGAAATGTGCGGAAATAAGGATACATCCTCGAAATGAATCTTTAATTTCCATAGTACGTTTTACACAGCGTAAAGTAATCTATATGTTAGGTACATAGTAATGCAACAACATTAACTTGCTGAGTGAAGAAGAACACAGAAGCTACACGGCACAGAATTTAGAATTATGCTGATATTCCTTAATCTGTTTCTAGATACACACACTATTATGTTTTTATTGAATCTGAGAATATTTATTTGAAGACGAACGTGTTTGATATACTTTCTGCCGTAAGCATCTTCTGGGATGCGATGGAATGTAGCTATTTTTAGATACACAGTGCCCTTTCCTAATAAGCTGCCTCCCACTGTCTTCCGGTGGATGAGAAGGTCCCTGCGAAAGTGGCAGGACGGGGCCCGCAATGTTAGTGTTTTACCGATCTATCAGCATGGTGGCGACAAGTGCCAGAAATCAGTAATGTTCAGTTCTCCAGAAGAACCCAAGTAGGACAAAATAGCAATACTGCCTCTTCTATGGCTTCAGAGCTCAAATCAGCCGCCTCATTTTCAGATTTCTAGCTCACACACAATCAGACGCACACACGTACACCCAGCAGCACCCTGAGCTGGTGACCAGCCCGTCACAGAGGTCCCTACCTGCGCAGCAGAAAACAAACACAAGAGACAATTACCTATGCCCTCAGCGGGATTCCAGACGGAGATTCCAGCAATCACGCGGCTTCAGCCCTACACCTTAGAGGGCACGGCCACCGGCATAGGCAAGAAAGTAATTAAATAAATTAATAAGGGAGGAAAGAAACAAATTAAACGACAGAAAGGAGGACTCTGGACTGGAATGAAAAAGACGCATTTAGCAACTGTATGTATCGTGCAGGTACGTAGCCACACACATGTGTGCATGTAATATACACAAAGGATTACAGTAAAGTACACAGAAAATAAATAACGCAATGAAAACATTGCGTAACCAGTAGGACAGCGTCTGTCCTGTCTGCAGGTTGCCGTGTTTTCCTCATCGAAACAAAATGCAGAAGCTAAACCCTGTTGTTTACAGAGGCGAGTAGAGGAGAGCTGCAATAAGGGGAAATGTTTCGTTGTACAATACAGCGTAGAGATTCGAAGTTACGGTGTTGACCTTTGTTGACAATGTGTATTTAATATTTCTATTATTTCAAGTTTATTTTAATCGCCTTTTTACACATTTCCTTAATAGCTGTATCATGTGTACCAAGTTCCCAAGTTAAGGACTATGAAAATTAGAAGACATCCATCACTTTGATGCACTTTTCACATTAATGTTTTCGTCCTATCAAAATTGTGACTGTGTTTATTCAATGCTGTCTCAGACTTCCGTCTCGTCATTTCCAGTACCCCTTGTTTTTGAGCCATCTTGCTTAGACAGCACTATATAAATCACAGATGTTTATTGCCCAATTTAGCTGCTGAGACAGAATTTAATCCAACGACCACGTTATTTTTTTGCGTTCTTTGTGTAGTTTGTGTTCTGTTGTACTTTTTTGAAGCTTTGCCTTTGAACATTTTCCCCGTTAAGCTTGCACAATAAAAATGAAGAATTGAATTATCTGCTGTCGACTTCTGTTCATTTAGTTTTTATGTTTTAGTGTATGTATGTACGTATGTATGTATGTATGTATGTATGTATGTATGTATGTATGTATGTATGTATGTATGTATGTATGTATTATGTATGCGTTTATGTGTGTATTTACGTATTATGTATTTATATATGTATGTATGCGCCTCCATGTATGTATGTATGTATGTATGTATGTATGTATGTATGTATGTATGTATGTATGTATTATGTATGCGTTTATGTGTGTATTTACGTATTATGTACTTATATATGTATGTATGCGCCTCCATGTATGTATGTATGCATGTATGTGTGTATGTATGTATGTATGTATGTATGTATGTATGTATGTATGTATGTATGTATGTATGTATGTATGTATGTATGTATGCGTCTCCATGTATGTATGTATGTATGTATGTGTGTGTGTGTGTATGTATGTATGTATGTATGTATGTGTGTATGTATGTGTGTATGTATGTATGTATGTATGTATGTATGTATGTATGTATGTATGTGTGTATGTATGTCATGCACGCCTAGGCTATGAATGGCTACTTTGTAGTGGTCATTACGCAGTACAGCCAGCTCATAAATAAACATGGATTGCAGAGAAATTATTTAAGCTTACTCTACCAATATCCATTCACAGTCATTTTCAAGAAATGTGAGTGCGGGGTGTTGGTAGACTGCTGATCTCTTAACCTGAAGTGCTCTGAGTAAACACGGTCCGTGCGTCACTTTGACTACCAGGCATCCCACACGACTGTTCTGTGACAGAAACTTCGCACTCTTGCTGACAGACAGGTGCCTATCAAGCAGGCCGTCATCCCGTCACTTTAAAGTTTCTTTGTACACGTTGCTGCCCCGTCTCAGGTGCTTCACTTTTCATGTTCCTGACTGTACGCGGAGTCCATCATGGCGTGTATCGACAACGACCTACGATTCTACAGCGGCAGCAGTATGTCTGCCTACAGCTCCAATTTCGCAGTCCACTGGTCGAAGCGATTGGAAAAGAGCAAATATTCCCCACTCTCCCCCCCCCCCCCACTTCTAGCTGGAGTCAGTTAGGGCCACTAACTGACACACACGACCGTATGTGTTGCAGCATTGTTCTGGAACGAATTACAATTTAAACCCAGATTATTTTTCTGAAACGATGATTGTATAATTTTAAGTCACTTCAATTGATTTGAGGTTATTTAACTAAGCTCTCCCAACTGAAGAATTTTCGTAGTGTCCAAGAGATTTTACACATCTGGTCTGGTATAACGTTCTTCCCTAATACTGAAGAATTAGGGCGGTAAGAGTTCTGCACACAATATGGTTACCAAATAGGGTCTCTGTGTCTTAGGGAGGAACAAAATTTGAAAATGTTCCCGACAGAATAAAAGGATAATTTTTAAATCTAAGAGAAAGCAAGTTGTAAAATTAGGGAGAAAATTACATGATGCAGGGTTTAAAGGGGTAAAACTCTCACGACATGCTATTTGTATAATCAAACCAGGGATAAAATTGGCGAGACACCTAGCGCGCATGGGAGTTATAAAAAATTCTTTCAAAATTTTGATTTGAAAATCTGATGGAAGAAACTGAGAATAGGTACAAATGGAAGTAATAAATATTAAACACGAATAGGTAAATGTGGAAAAATAAACTTACTTTGACTGGGGCAGGGTTTTAGCCCTTGTGAAAAATATAACAAACTTTCGGTTCCCCGAAAACTGAAGAATTTCTTAAGTAGAAAGGCGACTATTGGAATCTTCAAAGCATTGTTTTGGGATGTTGGTTAAATACCAAAACTAACTTTCTTTGACATGGAGCGTTGATCAAAAACGGTACAGAACTCTCTACACATCAGGTTACTTTATGCGGCCCGCAGCCATATTTTCAAATTATATGAGAAATGTGAAAATCACAGAATAATTTAGTAGGTTAGATACAACATTTATTTTCATTTTTACACGTGGGGACCAAGAACTAGCCAACAATGACAGCTGTGGCCCTTTGGTTGGAAAGGTTGTACATCCCTGGTATAAAGGATTAAATATTAAATGACAGAATGGACACCACGTCCGTTTCCTCGAAGTAAGGAGGCGGGGAGTGAGATTGGCTGCCCACCCTGATCTAGAGCCAAGGTTAAATAAAGATTAGAGTTGCACCTCCACTCGCCTTCTAGGCCTTCATAGCCTGTTTCAAACTGAACTTAGTTTCTAACTTCATACTAAGTGAGTGAAGAATATTACATATTGGAGAGTTTAAACATTTGTATTACTCATTTCCTACTCAAAAAGATTAATTAATCCAAATCAATAACGAAGAGATTGGCGAGATATGTAGCACGCGCACAGGATATTGTGAACCTGAGTGTTAAATTTCAGTCGAAAACCAGAAAAAATGTATTTGTAGCTGGGAGACGGATATTAAAATAAACCTTAAAGAAACAGCATGTGAATATATAAGGTGCACTCAACAGGCGTGAGCATAGCAAATCAAATTTGGGCACAATACAAACAGAATCCTTTTCTTAACATTGCAAGGCCCACTAGCTTCTTATGTTAGCCTGAAATGTGGTGACGGACAGAGTACTTGCAGACAAATTGTATCTCAATGCACTCTCTGTAAGTATGAAAACTGAAGGACTGTTGCCACGTGCATATGCAACCTGTGTTGCTTCAAGCTGATACCAACTTTACGGGCATTGCATCCAGTAGGCAGTACGACCGCTTTAGCCTACGGCTTTCCCAATGATACTTCCTGCCTGCAATTACTTCATGTCACTTTAAACAAAAACAACGTTAACTAAAGAACACGCTTTGAGATCTAACTAACTAACTAACTGCATGGAGCAGAGGCCTTCTTGAGAAGCTAACAGTTTCTCAGCTAGTCAAGAAATACCCGGCATTTTATGGAACCAGGACGTTCATTAACGCATTCACAAGAGCCCGCCACCTATCACCATCCTGAACCAGCTCAATTCAGTCCATGCCCCAATCCCATTGCTTGAAGATCCAGTCTAATATTATCCTCCCATCTACGCCTGGGTCTCGCAAGTGGTCGCCTTCCCTCAGGTCTTCCCACCAAAATCCTGTTTGTACCTCTCTTTTCCCCATACTTGAAAGATCAAAATAACGCTGAATTAATCTTACGTCGATATTATTTTAAGCTCCTTTGAGTGGCTGTCTTTAGCATTATGTTTAATTGCGTTATTTAAAGATGCCATCAGCTGCTAAGATCACATAGTGACGATGATAGATAAAAGCATTTGTAAGGAGTATTTGTGGAGTGATTTTGTCCGGCTGAAACTGGTGTAGCCGAAAACAAAAAGCTGTCCCAGTGCTAATCCGCCCACCACAAATTTCAGATGGAATATCCTGGAATCGAATCAGTGCCCTCGCAGTGAAAAATCAGCGAATAACCACTTGAACTGTGGTGTGACATTGATAACCAGTGTTATTTCTTATATTTTAACACATTAAATATGACGCTTTCTCGTGAAAAATATTGTTCTTTCCACAAATATTGTGCTCATCTAAAATTTATAAACACCTCTGAACAACATTCTGTTACTAATACTGAGGTATCTATTGCAATGCAAATTGAGTTATTATTTGCTTTGAAACAGGAGGCATTTAGTCCCGCCGAAATAACGAAATTCAACATGCCATACACCAGATGCCAAATATATTTGCAGTCCAATATTAAGAGCTATAAATCTAGTCATTTAAAGCAAAGTTCTTAATTACTTGTTGTTTAGAGAAACTGGTGTTTTATTTACCTACTAATCAACATTAAGCCTCAGTGTTTTGCAGCAATTGTAATGTTGTCGTCTTAAAGCCTGTATGTAATCGCGTAGCATCACGAATGCAGTAGGTTTAAAGCGCCGTTTGAAAGTACACCGGCTGCGGGTTATTAAAAAAAATGCTAGTACGTTGTACTTAAGACGGTAAAAATTCTCACATTTTGTTTTTCCATAAATGAACTCTGGTATTGCTGGTTAGCTTAGGTTATGATTTTCCAGCACAAAGAGTGAAACGGCGGAAAGAAGCAAAATATTAAAATTGTGTCTTGTGTTTTCAAGAAGAATTGGAAGCAGAAGTACAAGATGCAGGTCAGAACCAAAACCTGCGCGATGCGCATGTGGTTGCTGCTTAGTACACAGGTGCCCAGGACGTGGACCGAATCACAAAATGCGGACAAAAGGTCGAATGTTCCACTGTTAGGTTGCATTCAGCGGAAGCCCGACGTTAGAGCAGCGTCTTTTGTTTCGCTCTGTGGAGAAAAGCCTTCCACAGGTGCTGGAAGTCTTCCAAGTAATCAAGAAATTTCCTCTCTTTTGTGGATCCCAAACGTTCTTTACATGTTTTACAAAGCAGGCCACAACATATAAGTTACAATGAATTAACAGCTACAGCTTCACGATTTGTACACCCCACCAGATATTGTCCGAACGATCAAATCAAGAAAAATAAGTTGGTCGGGACTTGATACATGTAGTGGCCGATGACAAATACAGTCGGGATTTTGGTGGGAAAACCTACGGACAGACACCATTTCCAAAGCCTAAGCCTGTACAGGAAGATAATATTCAAATGGAACTTAAAGGAAGGGGTTGGGATAGCGTAAACTGGGTTGATCTTTTCCAAGATAGGGACAAGCAAGAGGCTGTTTTGGAGGGGGGGTCAATGTTTGGTTTCCTAAAATAAGGGTAAATTCTTGAGACAAGGAACATTTATATACATGTATATTTCGTACATTTATATATTTTAAATATTTATCCATATTAATATTTTAAGTAATTTAATGTTTTTAATTTAATGTGCACATGGATGGCTAGTTCACATTTGTGAAGTGTTACTGTAATGTGATCCTCTGACGATGATCCCTTGAGCGATCGAAACATGTAGCAGTGTTCAACGTGATATTGTAATACAAAATGTCTGGGAACAATGTAGTTAAATTTGTTGGAATGATTTTTGTGAGATGATTATCGACACTGCACGAATTAACCCATTAAATACGAAGCACATCTGTTTTATATAAGGATTCAGTGCGTACCGCGCTGTAAACACTCTCCACTTCGGTTATAAAAACCAGTCTCTTAATGTTTTATAAGGCAAAAGTTGCCGTTTGTTCTGAGATCCGTACAAAACACATAAACGCAATGTGGGCACCACGTAGAATTTTTTAATGTTAAACCTGGCGGTACGTAAAGTTACCGCTAGGCTTTAAAAGGTTAAACAATAATAAAGAAACTACAATTACTCTATCGTCTAATAACAGATTTAATCCAAATCCGTCCAGTAATTTCGGCATCTAAAAGTGTCAGAAGGACAGACGTAGTGCTCCGCCTAATGTACTTATTTTATGCGCTTTGTGAACACAAAATCAGTGTTCCAAGAGGGTGTTCATACGTACATCAGCAACAGTCGCGTAATACCCGGGCAGCTAGAAAGTTCCGACCATGGCGTTTACGAGCCATTGACTTTCAGCAGAGACCGAGGGGTTGCACACCCTCTGATCTTGCAGATCCTCCCTAGCACTCTCGACCAAGCCAACTCCTCACTACTCGTCAGATGTCAGCATCGCAACGAGCCGTGAAGGGGAAGGGGTGAGGAGCGAAGAAGAAGAAACCGCAACACTTGCGTGCAACAGTGGATTAAACTTAATCTGGCAGCAGAAGATCTGCAGGTATTTATTAGCTACAGTTCTATAGAGAATCTTGGCTGTGTGTCAAAATCCTTGTTAAGTGCTGAGACTTCTTGCTTCATGTTAGGGGGCCCGAAAAGTAAGGGGAAGTTGTTGTCAGTTCTCTTAGTTATTGATTCTAAACATATGCTAAGATACTGAAATTCTATAAATTTGAAGGATTCATACAAGCATTTTAACCGACACAGGTGATTTTACGAAAAGATAAAGGGTGGCTACATGTTTCCACCTTCTCACAAAATATAAGTTTTTAAAATTTATGTTATCTTAAAATTAAAAATCTTGATTCTGTCTGCTTATTCATTTTACGTTATCATACAAAAATTAACCTTAAAATGAGAGTTGGTGTCAAGTGTTATTTTGTCCATTAAATGTTTCGTAAATTAACTGTCATAATTTTGTGAGAAACGCAAACCTTGTAACCACCTTTCGTCTTTTTATAAACCACGTTGTGTCGAATGAAGCGCTGTGTATGATTCATTTAATATTTTCACAATAAAATGGCTCATAAAATTCACCTCAATTTGCCCACGACAGCTTTTCGACGCTTCCTTTCTATTGTTCGTTTTAATCACTTTATGATTCTAAGGTACACAACGTGTAGAACATAAACAGCTAAAAGTTCCCCTTAATTACTGCAAGCAGCATGATTTAAATGCGTATGGATGCGAAGCGTTATTATTCCAAGCATTTTGCACCTCGGCACTTGGTACAAGGAAGTAGCCAAATTCACACCCAAGCCCTTTGCACTTCCAACTGGTTCCCCCCTTCCCGCAGGGTACCAATTACATAGGATGCGGCACAAACCCCAGGACCCTTCTAAATCCTGTAGAGACAACAAAAATCCATTGTTTTGCTGACTGCGAACAGAGATTCCTCGATAACCCAGTCCGATCCTAGTTGCTGTACAGACTGAGATGTTCAAATGGAAGCGTGTCGCTAGACGTATTAAAGGCTAAATAACTGGAGCTTGTTAAAATAAAACTTAGCAGTAGCAGCAGAATCATGACTTTTGTTGGACAATAGGCATTTTAGTTATTTACATTCTATAAAATAACAAAAATCACCAACTAATGCACAAAAAGTATGTTATCCTCATTCGTAGAAAACCCCCTACATGTTTCGACCCTGCTGCATCATCTTCAGGGAGAAGAGTTTCGGTACTCTAGGGTTGCACTCATACAGTGTGAACACTCCGCAGCCGCGGCCGCGGGGAGGTCACACTTCCCTCTTAACGGAGTCAGTGACACATTCTCACTCAACTGTATAAGTGCAACATGTAGGAGGTTGTCTACAAATGTAGATAACATACTTCTTGTGCTTTAGTTGGTGATTTTTGTTTTTGTATGATATAGCGCACGGATATGGGACATATTGAATTCACATTCTATATTCCAAACCGCATTTTGGCCCTTGCCATGGCTCAGGCTGTTAGCCGCAGGCCTCCCACCGTGGAGGCCCGGACTCGATCCCGGGTCAGTCCATGTGGGATTTGTGGTGGACAAAGTGGCACTGGGACAGGTTTTCTCCGAGTTCTTCGGTTTTCCCCTGTCAATTTCATTCCACCGGTGCTCCATTACTAGGAAAATGAAAAAAATAATAATAATCATTATCTTCATCACAGGGTTGCACAAGAAGCCTCAAGGCTGCGGTGCGCCCGTAGCGTCTGCTGCGGGGCTCTTCAACACTAAAAGAACTGAATTTTTGTCTTACTGTGAGGCATTTCCTTGTGTTCATTTAATACGGAACCAAGAAAATATTGTTCAATTGTAGGTGGCCTGCTCGGAATTTTAATTTTTGAATGCTGTAGGTGAGACGTTTTTCGTACAAAGTTATTGTAATACAGTATATTAGAATTACAGATATGGACAATCTCTTCGTCACCGTTCCCTCTAAGCTGCGCGGTTGATCGCCGGGCAGTTACTGAAATGCTCCGGCGCGCCCTGAATTGTTGCCGCACAGCTGGAATTTTTTAAATTTCATTGTAAATATTCTTATTATACATATTACAAAAAACGTTTAAAGACAAGTGCAGTCGTCAGGTCGTGTAAAAATTTTTTGCTCAGAGCAGTAGCAGGTCTGCGCAGCTGTAAAGGATTAGATGGAACGTTGCTCTTCGTATTTGTATACTGATTAACGCGTTTATCTTGACTAGCAGCTAGTTAGGGTAAAGCATATAGAAAACTGTTTTAAGATGTGAGATCCCACTACCACTTCCGAATTGAAATTATGTGATATAAAGTTTGTCCTTGATGTAATTTTTAATAGTTTAGCCCGATGATGGCTTTAGTATAAAAGTCGAAATATATAGAGATTTTTTGTAAACAAAATAAATTTATTTACACGTCAAAGACCGTTGCCTCAGCGGAGTAAAGAACTATCTGGCTTATAAGTTTTTAACAATGTCTTTACTGTATAATGACATATGAATATTTATATTTGTCAGGTATCTCATTTCCAAGAACTTGTCTTTCGTATGACAATCTATTCCCCATTTTCCACGCACGCTTCCCTTCTATTAATTAAATGCCAATGTGATGTCCTATTCAGGGTGATGCGTTAAAATTTTGTACAACAGACAGGGTAGGATGACTGAAATTTTCAAGATTTTTCAGGAACACCCTGTGTAAATATAGGTGTAAAAAGGTAAAGCGAGCCCATTACAGCCCTGAACAAGCCCTTTCCACGAGCTTGAGACACGCAGATTTCAAGAAAATCGGCACTTGGAAGTGGCAAGGTTGTCAGCCCTATTCACTGGCCGCCTTTACCTCCCCCCCCCCCCGAAACATTCCTGGCACTGATTTCTGTTAGAGGCTGAGTCGGATCCTAAGGCCACACTGCGGCTGGAAGGATTATGCGAAATAAAAATTCAAATAACGCCATCGGAAATCGAACCCGAAACCTTGCGACTTTCATCAAAGTGACTCAACTAACTGTGCCACCGCGTACCCTAACACTATAGGGGTACTACCGCAAATTAGACTATTGCCGCTTTCTTCCACATTATTTTTAATTGATTTTTAGTTGATCATCTCCACATTCACCCATATATAACATGAATTACAGAAGGGGGCCATTACATAAGCCATTAATTAATAAACGACTCACTCTACAAAGAAAATCAAATTTTAAAGTAGTTAATTGTTCAAGTACTGCCTAGACCTTTATGGAACCCTTAGTGCTTTACTCTACTGACAGAGCTCAACAATCGATGAGACATTTGTGTCAGTTCTTTTGGCGGAATTCTGGAAAATTTTTTGAAAGAGGGAATGAAAACTACTTCCTACATCACTCCCTGAAAATTATCCGCAGTAATTACACTGCACCTCGTTCGACTGCAGCGAACACAATATTTACAATTCATACCGCATCAAAAATAACGTAATAAAACATTTAATAACATGAAGCAATGCATTAACAGTTCAACAGTAATTATTTACGGGTTAAATTCATTAAAATCCATCTGTATATGTGAGGCTGTTTGCTGCACACGCATTATCACCAGTAGCGACACGACAGTTTTTGTACTGTGTGTGTGTGTGTGGAACAGTGTGAAATGAACACACACACATGGCGTCAAATTGAACGTTTCCTTTCAGTTATTGAAGCATCCTCTCGGTATTAATAGCTACCGAAATAGAATTTGATAACAATTTGCATATGAAGCCCTGACAGTACAAATGGAAATAAATCATCAAACACGTAACTGTGAGACAGTAACGATATGTGCTACGTATGGGTTTATTCTTGTATGCTATGGATAGACATGGCTACCAAGCTAGCCAATCAAATATTCTGAATTAACAGGCAGCAAGCCGTACTGTGACTACTTTCTACCAAAACATATCCATCCATTTTCGCATTAACCCTTTAATAACGAAGCGTATCTGTTTTATATAAGGACTCAGTGCGTACCGCGCTGTAAACACTCTCCACTTCGGTTATAAAAACCAGTCTCTTAATGTTTTATAAGGCAAAAGTTGCTGTTTGTTCTGAGATCCGTACAAAACACATAAACGCAATGTGGGCACCACGTAGAATTTTTTAATGTTAAACCTGGTCGTACGTAAAGTTACCGCTAGGCTTTAAAAGGTTAATATAGTTATTACATTCGCACCTTTTATGTAACTGGGCATGAAACTTATATTCTGCGTAATTTTTTCCGGATCGTAAGAAAAATCTAAGGTACGGCTCCTGCATTCTGAAATTGTTCTTTAAGTGCCGTATTTACAAAAGCTACAAATGACCAAGCCTGCCTAAGCAACGTCGATGATAGATGAATGAATACGAATATGGACTATCTGGTGGGAAAGGCTCCTCTGCTAAGCTGATGTATTGGGAAGAAAACTATCCAGTCCCTTAATGCCAACCACAAATTCCTCACAATATCTGCGTTGGACTGTAACAAGTGTATCCGTGGTCAGAAACCTGCCGCTAATCGAAGGAAGTATACAGAGCGTCGGGGGCCCCGTTCTGCATCTGCACTACACACATAGAGGACTTCAGGTGCAGAACGGAGCCTGACATTTGGTGCCCCCCTGATGAAGGCGGCTGGACCCCCGAGACATGTAGGGGTGATGCTGATACAAATATGTAATTGTAAACAGTGTGTGTATTTGTTGTTCTGCCTTAACAGTGTAAACATACGCACGGCGAACAACACAGTGTTTATATTATCTTCCCTCCCCTTTCACCTGTAACACTGGACCATTTGGTCCAAGCAGGGAAGCTTCTGTCTTGTATTTGGGAAGTCCTTGTTTCGAAAGTCGGCTGCCATTGCTCGTACCGACTGATTGACTAACGTATCTTCGTGATTTTCTGCAGTCCTCCCGGAAAACTCTAGGATTAGTATCTCAAATCAGACAACTGGCAATTTCGACATTCTTTCAGATTCGCTGTTGTTTAAAACTTCAGCCTTATACCCAATAACAACTAATGAAAAAACAAAATAACGAATTGCATGGGACGGAGTGCTTTGGACGCTGATGATTCCTCAGCTAGTCAAGAAATTTCCCATATTTCATGTAATTAGAACGTACGTCGTCATGTTCACCACAGACCCCAATCTCTCTCTCTCTCTCTCTCTCTCTCTCTTCTGAGGCACGTCAAATTTTTCACAGCCATCCGATCCCTTTCTTTAAGATATACTTTAACATTTGTCGCTTACTTGCGCCTAGGTTCCCTAGGTGAGTTCCTTCCTAGCCTAAGTACTCGTGCATCGTTACACAGTCACAACAATGGAACTGTACCTTTGCTCCTAATGCTAGAATACCTCCCACTACTTTCAGTTCTTTCATTATTTTTAATGTTTGTCTGAAATTCTTTCTATATACACGGTAAAACAAACCTTGCCAGAGTAATATATAGTGTTACTTGTCTGTCCTCAAAAATTAACTTTTAAACTATATCTTAGCCTATTTACGGACGACTGATTGATCACATGAAGTTATCTTCACTCCTGGCAGGCGTACAACTTTTAATTTCCACTAGAACAGATCTCAGGGCTTAACTAACCTCCTGTTCTTTTAGAACCTCAGGTATTTTCCCTGAATTGTTGCTACTGCGGTACGACGCTGACAACTCATCGCCTTCCAGAACGCACCCCATTGCGCCTATGCATATCTGTATGTTACTCGCACGGTGCCTAATCACAATTAAGTAAGCACACGTTCACACCAACAAATGCACGGTTATTACTCAAAATATTCTTACATTACAAAATTTTATTCTAACATGTTTCGATCCGTGTTGAGATCATCTTCAGGGATACTGCGCCTATCGTTCATGTAGAAACATCTGACTCCTAAACGCACAGTAAAAACCAGACATCTGCATCTGAACTGCATATAAACGAGCTGCTTTTATACACATTTTATAACAAGATATTGCCACGCTGCATGTGTAATTTTGGTTTTTAATCTTATCCCTGAAGATGATGCCAATAGGGATCGAAACATGTTGGAATATAGTTTTTTAATGTAAGAATATTTTAAATAATAACAGTTCTTTGGTTGTTATGAAAGTGTGTACGCACATCTTCTTTGTATGATGCTTAACCCAGCACACGAGGAATACCCATTTGGCTGCGTCTTTATTTACATCTTTAGGCTTCCACGGCGAGAAAATTGTATGAAATCTTTTGGGCTGATAGCCGTGTCAATTGTTTAAAAACTTCCGCAGTTACAGAGACAGACTCTGTCTCCATCCTCAGGGAAAGTGACCTGAGACTGGATGGAGATCGAGTCTGTCTCTGAAACGTCGGAGGTTTTTAAATAATTGACACGGCTATCAGCCCAAAAGATTTCATACAATTCGCCTTTATTGTTGGAAGGTTATTGATGTAAGCCCTTTGTCTTTAAATTTTAAATGTCATTTGTGATGCACAAACAATTAACCCTTTAAAGACGAAGCGTATCTGTTTTATATAAGGACTCAGTGCGTACCGCGCTGTAAACACTCTCCACTTCGGTTACAAAAACCAATCTCTTAATGTTTTATAAGGCAAAAGTTGCTGTTTGTTCTGAGATCCGTACAAAACACATAAACGCAATGTGGGCACCACGTAGAATTTTTTAATGTTAAACCTGATGGTACGTAAAGTTACCGCTAGGCTTTAAAAGGTTAAACTAAAATACAAATTTTTGACCTTCCAAGTATCCTTGTTAAATATTCAATGAAAGGAGGATAACATTCAGGTGTTTATATCCAGAACGTCCGAAGTAAGTGCGTTTTCACGGTTAATATATTCACACTTACTACTGAATAAATCATCAGCTAAGATGATCATTAAGAGGGGCGTCTCCAGGGTTGGCATTCATACGTGAAAAACAGAGACAGAAAGAGAGAGAAGTAAATTTACTTCCACTGTGCCTTATCAACATTCAACTGATAAAAGTAAGGATGATGCGTTTCCCTTATCGGCCACTTAGGGATGGATGTAATGTGAACATTTAGTGTGGGAGGGTCCAAATCAGTCTTTAACGACGTAATGGAACGTTAATGTGGTCTGTGGAGTAAGTGATTCCATAATGGTACCCACTAAACTGCAGCTGTTTGCTCTGTAAATTATTGGGTAACCAATGAGAAGGCTCCGTACAGAAAACGTTACGGTGACCGTGATTTTGTGGAGTGGATGTCTGACGAAATGATATATGATCGTGTTACTACCGCGGCAGACAATCACTTGAACAAACTACCACATACCAACTGCCACTTGAAGTTACACTACAAATAAACTGTTTCGCAAAAAATCGTCATTGATACTTAGAAACTCTGCTTTAACTACGCACAGCATAACGTCAAATAACCTTGGAACACCGTTTATAATATCTGTCTCCGTATAGCAGAGTCCTTCTGGGGAAGCTAACAGGTCCCTACCTAGTCAATAAGTTCCCCACAATTTATGGAAACCGGAGGTTCGTAACTGCATTCAGAAAAGCCTGCCACCTACCCCTATTCTGAAACAGAGCAGTCCAGTACATGCGCCCCGCTTCACGTCTTCAGGATCCATATTAATATTATCCTTCCATCTATGCTTAGGTCTTCCAAGTGATTTCTTTGCCTCAGGCTTCCCCATCAAAATGCATTATGCACCTATTCTCTCTCCATGTATTCTACATGCCCTGCCCATCTCATTCTCTTTTATTTGATCAACCAACAAATATTTGGCGAACAGCACAGGTCAAGAAGCTTCTCGTTAGCATTTAGAACGTCAGATGTTATAAATAAGAAGCAGTGGCCGTAACACTGTGCAGATATTTGCCCGCAGCTCTGAGGAAAACACTGAAAACTGTATCAAAGTAGGCAGTGGACTAAATGGGATTTGATGTGAGGCTTCTGCTGTTTTTTACAGCCTGTTTTCATCACTTACACTAAGAAGAAATAAAAGATGTAGGATTTTAGTCTGAAAACATGAATGCTTGAGACAAAACTGAATGACACTATTGCAGAAAGGAAGGCAAAATTAAAGAAAGATGAGGTGGAGAAGTATTGTAGGAAAGTGTAATTTGTGTTTAACTGGGACAAAATACGTTTAGCTGGAAATACTTAAAGAATCGTTTTGTAAAGAAAACAGAGTTACCTACCAAGAGGAGTAACTTGCCAGTACGTGTTATTGATCAGACTTACAGTGTACATAACTCGCGCAATACCGTCAAAGAACCGTACTCATCATAGCAGTCAGTCTTCCACCCATTAGGCCACGTGCCTTTATTTTTTACGTACCACCGTTTTTATGCTTTTTCCAAAGGTTTCTGTAATTTCAGTTGTTAATAGAGAACATGGCAGGCGATTTACACAGAAGAAGTTTCGCTACAATTATTTACTAAGTTTATGGTTACACAAAATTTCCACTTCTATTTATAACTGACCTGCATTAACCTTTTAAAGTTTAGCGGTAACTTTACATACCACCAGGTTTAATATTAAAAATTTCTACGTGGTGCCCACATTGCGTTTATATGTTTTGTACGGATCTCAGAACAAACAGCAACTTTTGCCTTATAAAACATTAAGAGACTGGTTTTTATAACCGAAGTGGAGAGTGTTTACAGCGCGGTACGCACTGAGTCCTTACATAAAACGGATACGCTTCGTCTTTAAAGGGCTAAATACTTAACAGGAAGGCAAGTATGACAGGTCAGGTAACCCCGCGAAATTTTAAAAACATCTGCAACAATTTTTCAATAGGACAAAGACCCTTTCCCATTTTTCACAGAAGCTTCTTTAGTAACAACAACCTCTATGTGCTGAGATAACATTCAGGTCACATCAACAGTGCAATAAGAGAGTAAAGTCTTACAAATAAACTGCCCTGATACGTTTACATAAGTACCTGTGCCACACTAATTCTGGCAAGTGTTCTGCTGTTAGAACGCAAGCTTCAGGGTTTTTCTTAGCCCTTTAAAGACGAAGTGTGTTTGTTGTATATAAGGACTCAGTGCGTACCGCGCTGTAAACACTCTCCACTTCGGTTATAAAAACCAGTGTCTTAATGTTTTATAAGACAAAAGTTGCTGTTTGTTCTGAGATCCGTACAAAACACATAAACGCAATGTGGGCACCACGTAGAATTTTTTAATGTTAAACCTGGTGGTACGTAAAGTTACCGCTAGGCTTTAAAAGGTTAAACTAATCATGTCAGTTTATTGCGTTACGTTTGATCCACACCGTGCCTGTTATAAATTACAGTCTTCTACAAGTTTCCAGTCGACTGGAAGAGAAAACTTGAATATAAAGTGAAAGCATAAACTTTCAGAAGTGATGCTGTCCTGTCTGTAACGCGTTTTCTGGGGTGAAAAACACCATATTCATACACAATATTAAGTCAGGGGACAGAGGCTTTGCGTTCTTGATTTTCAAGTGTATTAATATACTGGCAAAATTTTGAACACATTCCTTCTCATGAAATTTCTAGTTTTACAACCCAAAGCCTCCACTTTTCTGGAAGATGAGCGTTACTTGTTTAACACAGACACATTCTGACGTATAACAGAAAAGACAATTTGGGTTCTAAGTATGCATGAGCAGAGCCCAATTTCCATTTTCACTCCCACTCTCTTCTTCTGAAGCTGAAAAGTTATAATGCCACTGTATACAAGAGTCTTGTCAAATCCTCCTTCGTCCTTTTCCTCCGTACAATCTCACAGCTATTACAGGCTTCTGCAGAAGGAGGGACGTCGGATATATATAGAGTAGTGTCTGTTGGGGGGGGGGGGGTAGAGAAACGGGCCCAAGAACTCATCTTCATTACACACAACTAAATAGCCGCCGCCGCCACAACCACCACCACCACCACCACCAGCACTAAGAGTAGCATCAGTGGCGGCATCACGAACGACCACGGAAATACGCTTCTAGGCAGTGCAGGCAATGAGCTCACATAAGACTAGCATACTTGGTCCCAGCTTGCTCTACACACAGCTATTTAGCGGAAAATAGCACTTCGATGAAACATCACTGCTTGTCTCACGCATAGTGTTTGGTGAACCACGCTGAAGATTAGAAAAAGTGGGAATGCATTCTGCTTAATCTTAGTCCGTGCTCTATTTCTGGCGTTCAATTATGCATTCTGTCTGCATACAGTGCATGTAATGGAAGCATAATGAGGATGAAGTGCCTGTCTGTCCACATGGTTTATCTCCATGCCCTGTGAATGCCTTAGAGTTAATTTTCATGAGCGTAATTACATCAAGACTCTGGGGGGTAATTTGAGAAAGAGAAGAGAGAAATTTAATATCTGACGACGCCTTTAATAGCTAAGCTTGTGGAATTTTAGTCACAGACAAATAAATGAGTGAATTAATTTTGTCAATCAATCATTGAAAGAATGTAGACCACTACTGGAATATTACCGACAGGACAAAAAGAAGTCCTCACAGAAAATCCATCCCAGTGTCACTTGTTCCAACCACAAATCTCACCCTGCCTCGCCTGGCAACAAACCCAGTTTTCCGAGGCCAGAAACAAGTGAAAAGGAGATTGCAATCTCTGTTTATATCATTCTAATAATTTATGCCTCAGTCTAATATAACAACTTATTAAGCATTATGACTGCATGGCGTAAAACTTGTTTCGACACAATCACGGAATTTTCAGGCGCGTGGGCCTAAAACTGGCGAACAAAGTTATGTCCTAGAATGAGATGTACAGCATTAACCCTTTAAAGACGAAGCCTATCTGTTTTATATAAGGACTCAGTGCGCACCGCGCTGTAAACACTCTCCACTTCGGTTATAAAAACCAGTCTCTTAATGTTTTATAAGGCAAAAGTTGCTGTTTGTTCTGAGATCCGTACAAAACACATAAACGCAATGTGGGCACCACGTAGAATTTTTTAATGTTAAACCTGATGGTACGTAAAGTTACCGCTAGGCTTTAAAAGGTGGACAATATTATGCTGGAATATCTCCTGTCGATGTACTGAAACTGCCGACAAAGTGGCTTCACATACCACAGTTTCTGTTCGTACAGTAAGACTTCTTCAGTTACGCAAGAAACTTCATGCATTTTTATGAAACCCGATGGTTTGTTACGGCCTTCACAAGGGCTCGCAAGTGATCCTTATGTTTAATCGGATGAATCCAAAACACACTGCCCGAAATGGTTTATTTACTATCAGCCTTATCCTTTCTTCACCTGAATCCTAAATGTAACTTTATTAATTTTACAAGAAAATACCTTATACACAGTGCAAATAAATTGGTACCTCACCTAAAGTACAAATTTAATTACGGTATAAAACCTCCTGTTTGAGGCACTTTTAAATAATCTGTACGTATAAAGAAGAAATCGAAAAAAATTCTGTGCAGCAAAAGACGTACATATATATATATATATATATATATATATATATATATATAAAGTTCTACTTTAAAACAGTTTTGGTGTTAGTGTGGATATCAGGGCTTATTGCGAGAGCAGTCCGTGTATGATTAGTGGATTAATAAAATAAACGTTGTGAAGAAGTAATAACCCGGTAACAGCACGTAATTTTTCGCGGCGTATTTCACCAAAGTCTCACTTGCCTCGTAGGTCAATAAAGTTTATCGACCAGAAAACATTTACAGAAAATACTAAAATCTCCCTGACAAAAAGCCACATCAATGTCGAATCGAAATCCAACGTTTCGGAGAGGCATTTTCTCCATTATAATTTTCGATTGGTATCGATACTGATAATCATTTGAGACAGAGCAGTGTACCTAAACTTTGCTTTAAAATCAAAATCAATAGAAATATTTCCCGAAAATATCTTAGTGTACTTATCAGAGCTGCAGATCTTGTATTTCAGGTTAGTCTGTAAGATGCTGTGGTTAATAGTGTTTGACTCTCAATTAAAATTTAAATTCATACGATAAAGTTTGGTCAGCGTCATGTCAGCTTCCCGTTTAGCATATTACACAATTCGCTCCACCCACAAGAAGCCCGCTTCCATAGTAGGTGCAACCAAGGTCTTGAGTCTGAAGTACAGAAAAAAATTTTTATGCGCGGAAAGAAAAGGGAGCAAGTAAATTTACAGCTCATGAACTGAAGATCAGAGTACATCAACTATAAGACTGAGGAAACATAGAAAGACAGTTTATCATGATGGAGTACCTTGCTGTACATACTAGATAGAGTAATGCTGGTTTGTTAGTGGGAGGGGCGCCGGGTTTTATTGGTGTAGTATTTTGTCGCCGGAGTCGAGTTATGGTCTGCGTCTTCATATAAGCTGAAGTGCGGTGTTCATGTCACGACAGCCTACAGCGAGAGAGCGCACTAAAACCTCTTTGAACATAAATAAATTGCGTTGAATGTGAGATTGATACAGACTCAATCAAGTCACTGAAGCCTTTGACACACATTCAGGTAAATAACAAACAAGATAGGCAACGCAAGTGTAACGTTATATCGAGGCAGGTTCGCGTAAATACCGGTGCCGTGGAAAAGCCATAAGCATTATATATTCTGAGTGTGTGTTTCTGTAGCCTTAGTTATCCAGGATCAAGTGTGCAAGCGCCGTACTATATTTTCATCTACGGCCTGTCTGACGCTACCATATTTTCCGCATTATCTCATCAAAAGGACGAATTTGCGGGAAATATACTGATGGAAATAAACTGCATGTTTTTATTTTCTCTACATCTGTCTGAAACATTTCTCATTCTAAGAATCATTCAGCGAGGTACTGTTATAAACGTATATATCTCTTCATGTAAAGTGCCCGTTATTCTTGTCAGATTTTAATAAAACTTTAGTGTTCTCGACAGATTTTCTAAAAATACTCAAATATCAAATTTCATGAAAATCCGTCCTGTGGGAGACCAGTTCCATGCTGAAGGACGGAAAGACAGACGGACGGACAGATAGGACGAACCTAATATTCGCTTTACGCAATTTTGCGAACGCGCCTAAAAATTTTTACGTATTAATTTTGGATAAAGTTGATCGCAATAAAGAACACTAAAGCCAATTGACGCTTTAAAGACTGAAACGAAACTAAATTACATTTAAAACATCTGTGCCTATCTCACCGAGAGCGGAATTATCTCCGTTAACCAATCGGTTAATTCTATTTGGATATTTTGCTTTGCATGAATTCAGGTACCCGCCGCGGTTTAAATAAGACCTTCGCTTTCCTGTGATGCTACGTAGCGTAAAGTGGTGGTTACCGACGTTTCGGAACAGCCTATCCTTCCCACCTTGAAGGTTTAAACAGTCCAAGAAGATTTTTCTTCGGTAACTAACTACCAGTCTACACTGCGTAACATCTCAGAACAACGAAGATCTCAATAGAGTCACTATCATTTATAAGAATCGCAGAATGAACGTACGTACGTACGACAGACCTTCAGAAAGTTACGTCGTGTTTTTCTGGCAGTCACTGGTGTGAGGTAGAAAACTTTCACAGTTGGCAACATTGTAATTGGTAATGTAACATTTAGGACCGCGGATGGTCTCGACTTTGATACAAGAAACAATACATTTTGCAGCCCCAGACTTTAAAATAAAATATCTGGGAGAAGTATGTAAAATTTCTGAAGATACCTCGCACACAATACAGAATCATACAACGTTACACTTGTGGTACGTTTCGTAACCACCGACATTTAAAAAACTAACAAAAAATTCAAGAAATCTAAGAAGCCAATTTGCTGGCTATTAATAAATATATGGGTATAGGTATAAATCCAGTTACTCTTAACATCAGCACTAGATGGATTTCACTCAAAAGCTTCAAACTGTGATAGCTTTACTTGGGTGTGCCACTGGTTTAGGTGGATACTAAACTCGGTGCTAAGTATTTATAACATAATAACTTCAATGGGCATTGAAATCGCGACCTCAGAATTTGCTTACCTCTTGTGATATTGTGTTCCGAATTAGGATCGATTCACATTATATGGCACGACACGACACGACAAGACAACAACACGACACGACCAAAACCAGCGTGCATTCACATCTACCGTCAGTTAAGAGACACGACATGGAGTGATAGGTACACACAGACAAAATATTCTCTGCCCTCAGTCCCAACGACACTGCCCTTGTCGTTCGCTGTCTGTGACGGACTAGTGTCAATTCGAGCATGCAACAACCATAAAAGGATACTCTGTCGTGTCGTGTCGTACCGTGTCGTGCCGTGCCGTATAATATGAATCGATCCTAACTGCTCTAATGTGAATGTTTAAATGCACCATCTGCGAGGTTCGGTTGCCAATGGCGAAAACTTAGTTCAATTCAAGCATTATCAAGTTCCGATGTCCGTGTTCCATGCTAAGGTTTTGTGTATGTGTGTGTGTGTGCGTGCGTGCGTCGTATTAGCGAAGTGCCACTACAACACGATAGCCGGCAATGCGGAGTGCTCTTTAATACACCATTCCCCGTTCCCTTCTCCCAAGGGGTGCTGTAAAACTCTAGCCAAGTGCAGCAATATAAGCCAAAACGAACTCTTGTGGTTGTACTTCCGACCATGTGCGCTGCGCCCTCACCGCAATTTTCACTTTGAGGTTATCCAACATTGACTTGAGAGGTCACCCAAGATGAGAGTCGTACTATGCGCCCCCCCCCCCCCCACACAGGATCAGTGTGAGAAAGAGCTCTATGTGATCCTGTTTTTATTGACTTTCCTGTGGTCCGTATTCGGTCTCATTTTCCGCATCTATTGCTTTGCACCGCCCTTAATTCTCAGCGTTTCGTGGAAGGCATGAAGTTTAATCAGCCGAAACAGCTATATGGATAATTTTACACATGATACAAGAACACTTTACAACATAATCAAATAGTCATTAAAGCCGTCCTGAGACTTTAAGCGAGGATAAGTTTATACAGAGTGTTACTGAACCGTTTACAGAAACTTTCAGGGATCACACACTGGCCAAGAAGTGACCATGTGAAACTGAGAATATGTCATCAAAAAGGTCTCATTTTTCTCCCAATTTGCGTGCAAGTAATGTCTGGGAAGGTAGGTGATCCGCAAACACTGGCTTCTGAGGTCAGCCATTTTTAATATTTTTCTTTTCGGTTTCATAAAAGTTTATTGGTTGCGCAGTGTGTGTTATTTGAATGGTGTTATTTTCAATTACTTTAGGAGAACTTTCCGAAGTGACGGGCACCGAATTCACTGCAGTTATTGCAGGCAAGCATCATGTTTCGGCGTATCTTGTCAAAGATCCCTGAAATTTTCCGAACAGCTTGACACGTTGATAAGATTCCAGACGTCTCATTCTCCTCTTTCAAGAGGGGTCTATAAATAAGGTTGTTGAATTCTTTAATAGTACCAGCCATTCTATACGAGTAGATATGCATCATTATTCTTTTGTCAGTGGGAATACTGTTGGCAACAGATGATTTTATCTCCCATGTTATTTATCTTAACTGTTTAAAAAGTTATGTCACGTAAGCAGATCGCTTTATTAACCATTTAAAGACGAAGCGTAAACTGCTTCATTTAAACATCCAGTTCGTACGGCGCAGTAAACACTTTTTATGTAGGTTATAAAAACCAATCAAGTTGTGTTATATCAGGTAAAATTCTCTGTTTATTCTGAGTTAAATACAATACAGTACAATACACATGCATACAGTGTGGGCAGAATGTACAGTATTTGAAGGTTAAAGCTGTTGTTGCATCAAGTAACCAGTGGGCTTTAAAAGGTTAAATATAATTTCTGTAACATGAATGCTATTGTCTTTAGGCAATATTATACAAAGCACGAAGTCCAAAAATCGTTGAACACTAATTTGTTTTCTTAGTTTGTATCCTCGTCTTTTTAAACTTTTGAAGTCTAGCGGTTATTTTATGCAGCATCGTGTTCAACACTAAACATTTCTACGTTCTGCCCAAACAAAGCATTTCATATACCTTCTATGTTCCTGAAGACAAACAACGAAATTGTTTTATACAAAATGAACTGATTGTTGTGTACAGCCGAAGAGGAGTGTGTTTACTGCGCAGTACGCAATGAGTATTTAAACAAAGCAGATCAGCTTTCTTCCTTACAGGGGTAATGCGTATGATGTCAGGGCTAAAAATATTGCTTTTCTGAAATCACGGGTTTGTTGACTTTACCAGTTCATGTACTGAAATTCAACACAATGCTACACTTCGGGGTCCGGACCAGTCCCGACTTTCATGCTTGCTTCTACCGAAAAGAAATGTTACTATTGTGTGATGATAGGTTTCTGGACTTAATCCGTCCTCTGGATAATAATATTAAAATATTAAAAATATTAAAATAGTAAAATCACAACGTTCCGGAAGCTGGCTCTGCTTCCGTCCCTTAGACAGAGTAGGTATTCTTCTCTTCTCTCCCTCCATTCACCTGAAGACGGAAACAGAGCCAGCTTCCGAAACGTTGTGATTTTAATATTTTAATATTTTTACTATTTTAATATTATTGTCCAGATGATGGATAAAGTCCAGAAACCTGTCATCACACAATGTTATACACCATCGTCAAAACCTTTTGGAAGTTATCAAAACAAAATGTTACTATTTGATAATTACTTACACCCTCATGAAACACGGATTAGCCTTTTAAAGCCTAGCGGTAACTTTACATACCACCAGGTTTAACATCAAAAAATTCTACGTGGTGCCCACATTGCGTTTATGTGTTTTGTACGAATCTCAGAACAAACAGCAACTTTTGCCTTATAAAACATTAAGAGACTGGTTTTTATAACCGAAGTGGAGAGTGTTTACAGCGCGGTACGCACTGAGTCCTTATATAAAACAGATACGCTTCGTCTTTAAAGGGTTAAAAGATTGGTTTTTATAACCGAAGTGGAGAGTGTTTACAGCGCGGTACGCACTGAGTCCTTATATAAAACAGATACGCTTCTTCTTTAAAGGGTTAGAGTAAAATTATTGAATACAGAATATTTCAAAAACGCTTTATAAAATATGGGCACGCAATCTCACTGAAATCTGCTGTTTAGCACAAAAAGTATCTGTACTCTCCACTGATTACTTCCGTACACCTGACGTTCAGCGAAGAAGCAATGGCCAAACACTTAATCCCCAAAAATTTCGCGGAAGGTGACCATTGAACTACTGACCTTAGGGATGGTGACACCGCATTTTCATAAGAATCCGTAATCCAGATCTTCACTGCTTACCTTAAAAAATTATGCGAGTATTTATCAGTTGTACCTTTTTAAATTCACTTTGTCCGAAATGAAAATGGGCCCGATTTTTCTTTTCCCGCTCAGAGCACAACATATATTAACTTTAACGTTAAGTAACAGAAAATCGTGTATTAGCCTGGACTTATCTACTGACTAGTAAGGTAAAGCAGTCCCATTACAGGCCTGGACAGGCCCTTAGGTTTCCAGGAAGTCGAGGCTCCCAGATTTCTAGACAATCGGCACATGAAGGTGGTAAGGTTGTCAGCCATACGCATCGGCCGCGTTTACCCCCCAGGAAATATTCCTGGTACTCATTTCTGTTAGAGGCTGAGTCGACCCCAGGGCCATAGTGCGACCGAAAGGATTATGTCAATGAAAAATTCTAATAACGCCATCGGGAATTGACCCCCGCGCAGTGCCTCAACTAACTGAGTCACCGCGGCCCCCCTCTACTGACTAGCAGTTCGAAAATGTTTGGCCACTCAAAATGTGCTGTTCGTTTTGAAGGAACTGGAGCACCACAGGGCTTTCTTGGCAACTCGCTGTGAAGTTCTTAACGGGATTTCAACTTTATGCAGGACCGTGCGACAAATTTACTGTGCATTGCACTGTGTTTCGTGTTCATCAAAAGAAACAGCAGTTTAAGTCACAATGGAGAGCGGCTCCTTCACTGTACTTACATTCATCATCCACAAAATAATTCACTCCATTTACAGAGCACATAAAACTCGAATCTAAGCACGGATCATACGCCCGAACTGAAAAGATGCAATTTAACCGTAAGCGGGGCAGTACGACTGGCAGCCTGTGACGTATGCTGTGGCCGACCAGGGTGCCGTGTACTTGAGTTCTGCATTCAGATGAATTCCCTGTCATCAGAATATCAAACCATTCTTAAATACATTGCGGCTTTCATTACTGCTGTAATTTTAGTGCTAAATTTGTTACTTGGTGCTCTCTGTTTGCAAACGCAAGGCGATCCAGTCATCATTTATACTATAAACAAATTCCAGCCACAGTAAGTTTCACATATAAAAGTGGGTAGGAGCAGTTATTTCGTTAGATTCTTCCCTACACGCGAAACTTTAAAATTTATAAAAGCAAATAATTAAATTAAACTATATACATTCTTCCCTTTTTTTACTACTTTTACCAGACTGTATTGAGACACGCTAAATTAACGCTAATTAAAACCAACATATATGTACTTGCAGCTGTTTATAGCAATATGTCTCCCAAGCACCTGTTATCTCTTATCACGGATAAAAATTCCCCTTTTGGGTTCCATACATTTCCTTTCCGTGCGTTTAATTGGGTTGTTTTAGCAGTTCCGATTCTTTAAACTAAGGGGCCAAGTTTCATTCTGTTAGGTGCCGGTGACAAGTGACTGTCTGTATTAATGAAGTATAAATAACACGCAAATTACAGTTAAATTCCTACTAATGACACAATTGTGTCAAAAGCTTTATCTGAACAAATGCTTGGCTTTTTCTGATTTCGCGCCTCTAACCATGACTGTTTTCATATTTCAGGCAGACAACGCTGCTTTTGAAGAGGAGGCTGATATCCAAAAAACCGTTTTTATAATTTTAGAGACAGTGTGTTCTGTCACATGAGAACCGAGCCCCAAGGAACATTTAAACACCGATCACACATTTAATCACCAGCGTGATCGATTTCATACTTCGAGTATCAAGTTTTAAATGATATAGACTGTAAACCTCATCTCTTAGGAACCGTCGAAGATAATGGATCGGAAACCTGTTACTAAGATACGGGAAAACCTTACAGCGTGTGTTCTAGACGTACTGAAGAGCTTAATACCCAGGGACAAACAAACAAACAGTTCAAGTGTCGCAATGATTACTGTCAGAGGGAATTCAGTATCTCGTAATATTTCCCTCTAACTTGCTTCGGGCTTTTGACGTAGCCTTCTGCCTTCTGCTTTCACCACCAAAATTCTGTATGTATTTATTTTCTGTATCATACACGCCTGCTCCGTCCAAAGCATCCTCCTTAATTTGATCACCAGAAACACGTTTGATCAGTAACAGAACTCTACTTGCCCTTTACGTCCACCATGTTACACACACACATTATCTTCGTACGCAATTTATTTTTAAAATTTTTCGCAAACAAAACATGCCAGTAGACTTAAGTATTTTAACTCAGCACATTTATAATAATGTGCGAAAATACTTAATATGTTCGAAGTTAATAAGTTTAAGTGGAATTTGAAGGCAATTTGCTTACCTGCTGTATATAATACCGTGCTAATTTAATAACTTTCACATTCCACACAGCTTCCAATTCTTGATTTTCCATAATTAATTTTTATTTTTGTCCATGCATTTCTGTTGTATCAGTTTACAACTTCTAATAACATGGAGTGAGACTTGAGCCTAAAGCTCACGTTAGTTTACCCCTTCCCCTAAATGCAATACGTAGGAGAGTCCGTGTTCTGCAGAACTTCTATAAAGATATCGGCAAACAGTCACACCCCTTTCTGTACTGTGCGTGAAAAAGAGGTCGTCCAGCACGCAGCCATGTACCTTAACACCGCAGGTATTGGCATGTACACCCCTGCACACAGGGAGTCCGTTATTTAAGGACGCGTCTTAGATTTATTTCCCTCGAATACACGTTTCGTCTCAAGAATGCATTTTCTCTTAATTTCCTTTCAGTGGTGCAACAGCCCAAACCGGGCCTATGCCGACTACTTTTTGGAGGTTTCTAGATCACACTCAGACACACACCACAGTCGGTAGGACTCCTCTGGACGAGTGATCAGCCCGTCACCGACACCTCTACCTTACAACACAAACACTGTACAAGAAACAAACATCCATGTCCCCGGTGGGATCCGAACCCACGATCTCAGCAAGCGCTAGGCCGAAGGACCACGCCTTAGACCGCGCGGCCACTGGGATCGGCTTTCTCTTAATTAGCTTACACAAATTTTTCTTCCCCACATAAAAGTTGTCAGGTTTGGCTTTAGGAAACTTGCAATCTTCTGCAGTGGCCCCGTGGCCAAGCGCTGTATTTATAAATGTGATGTTATGTGCGAGCAGATGAAGTCAAGAAATTTGTTTAGTTTCAAATCAACCTTAGAAGATAAACACATTTTGCAGCAGCGTCATGCCTCCCCTTCCCCTTCGAGTCTTTCCCTTGTAATTGCAACAGACGCCGCAGCAGGGGGGGGGGGGGCGGCTTGTGACGCTCGTTTGTCAATCTCGTTAACGATCCTAACATGACATGAACTTGTCATCGGTTTGAGACTAAATAATTGAGTCTGGTATTTGCGGTGATGAAAAGCAGGAAATTTCATATTGTTATGTAAAGCTGAGCTACCAGCATTATTTGCAAGGAAATTATACAACAAACGCTTCCCACAGCAGTAGAAACCAAAACAAAATGACAAAGTAAGGAGACTGTCCTCCCTGGATCCCTAAAACGCTTTAACAGTCTGTTTAGGCACAGAAACTAAGCACTGGCTTGCCCGGAGACAGCGGAATGTTGCACAGTGTGCTGTACAGCCACAGGACTGGCAGCTTGTGCTGGTGTACAAGAACACTCAGAGTAGGCCCAGTCCAATTACAGAATATTGTGTCAACGAACAAAACTTTCCCTATTAAAGTGAAGGACGGGGTGTGCCCAAATGTTCGTTTAAATGCTGATCTCAAGGTTCAAAGGAACAAATGTTTGCTAACGAAGATTACAAAGTGAGTGCAGATTTGTCAATGTTTCCCTACCCAAACTTCTTCCTCCACGTCGTCTCTGTTTCCTTCGTTCTCTTTGCGTTTTCGCCTACAAGTCATTTAAGAGATTTGATCAAATTTGGTAAGAATATCTGAGTGCACGTAACATATTATCTTCCTTGTTTATCGGGTGTTTCAACAACAAATTCCTAACACCATCAACTGGGCCCAAAAGCGGATGAAGTATGGGGAGTCTGGCTTTAGGAAGAACCTGATACTTTAAACAGAATACTGCCTTCGACTTAACGTTACGTGGTGACCGTAACATACATACATACACACAAATCCTGGGTGCCTGATGGCCCGAGGGACTAAAATGTTTATGGGGGGGGGGGGGCCCACATTTTCAGCATTATTATTCCCTTTTTCCATTTACATGCAAAAGTGTGTATCGGTGCATATGCACCGAGCACAAAAATCCAGGTAACCATGACTTTCACTGGTCTCGACATAAGTTTTTGTCCTCAGTATGGAAAGGGTCTCATTTCAGCTTTCTGGAGCCAAAAACTTCCACGTGGCTTCTGTACTTGTGAAAAATTTGTGGACACCTGTGCTTAAATTATATATATAAATCACAGAACTTTAAATGAACGCGACAAAGGCAGGCTTGTGAAACTGCCGTACTTGCAGGAGTGAATGTCTGTGTATGTGTCTGTTATCTCATCTTTTGAATCACTTGGAAGATTTTAACTGAAGTTACTTTAAAGCTTATGTCACTGCAGTAAGTCTCAGCCCCTTAATGTTTTGTGTCCTACAGTCAGTACCAGTAACGTTTAAGACCTTCAACATTTTGACATGGAAGAGAAGTCTGTCGTTTATTGATGTGTACTGTACATATGTCGTGTTACTCTTCTATGTAACTGAATGTCAAGAAATACTGCTTCCCCCGCACAGTGCCAAGTACAAACTTCATTACGTAATGTAACTGCCGGGTCACCTAATAATCTGACACTTTGGTAGCTTCTGTCTTGTTTGGGTGTCCGGTCTTGAAATTTGTGCTGTACTGCATCCTGTGCTAGTTTCCTACTTGCCAACGTTCTGTTAAATTAGATCATTAATATATAAAAGTTTAACCTTTTAAATCCTAGGGTAACTTTACGTACCACCAGGTTTAACATTAAAAAATTCTACGTGGTGCCCACATTGCGTTTATGTGTTTTGTACGGATCTCAGAACAAACAGCAACTTTTGCCTTATAAAACATTAAGAGACTGGTTTTTATAACCGAAGTGGAGAGTGTTTACAGCGCGGCACGCACTGAGTCCTTATATAAAACAGACACGCTTCGTCTTTAAAGGGTTAATTGTGTTGGAATTGAAATAAGGTTACTAATTCTTACTGTTAATCTTAATGTATGCCCAAATAGGACTCTTAACCTTTTAAAGCCTAGCGGTAACTTTACGTACCACCACGTTTAACATTAAAAAATTCTACGTGGTGCCCACATTGCGTTTATGTGTTTTGTATGGATCTCAGAACAAACAGCAACTATTGCCTCATAAAACATTAAGAGATTGGTTTTTATAACCGAAGTGGAGAGTGTTTACAGCGCGGTACGCACTGAGTCCTTATATAAAACAGATACGCTTCGTCTTTAAAGGGTTAATCTCTTCCAATAAGGAATTAATTCTACAAGGAGTACCTTTTAATATCTGACAGAATTTCTCGGACAAATTATTGGCTTATCTCGTGGCTTTTTATTTATGCAGACATAAATTCCCGAAAAAATGGTGCATATATTCATTCTAAGTTCAAAGCAGAATTCAAAGTTACGATCTAGTGTCGGAAAAGTGGAAGGCTGAATGTGCCTTTTTGCGATCCTTAAATTAAAAGCGGTGGCTAAAGAAAATGCGCACAAAGAAATGTTTATAATTCGTACTTTGGTTGTTCTCTTCATTTCACTCTACACTGCTGTCATTTTGCAGTTGAAAGGCTCTGACGTCAGTGCTAGTCATTTCGTATTATTTCAACACGTTTTCTTCCCTTCCTTGTTAGCGGTCTTAGAAATGTGTCTCACTTCGGCTGTAAATCTGTGTTTTAAAGATATTATATGGCATATTTACGCGTTTAAAGTGATTGCACAGGCTGAAACGTTTAATTAGCCAACCTGTTTAATTGCTTTTTTCCAAATACAGTACTTTCTTTTCTTTCTTAAAAACCCATGAAATTGATTCAACAGATATTTAGGCCTATATGGAGCTGGCTGATCAGACTGTGAAATTAAACAGATTAACCTAAGAACAAGGATGCTTTTTAAATTAAATTTCTGAATCTGATATTTAAGGTTTCATCCTCGGGAATTAAAATTGCTACTAATTTGTAATTTAACTTCAGCTTTAAATTTTCTCATTTCAGCTTCTAAAAAAAAAGTGTAATAAGCAAAACTGGAGATAATCAACAAACTGCTGATGACTGTGAGCATCAAAACTCCTGGAGACTTAGCTGAACCCGCAGTGCACAGAACATGAACCTAATATATACAAACACACACACATATATACACTGTTGTTATAGAAATGAATGCCAAAGGCAATATTTGGGCCTAAGAAGGAGGAAATACTAGGATGTTGGAAGGCACTACGTAACGAGAAGTCCTAGACTTGCACCAAACATCAAATATTTTAGGAAGATCTTGTCTAATAGAAAGAAATGGGCGGAGAATGTGGCAGTCGTTGGAGATGAGCAAATCGCTCAGAGTTTTGGTTGGAAAACCTGAAGAGAAGATTTTGAAACCCTGTAGGTGTGGGGGAATAGAATTAAAAGTTATTTTCTAGTAAGTTGAATAAGGGAGCATGGTTGCACTTATTCCAACAAAATACATTCGTTTGCTTAGGTTAGTGAACTTTCGGGTTGCATATACGTATTTCAGTAAAGCTGTTGGCTACCTGCGGAAATCTCAGCTTCCCCAAAAGGATTCTGCTGCATGATGTTAGTTCCGTACTCACTTCGTTATTTGTACGGATGTGTGACCTGTACTCGTCACCAAATATTATTCTGCTGCATGATGTTACTTCCGTACTCACTTCGTTATTTGTACGAATGTGTGACCTGTACTCGTCACCAAATATTATTCTGCTGCATGATGTTAGTTCCGTACTCACTTCGTTATTTGTACGAATGTGTGACCTGTACTCGTCACCAAATATTATTCGGGTAATGAAATCGAGAAGAATCAAATGGGCTGGGCATGTAGCACGTATGGGGGAAAAAAGAGGTGCATACAGGATTTTGGTGGGGAGACCTGAGGGAAGGCCACCACTTGGGAGACCCAGGCGTAGATGGAAGGATAATATTAAAATGGATCTTCAAGAAGTGGGATGGGGCATAGACTGGATTGAGCTGGCTCAGGATAGGGACAGGTGGGGGGCTCTTGTGAATGCAGTAATGAACCTTCGGGTTCCATAAAATGTGGGAATTTCTTGACTAGCTGAGAAACTGTTAACTTCTCAAGAAAGCCTCTGCTCCATGGAGTTAGTTAGTTAGTTAGTTAGTTAGTTAGTTAGTTAGTTAGTTAGTTAGTTAGTTAGTTAGTTAGTTATGAATGTGTTACTCAGCCGAAGTACTGCAGAATCGTATCCATATTAAGACCATGCCCACCTCCTACCTGCAGAATGCAGATTGCTTACATACGGCAGTATTTGTTAAATAACACCCTACTTGCCTTATATAACATCCTTGGTGTGAGTGAGTGAGTGAGTGAGTGAGTGAGTGAGTGAGTGAGTGAGTGAGTGAGTGAGTGAGTGAGTGAGTGAGTCACACTCTGCCATTGCAGTAACTGTTAACGGCGTGTGTATACCCTGTGAGGTACGCCCACCTATAACGAACACGTACTTAGTAAAATTGAAAATCTGCCAAACCTAAAAATTGCAGGTAAGAACAGGTTTATTACCTAAGGTACTTAAACACTGATACTGTCTGTGTTAAAAGGATATTCTGTAAGAGTTAACTGTTGTTAGATAAATTGGCCTACACGGATTTAAAGTGCCAAAATTACAAAATTGACACAGAGGTCAACACAGATTACTTAACGTCTATTTGCACGAGTGCAGTCAATGTTAAAGCAGGTTTTGCAGGTGTTGCCGTGATTAATTGTAGTGACGACTCTAACGGGTGTAAGACATGAAGTGTTTTGGGCGCAGTACTTCAGTAGGAAGTGTAGGAGTGTAAGCTAGATATAAATAAATAACTCTGTGAATTTGCGTTCTCCTTTAGCAACTGCTACATGAGCATATGGTCACGAAATTCCATACCTATTTTCAACTGTTACGTTTATAAATGTACCCACAAGAACTTGCAAAATTTCCTAATACATCCCAGTCACTTTTAGATTCGTACTCACAAAACCCACCAATTTAAAGTATAATTCAGCAGCACACATAAAACTAAACCTACTTGGCCCAAGTTGGCTTTTTCGATCGGCGTTTCTGACCAAAATTTGTAAGCGTGTTTTATCTCAATCACGAAAAGTAGTTGCTTGCCCACTTAATCCCCTTGATGTGACGGAACGCCTATCCTGGTGGCAATGCTGTCTAAGGCGTGGGTCTGCGGCCGCGCATTTTTGGGACTGCGGGTTCGAATCCCGCCGGGATCATGTATGCCTCTCTCTTGTGAATACTGTGCGTTGTCAGATAGAGACCTCAGCAACGGACCGATACCTCGTCTAGAGGAGTACTATCTTGTGTGTGTGTGTGTGTGTGTGTGTGTGTGTGTGTGTGTCACTGAGTGTGATCAGGTGCAACAGTAACACTTTACACCTACAATGAGTAGGTAGGAGGGGTAAGACTGAGAAAGCAAGATGTTGCGGGAAAAAAACACAATATTTAATTACATATATCCATCACACAGTGCCTTGCTCTACACGTACAGTGTTGTGCAAAGTCACTTTACTGTCCCCTAGGTGCAAACCTTTAGCTTATAGGTTTGTTCTTAAAGCCAGCATTACTCTTTCTTGAGTCATTTAAAAATCGACCATGATCTACATTATGTACAAAAATTCATTTCCTACTTCACAGAGAACAACCACGTCGCCTCATTATTAGCACTGCTTATGGGAGCGCGCTGGCATATATTTTCAGACTCATAGCAAAGAAGTAAATGTATTTTATGGCAAAATACATATTTTCTTAATATAACGCAGTTGGTGTATGCAATTAACGTTGGGCTTTAAAATGTTAAACCGATAACTATTAAAACATCAAATAACATTTTACAAAGCCATGTGCATTTTGCTTTGTGCTTTCGGTTTACGGACAGAAGAGACAGGAGAAGTATTCAGAACTGAATTGTAGCATTCCTCTAAGCCTTACTGCTTCCGGCTTGGAAGAAAAATATAGTGCTCTGTTTTCAAAATATTTTTACCCAATCGTTTTAGGAAGTACTTACGCACGTAACTTCATGTTTGTACCTTTATTAATGCAGAATTTTTTGTTCACAGCATGACTGATTCACGCAGGCAGGTACCAGTTGTCGAATGTCTCGCGTATTTCGCTGATTGATTATTCCATATTGAAAATCTTCACTGACATCAAGAGTGACTGACGTAGTGACGTCACTCAACATGGGGCATGACATCAAGTGTCACTGCATTGGTTGGACAAGTAGGACACGAAGATTGACGTCTTCACCCTTGACGTCCTGTAGACTGTGTTTGCCCATACATCAAGCTTAGGCTAATTAAAGACTAAATGGCACCAGTCTCTGGCGTGTGCTTTTGTCTCTTACGTCCCCAAACATTACAGCACAGTGCAAGAAAGATATTAGAACGTCAAGCCTTCAAACTCACGTTTCTACACCAATCGAATATAATTTTACCTCGTATTCTGTAAATTTTTAAAATTCTGTAGGCAATATTATGGCACACGAGGGGTTCAGACATCTAGGGGATAAATTGTAGACCTATAGGGAGTGCTTCTTCAAAAAGTCTATTCCGTTGGTTTTAATTTTTGGTGACCCTATAGGAAACTTCCCCGATAATACGTTGGTGTAAGAGGGAATGCCGATCCCAGTAGCCGTGCGGTCTAAGGCGTAGGTCTGATGCCGCTCGATTGCTAACATCTCGGGCTCGAATCCCACCAGGGGCATGGATGTTCGCCTCTTGTTTTTGTTGCGTGTTGCATAGGTAGCGGCCTCTGCGACGAGCTGATCCCTCGTCTAGAGGAGTCCTACAGTGTGTGTGTGTGTGTGTGTGTGTGTGTGTGTGTGTGTGTGTGTGTGAGCTAGTAACTTCAACGATGAGACAGCTTAGGCCCGAGTTGAGCTATAGCCCCCCAAAAACCGACAGAATTTTTCCTGTCGAAAACCCTTTCTATTCTTCTTCCATGAAAATATTTCTGTACAATTAAGCGTTGTGTAACCTTTGCACTTGAAATAACATTGTTGTATAAAACCCTAAACAATCGCATTGCAGCACAGCGATCAGCAATTTAGAACATATATGATTCTCATAAGTTAAATATCCCGTAATTTCTCTCATGTTCCTTCAGAAACTTGTGGTTTGTGCCTTAGAACGTGTGACGACTGCTACTTCTCCCTGTCGTCTCCATCCTTAATTATCCCGACACTTTCCCTTTATAATACATCACCTCTGCAGCTGACAGGCTTCTCCTATCCCTTTGATGTAAAATTCCCTGCATGATCAGTTAATTTTAATACCCCCCACAATGCCTTTTGGAACATAAATCTCCTCAGGGGACTTTTCTTTTTCTTTATACGACAACGTTGAACGAAACAAAGACTTAAATAAACCGCGAACGTTTTAAATTCTGCTAGTAAATTAACAGACTTTTATATAATTTTCAGTTCTCGTGCTGGTCACAGACAGCCGAAGATTTTAACTTTGAAAGAGTGCGGTAGAAGCTGCTATACTAATCGCGGAAGCTTTACCCTGAGAGCACGAAGAACAACGCAGACACTGTAACAGGCCTTGTCACTAACATGAAGGACAGAATCAGGATATAAACATGGTCAGTACTTCGTTTGTAAATGTGAGAACCTCTTATACTTCCCGGCAAAAATGTAAATATTAAAAGTTACATTCAGGAATAAATTGTATAGAATTTCTGTCTCCTTTTATCCTACACATTCTTTAATTTTATAGAACGTCCTTCGTATTTATTACTTACGTAGCAAGTTCCTCGATGCGTTTTACTCTCTTACATTTATGGGCATCCACTTAGCGAATGTCTGTTTTCTAATGCAGTAAGTGGAGTGGAAGGGCCAGTCAATCCGAAACGCATATTGCACTCAATTCTTAGACGCCCTGTTGATCAAGTGTAACGTAGCAAACCTTCTACTTCCTGGTCTACAAATACCGAAAAAAATCGTTCTTTCACTTAGAACGTAGGGTAAATATAAGAGCGTGCAGCCAGTATGAGTAGTTTGTAAGTAATTATGTAAGTAATTATGTAAGTAACAAATACGATTAATGTTTTATAACGTTAAAATTATCAACGGCCGATCTCAGTGGCCGTGCGGTCTGAGGTGTTGGTCTGCGGCCGAACGCTTGCTGGGATCGTGGGTTCGAATCCCACAGGGGCATGGATGTTTGTGTCTTGTACAGTGTTTGTGTTGTCAGGTAGAGGTCTCTGCGACGGGCCGATCCCTCGTCCAGAGGAATCCTACCGACTGTGGTGTGTGTCTGAGTGTGATCAAGTGAAAATAAACAACCTCGACACCTACTGTGAACAAGTAGGTAGAAGAGGGAAGGACTACGAAAATTATCAACACATTTTGAATAAATACAGGTGAACCAGAGATGACTAAAAACAGAAAGAAAAGGAAACAAGGAGAAGATTTAGAAGGCAAACAGATTAATGCCTAGAAACGGCACGCATTTCGTACGTAATAAACTTATTAAATGTAAAATTACTTTCTGAGTAGTCTATAAATAGAAAACAAAAGTTACAATTATTTCTCAGATAAGTAAAGGGTGTGTTTTCAGTGCGTAGGTTTTCCAAGAAGAGAAATAAAAATACGTACCAAATGAATTGCCAAGATCCACGCGGAAGGTAATGTGTGTTGGGTTCAACATAATTCATAGCAGCATTCTATCAATGTAGAACACGAATCAGAGGATACTCTGCCAAAAAGGATAGCGTAAGAATACATACAGGCTCTGAGATCGCGCGCCCCATACACCCACCAAATATAAACATGTTTTAAATTTAAATTCTTTTGATAAATTGAAATTCTATTAAAGTAAAGTTTTCCTCTACAGGTTTAGAAATATTGGAGAAACCTGAGGAAGAGTGGATAGCACAAGTCGGAACACTATATGAATATATGTTGTAAATACAGTATTTTATTAAAGAAATATATTTGTTTTTCTAGTTCCATCAGTAATCACGTCCCAGAATAACCATGTCTTCATTACATGGCTGTCAGAACTGCACCCCTCGCATCGCACTGCTCTTCCCATGTTCTCTACCGTCTCTCCTTTATTAATGCTCCAATTATACCTTCAGATGTGGCCTGATTATTGTTCCGTGTTGCTAGCTTCAACATGAAGTGTCGCCCGCGTTACTATTAATATTCATATAAAGATTACTGTTATTTATAGGCTATTAACAAACTCATTTATTTAGATAAATTAGCCAGAAATGACACGGAAGTAAAGTTTAACGCTCTCTAGAGATATATAGAATACACAAATGAGTGACCCGGGTTATATTGCGGTTTGTTTAGTGTCAGTGGACAAGAAGCTGTTGCTGGCTCAATAGGAACCGGCATTTCTACATGAGGAGAAGAAAACTCCAACCCCAGGATTCTTAAGGGTGTTTGAACTCACACCGTCCTTGGTCAGAGCTACCAGCCGTGCCAAATGCTGCAGAGCTCCTAACATTGGTACTGCTACTGCCGAAAAGACCTTGCGTACGAGAAAAACCTGGAAGTGGAAATTTTAAAGTGTTTATTAATGCAAGTGAGTTTGTAAAAATACGAATTCGTATAAAGCGGAATAATATTTTCTTTACACAGACTCATTATAGGAGCTGTAATGAATGGAAAAATTGTAGGTTTATAAGAATTAAGAAGCGTGAGAAAGTGAAATACGTGTGTGTATATGACAAATATGTAAATAGTGGGTTTCAACGTTAGAAACCGCTTTCAGTCGCGGGCATTTTAAATGTGAAGACGGAAGAACTGACGTGAGTTTCGATATTTGCTGCAGCGATGATCCTGTCACCCTCACGTCGCAGTTCCAAAACTGTGTGCTGTACTCACGCAAACCTTCACCAAAGTTCACATTCTTTCCCCGAATGACTTCGGTTGGCTCATCTCATGGCAGCATCCGAGCTACTTTGTTCTGCAGACTATTCGAATTCAGTTTGCGGTCAAAATCTTAACATATTCTAAGTAAAATCCTTTATTTTGTTCTTAGATGTGGAATGTACGTATCTACTGAACAGTAAAAACAGCAACAGCAGTAGCAGCAGTAACAGCAGTAACAACACGAAAAACGACCAAGACAACGACGACGACAAAACAACAACAACAACAACAACAACAACAACAGCATACGTATTTCAATTCCTCGAAGTGTCACAACAAACACTTTTATTTACTTTATCAAAAATTATTTGGCGACCAGTTTTCCGCTTATACAGCCATTATCAGCCCTCTAAAAACACGAATTAAGAAATTCTACGTTACATGAAGGGACGCGATATTTTACAAAGTAATATGTTTTCTTTGGAAATTACGTAAGATGTTAAAAATATATAAAATAGAATAAAAGATGTGTGTAAAATATGAAACATGCGACATGCGTCAACCGTAACAAACATATGTTGGGCGGCATTAACATTTCACTTGTAAAAACAAGATATCGCACACATTTTGATCTCCACACATCATATATTGAGTTTTCGGGCTTCTGCTTCCTCATCTACGGATTCGCAGTTTTCCTGGCCATAGGCGTGTATGGAGACTGTGTTAACAAGAGCCTGGGCGAAGCTATTTATGCTTCTGAACCCAGCACCAGTGCCATCTCACGTTACGACAGCGACACTCCGATACCAGAGGAAAGAACATGGGCTGCTTCTGTACAGGACTGAGTGGGCCGCTGCACAGGCCTGTGCACTGTGCAGTAGAAGGAAATCCAGTCCTCAGAAGTAAAGGGACGAAAATCTTAAGCTTGTGATATTTACAAAAACACTAATCACCAACAAACGCACAAAGAGAGTTTTATCATCAATTGTGACACACTCCTACATGTTTCGACCCTGCTGGGTCATCTTCAGGGAGAATTTTTTGTTGCCGTTACACTGAGGTTGCACTTTATAGTTGAGTGAGAATGTGCTCTTGACTGTGTACTGCGTTGTTTTTGGAGGCGTGAACTCTGTGCGGTCCCGGCCTGCCATGCAGTGTTTTTGTATAATATAGTGCACTGACATGGAACACATTAAGCTGGTGATATTTGTTTTTAACTAACTAATTAATTTGAGGTTAAGTAAGTTTTGTAGTTGGGTTCTCTTGAATCAAGTTTTCTTTGTAAACACAATACCCTAAGCACGAACTAAAATTGTACTTGCTGGCTTTTATAATTTCTATCGTTTGGAGTCACAAAACATATCGTGTTTGAACGTCCCCCATGTGGTGAACACCAGAGTCAGCAATTTGTAGTTAGATGTTAGGAAATTAAGCTGTGAAAGAGGGATAGGAAAATGTAAAGAGACAAAGAGCAGTGCGGGACAAACCACTACAGTGACGAAACATGCAGTGTCACAGCGTGAAATTCTGAAGAGAAGAAGAGAATTTTCTCAGAGGATTAGCGCGTTTGCCACAACAGGCAGTGCCTGCTGGGGAAAATACTCGCGTAGATTTGTAGAACCGGTAGAACATAATGTTTCTACACTGTAACTTTACTATACAAGAAGAATGGAAGAAAGGGTGTTCATGTGACCTTAACAAAGCCCAGCACAGTTGAATTATGTTTCAGAAACAAATGAGCACGTTCCGCATTTTAAAACCATGTCTACTTACAGAGGGATCATTGTTTTAGCTGGGAAGGAAAATATTATTAAATAATATTACCAAATAAATGTTCGTATCTCTCGTAATTTATGACATCTACCAAACCCAGACGCAGTAACCGACCAGAACTTATTTCCCAGACTGCCCTTAATAAAGACGGAATGTGTAAAACCAATCTGAACGGCAGTAAAAATTATGGTCTTCGTTACACGCGAACTTTCACTTCTTGGTGGCAGCATCTGGCAACTAGTCTCATGTTCGGATGAACTTTGTTGTTCCGTTCTTCCTACAACTTTCCCCCTTCTTGCTAGCTACAGACAGATACTCCCATAAATTTCGTTCTTCGACTTGAAATTGCATAATCCTAAATATAACGTGCTTATTTCCGTGTGCACTGCAACTTATATGGTCTATGTGTTGAAAGCAAAAGGCCGATTTTCTTACGGTTTAATCAAAATTAAATTGCGACTCCTGCTGTAGCAGCTGTTCGTTCCTTTACCAAAGCATGTGAAGAGACTTCTGACCATAATGTTCCTGCAGATGTTATAATTTGTAATTTTCTGTTGACAGAAAAGACGAACAAACACATATATAAACAGGGCGTTCTTTCAGTGTTATGCACAGCATTTCAGGATATGATTCGCGTTTCCGTGCAATTGCGTCTGACAAATGCCGAAATGAGCTACAGGTTTCGAAGTCTTTATTGACGGGTCAGAATTCTTCACCTTTCTTGCTGAAAATCAGGATATCTCAATTCAGAGAGAACGAACTATTGTTGCTCCATCTGAGAATGCTTAGCGAATTCATTAGATTTATTTATATGAAAACTTAGCTAATTAGGTGTTTTATTATACGTCTCAGTCGTTCGTTCTGTTACATATTCTCAGTCACTACGTATTTCAGTACTAATATCCCATTCTCAGACGAAGCACGTATCTTCCCTTTTACAGACTACTGTACGTGCTGTGAACTGCAGTCACTATCACGGTCACAACTGTAATAACATTAAAATATTGAAATATGAGTTGCGCACAGCAGCGCTCAAATCCACGGGGCCTGGTCACCTTAGTGGTTAAGTTCTTTCTGTGGCACCAAATACTGTTAGGTCCCCAACATGGAACTTTCTGTGGCACCAAATACTGTTAGGTCCCCAACATGGAACTTTCGGTGGCACCAAATACTGTTAGGTCCCCAGCATGGAACTTTCTGTGGCACCAAATACTGTTAGGTCCCCAACATGGAACTTTCTCCCATGCCACATTCCTGATGTTTAGAAATTCGAGGTGGCTTCTACTTTTTTGAAAATTGTTACATTCCTCTCCCAGCACTCAATACACACTAATAAAATTTTCTGTTTTTTAAAATAGTGGAGTGAGTGCATGTTATGAAAGTGCACATTTTTAAAGGAGTTGGTTAATGTACCAAGTAAAGACTTGCAATTCTAGCACCCAGGATTAACATCAAATATTTAGCACTGGGTTTAACAAAATTCATTCCAAGGCCCACACTTGTTTCGCTAAATACACCCGCCTACGTGACCATTTCTAAATTATCATCGGCGTGTGATCACAAGAACTGCGTTCTAAAATGTATTTTAAAAGAAGTGAATTAAATTTCATGTCCAAGCCCCCAGTTAGAAGGCACTGCTTGCTCTGGCAGCTACCATGCAGCAGTAGTCAGTAGGTACAAGGGTTCGACGCCTTTGCACAGTCCCACATTTCCCCCTTTTCCTCTCACACTCCTCCCCCTCCAGAATTTCTAGCAGTGAAAATCCGCCTTTGAGGGACCGGGCGTTTTCACAGCCGCACTGGTGAAGACTGAAGTCTTCCGGAGCTTGTTGTCTTGCATATAGGTGCACAGTCCTGACCCCGTGGTTGTACCTTCTAAGGCTTTGGTTTGCAGCCGTTTCATTTCTCCGATCATGGGTTCGAATCCCGCTGAGGGAGTGTATTTTCCTCTCTTGTGTTTGTTGTGTTTTTTGTACGTAGCGGCCTCTGCGACGAGCTGATCCCTCGTCCAGAGGAATCTAACCGGGAGTGTGTGTGAGTGTATAATTTCGCGTGATCTAGAAACCTCAACAGTGAGGCTGCCCAGGCCCCAGTTAAGCTGTTTTGCCACAGAAGGGACGGTATAAGTGCACAGGTACCTGTGTGTTCGGCGAGCTATTTGCCTCCATCTTCACGGTCATACTACCAGGGTCTTTGATTCAAAGGATTTGAAATCTGCAGAAGCGACGTTATGTTCTCTCCCCATGCAGGTGCACATCTCTATAATGAATGTTGTCACAGTGGTGCTGAGGAAGACGCCAGACTTCTGATGTGTCACAACATTTTGGTTTGTACACAGGTACCAAAGTTTCGGAGCAGATCTCTGCCCCCAACTGTACTCCTGTTTTAGCCGTAATTTGTGTGCAGTAAAATCTGAAAAGATGGTACAAAGGTGCCAGTCCTCGAGAAACTCTATCCCGGACTGGAACATGCATTGATGCAGTTCACCAGTCTCCTGCTTATCTTGCTGGCACCACACACACTGCAGGACGACACTTGGCTTACGGTCTCCCTCATAGCCGCCGCTTTCCTTCTTTCTGAATTTCTAAAGGGTCATACAATAGTTACGTGCTTATCTGTATCCAGCAGAGTCGACAATGCGTCTCTTTCGGTTCTCCAGACTGTAGCACCATAAATATGGCTTTATTCTAAATGTACTCATTCATTGTTGCAAAATATCTCTAACAGCTAAAAGAGAAAGTTACAACTTTGGGTCCACAAGACTGTCTGTGTGCCGACTTAAGCTCCACAAGTACTTCAGAAAGAACTGCACACCAGAAGAGATTGTCTGGTTTAAGTTAAGAGAGCGAAATGGTACGTACAAAGGGACCTTCTTTATGAATACCGCCAAGTAAAATACTGTCCCCAGAGAACGTTTTAATTACAAATGAGAAGGAAGGAGAGTAAGCCCAAACGTGTTGCTCGAAGTAATAAGCATTTCTTAAACTTCAGTTTCTTAGAGTGGTACTGGGACAGATTCAAGTGTTCTGGCATAGTAGCCGTGCCCAGTAGTTGATATTTGCCTTGCTTTCTTAGCTTGACCTCTTCCACTGGAAATTTTATAGTTTCACTTGATCCCTCAATGGCACACACACACACGCACACATACATAAACACACGACTTCTCTGGACGAGGGATCGGCCTGACGCAGAGACCTGTATTTGAAAACACACAATACTCACAACAGACAGACATCCACGCAGCCCGGGGCTCCCGTAACCTCAGTCCCAGCAAGCAGTCGGCCGCAGAACCGCACCTCACACCACATGGTTACCAGGATCGTCCTTGATCCGTCTCATATGCAGTTTTTTATACTTTCAAATGATGGGTTACTTGCGGAAGTTTGCCAGTCTTTAAGTTTTGTTCTGTGGATTGAGAAATGCAAACAAGAACTGTGACCTGCAGGAAGCGTCATGGTCGATTTTGGTTATCAATTATATGGACAAGCACCTGAACACACAGAGGCTAAACATAACTGTCTTTAATTCTTTAGTCTTCTTATATTTATATATAAATACTCTTATAAAATTATACACACGAATTACGCAAATAAAATCTACATATGCATCCATAAAGTTATTATGTATTATCTCAAATTAATTTTAAATAAACTCCTTTTTTATCTTGCTTGGCAGAAGGCAAATTGATTAACATAAACAGAAGGGTGCATGTAACGTGCTTATTTCTTTCATGTCGAAGCGAAATGCGGATTCTTGTCACGATCTCGCTTGCGAGACAAGCACAAAGGGAGACGGAATCCTCGCAGGTCCCAGGCTGTCCCTTCCTTACACTTGCCGACCGCGGAACAAGCGCTGCTGACGTCATGGTGTGTTAAACATGTCGGTGTAAGTAATCACAAAGGAACCATGGCCTGTCTTCTGTCGCTTTATGTCACCAGAACTCGTCATGGAATGTAGATAATAAATCCTTCCAAGTTATGGCAAAGTTCAAATAAACGGAGAAGGCAGAAATAAACACAAGTTTTATTTAAAAAGGAATTTAAAGCGGATTAATTTGGGGAAATCCTTTACGGGTTTACTTCAAAAGCGTTTCCCTTTCGTTCATATCTAAAACAAAGAACAAAACGTAGAGAAACATGAGTTTCTTCATCGCACTTATGGATGGAAAACTGTTCTTTCATTTTAGGGAATTTTAGAACAAATTTGCATCACAAGGTAAACCAAAAAGTCCCTTGCGTGACATGAATGGACATGCTGGAATGGCGGTACAGCTCCATTCATTTTTAATCTTAGACCTAGATAGAAATAGCAGTCAGCTTCGCTCACGAGAAAATATTCATACTTCGCCAAAACATACATAAGGGTCTGTGTGGGCTACAGGCCCTGTCTGCACGAGTTGGAGGGGAGACGCGTGTCTTGTCCCTGTCGAAAATCTAATCAAGGTTCCCCGAATGTGAAACCCGTAGACTAGTTACTATGCCGACTGAGCTATTCCTTCTGCTGGGGATATTATTTGAACTTAAGCAAATGTAAATTTTGGCGCAAGAAAATTACACAACTAGGAGCTTCATAATTAAGAGAGTCACATTAAAGGAGATAAGATGGAAAGGACTGGTTGGAAGAGAGAAGAATTAATGTTTAGAAAGTTCAATCCCAAAATCTGTGCAGACACACAGGTGAGAAAACGGATGGATCCAGCTGGCACAGGATAGGGTCCATTGTTAGGTACCTGTGACCATGCTAAAGAAATGTCTTTTTCTGTGTGAGGTTAAGATTGAGTTGACTAACCTCCTTAAAGAGGTCTCTGCTGGGTGAAGTTTGTTCGTGTCTTTGTGTTTCTTCCTTATTTTATTCTACATCTTAACCCCATTTGCCTTCCTTCTTACTTTCCTTCTGTTATACAACTTTCATACACATGATGATAATTTGCAACATAAAACAAACACAAAAACTGCAAAAAAATTAACTAGTTGGAAGGTAGATAAATTACTATGACATTCTTAAAGAATGTATACCTACTACCCTAACGCAGACTGGAATTAGTTGGCCGAAAGCGTGACATTGTTTCAGAGTGACAAGTCTCCAGACCACACACAAATAAACTTAAATATAACTCTATCCACTACGTTAGCACAACTCATGAGTGTAGAGTGTACCCGCAGGATACGGCGTTCCCAAACCGCACAGAACGTGGCGCATGCGACAGGGGGCAACTTGTGGAGGGTAAACGGGCTCATAACATTACACACCCTGCTAGACTGACCTGCAAGGCATGCCTGATATCGTTAACTGTAACTGACACGAACTGCAGCGACATGAGCTTCGAATCGTCAAAAAAATCGCCAAATTCTTCTCCTTGACCCACGCTGATTGACTTGGAAAATGGGTAAATTATAACACAATTATCTCTGTAGGTAGATGTGACGCTTGACAGTTTGTATCATGTTGCTGCCAACAAACACGTGTTTACGTTGCAAAGTACTCGGTCTTCTGTGCGAGGCAATTAGCAATTTGCTATACAGCAAGTCGTTCCTCAATTAAGGCCCACTAAAACTTTCTACCTGCACAATTACTTGAGGAACTTAATGGACAAACTACATGCTTTCGTTGTTTTCTGACATGGAATGGCGTCAAGAGAATTTATAATCACTTCGTTGTAATTCTTTTTAAGAGAAATTAAGGGGAGGTTGTAAAACATAGCTTTTCAATGTTAATTTTATTGTATTAAACTTTTAAAGCCTAGTGGGAACTTTACATACGAACAGGTTTAACATTCAAAAATTCTACGTGGTGCCCACATTGCGTTTATGTGTTTTGTACGGATCTCAGAACCAACAGCAACTTTTGCCTTATAAAACATTAAGAGACTGGTTTTTATAACCGAAGTGGAGAGTGTTTACAGCGCGGTACGCACTGAGTCCTTATATAAAACAAATACGCTTCGTCTTAAAAGGGTTCATTATTTTTCTGCAAAGTGGGAAGTCCTAAATGACTAGGTATAACCGTATAGTATATTTGGCTGTCGGATGCCAGCGCTCTGTAACAGCGTTCACAACTCTTTGCTTCTAAACACAATATCACAACTCTTTGCTTCTAAACACAATATCACAACTCTTTGCTTCTAAACACAATATCACAACTCTTTGCTTCTAAACACAATATCACAACTCTTTGCTTCTAAACACAATATCACAACTGTTTCTCCGACAGCTACCTTTCAGTTTTTCTGAAAAGAGATTCTTTGTTGGAAACTAAAGTTTCAACATATATTACCAATTTAATGTGTCGACATAAAAATTTCTTAATACTTTTTTAAAGACACAGAACAGTTTCAAGAACAGAAATCGTTTAATGTACACCTCTAAATTGGTACAAATTAATTCTAATTTTTAGTTACAATTTTCGTTTTGTGAATTATTCAACACAGTTTTCAGTATTTTGTATTTCAATACTAACACTTTACGCATTATTTGTTGGTTACGTGAGATAGGATGAGTTCAATTAAGAAACACAAGAAATATGGGCAAAATATCGATTATGAATACCGAGAGAGAAGGCTACGACGAATAACTAGACGTAAATGGAAACATATGAATCTTAAACAAGTAGGATGGTAATGTGTGGACAGGTTATTATTTTAATATTGATCATCTCCGTTGGTTGAATGTATAAAAATAGAATAGAAGGGTCCGTCTCTCAACCAACTATTTCTTTTTATTAAAAAGAAGTTAAAAAACAATAAAAGTATAGATAGACAACCGGTTTCGGCATTAATATGCCATCATCAGGTTAAATACGTCACAAGAAAACACGAATGTAAAGTTTGTTACATAGTGGATGTAAGAGAGTAGTGGTGATAGTTAAAATTTTAATCTAAAAAGAGAAGGCCTTCTCTGTACAGGTGTTTATATTAATGCGGAGCAATAATATATAGTAATTATGACTAGGGGGGTAGTGGAGTTTTGATGTATAACGGAGTATAAATATGTATCTATATGGATGGTCTTACTCTTTCGGAGATTCACGTAGTCTTGAGTTTTAACAGCTGCGGCGTTGTTTATGTTGTTTAGGGCGTGGGTTCTTGAAGGTGATGCTGGCGACAGTTGTGTATGGTATCGGAGGTATAGGTTGAGGTTGGAGAGATGATCTTGTTCCTTTGTAGTATTTTGGTAGCGATTGGGTTTCCTTGCTGTATCCAGAAGATGTTTTTTCCTTGTATTGTGTTGATGACATTAAACTTGTGTTGAGGCGTTTTACTGCTGTTCCTTGGAAGGAAAAATTGTCTCTTATAGGAACTCACGTAGTCATGACAGCGGCGGCAATTTGAAATTATGTTGTTTTGGCGTGGATTCCTGTAGCTGATGTTGATGTGGTGTGCGGGGTTCTCGAAGTTATAGGCTTGGTTGTAGGGTTGATCTTGTTCCTTCGTATTGATTATGGTATCTTGGTTTTCGTTGCGGTTATCTTCTTGAATTGTATTGGGTGACGTTGAGCTTGCTTGTTTTAGAGGGTGCACAGACACCACGGAAGTGGGAACTTGTTTCTTCGTATTTGTGTTGCTTGTTTCATTCGTTGTGGTATTTCTTGTAGAAGGATGAGAATTCGATAATTATAGCTGCATTCAAACGATGGAATTGGAGTATAACGGGAAGATTGATGTTGGAGGCTTGGTTATATGAAAGTAAAGCACGGAATTGCTGATTGTGTACCAGTTGTAGGAGCTATTGCTGTTGGATTCTTGTAGTGGCTGGGGTGAAGTGCGGTGACTTGTTGTGGATCGGATGTTTTTGTGCTTTATATACTGTTGTGGTAGTATCACGTGATGCGGTGTGTATTGATTATTTGGAAGTATGGGTTTTAGAGTGGTAACTCATGTTGATTCATTTTCTTTAGCTTTTTGGTTTTCGAGAATGGTTTCGAATATTTTGTTGTAGGAGACGGTGTTTTTGTCGTTTATTTTGTTGTTGGCTTTTGTCTCATGATATATATAGTATTTTTCCATAGTGTCCAGGAATTTGCTTTTTCGGCCTATGAACTTGATAGTCATTATGTCTGTTTTGTTTCCGAAAGGGTGGTCGTATTCTATGGAGTGTTGTGCAAATTTTGAATTCAGAGGGTTGTATTTATAAGCCTGTAAATGTTCTTTAAGTCTCGTGTCAAAATTTCGTCCTGTCTGGCCTGTGTAGGTTTTTTTGCACTTCTTGCATGTTAGTTGGTAGACTCCACTATTTGTGTATAAGTTTGTTTGCTTAGGTTTTTGGTTTAGTAGGTAGTGGAGAGTGTTTCTGGTTTTATAGGTTATATGTATGCTAGAGTTCTTGAAAATTTTGGATATTTGGTATGACTCTTTCCCGTAATAGGTGATGGCTGCCCATTTTTTGGCTTTTTGTTCAGGACTTTTTTGTGTGGGGTTATTTGTTCCGCAACAGGTACTTGTAGGACTTGCATTTATTATTATTATTATTATTATTATTATTTTATCTTGCCACAGGCCATTTCTCCCCGGTACTCCCCTTGAACCAGCGGTGATCCCCACCGCTCAGGCTTCCAGTTTCAGACTGCAGTACTTTCCGTACTATGTGTGATGTTCCAAGTACAGCTGTCTCCTGCAGTGAATCTGTTGAATGCTTTCCTGTTACGGCTTCTAAATTTTTCCTTAAACCTCTTGTTACCATTCCGGTGGCTCCAGTTACCGCGGGTAAAATCATACATTTCATGTTCTACGTTTGTTTTATCTCTATACATAAACTCCTGTATTTTATTTTCTTTTCTGTTTCCTTTTGTGTGACATTTTTGTCCGCTGGTATTGCCACATCTGTCAGTATGCACGTTTCTTTTTCTTGTTTTTAATTATTATACCTGGCCCATTTGCTGTAACTTTCCTGTCTGTACGTACCCCCTAATTACATAACACTGTCACATCTTCGTGTTCACAGACTGCTTTGTGTGTGTGTGTGTGTGTGTGTGTGTGTGTGTGTGTGTGTGTGCACCATTTATCTGTTGTTTCGATGCCTGTTGCTTTGCATATTGAGTAATGTAAATGCGCACCAGCTTTATCATGCCTCAGTAAATATTCGTTCTTCTCCAAAATGGGACACCCTGAAGTCAGGTGTTCAACAGTCTCTTCATGCTGTTTACATAACCGCCATTTACTGTCAACTTCTTCTTCCAAAATTTTATTTTTAAAACAGTTTGTACCAACAGCTTGACCTTGTGCTGCCGCTACTGTACTTTCTGTTTCTCCCTTAATGTTTCCAAGTTTTAACCACCGAAATCCACCAGTTTTTCATCTAATTTACGTGAAAATTGTCCGTGCATCCTTTTCCCCCTCCACCTTTCTTTTGTCTTCTCTGCTGTGCTGTCCTTTATTTGCCTTGTTTTTTTCTGCTATTCTGTCCCGAGGATTCTGTCTGTCCGCACCATTGCCGGTTTAGTGTTGTTTTGGTGCATTCTAACAACTTGTGTTAGTGGATCCTTAGTGCTGTCTACATATTGCATCAGTTCTGTAACTATTCATTTTGCATTACAGAAGTGCATTTGTCACAGTAATGTTTTCCACAGGATGAAAAGTAACAGACGTCTAGAAGCACTTGTGCTGGTCCCCAACCCCCGTAAAATAACAGCACTAACACAGGAGTCTTGCAAACCCTAACCTACCTCACCGTTCGTATTGTTATTGCGTGTGTGCAGTCAGTTGCTTTACTAGTAGAGCTTACTTACGTTTGGAGTATTTTCTGTGTCTACAGTTTGTGACATACGTTTGACAATATTTTCTGCCTTTACGTAGGTGAGACTGACCACAAGTTTACTTTTCTGTGTACCAAACGCAGCAGTAACGTAAACAAATAAATATGTAAAGCAGCAGTTAGCAGGGTAGTCACTGCACTGGCTTAGTTAAGGCGGGGAAAAATGTTCCTCGAGGACGGTGACATGAAAGAGATGGAATTCCCGCGCCCAAGGCACTCTAACTGAAAGAGTGGCATGTTGTTGGCTGATCAGCGGTATTTAATTAATATGTTACAGGCTTGTCGGCCACAACACGTGCAATTAAATTGAAATTACAAGGCGCCGTAATGACTGCTGATAGAAGGAATCAAAAATTTAAATTATTTCCTCAAAATTACTGTTCGTTAATACTTTTCATCCCACCAAATCACAAGTTCTCCTCCCGCCCCCCGCCACTACAGAGACAACAGCCAGCACACAAGCAGTCTTTGCCACAGTCAGCAAGTGTTTAACCCTTTAAAGACGAAGCGTATCTGTTTTATATAAGGACTCAGTGCGTACCGCGCTCTGAACACTCTCCACTTCGGTTATAAAAACCAATCTCTTAATGTTTTATAAGGCAAAAGTTGCTGTTTGTTCTGAGATCCGTACAAAACACATAAACGCAATGTGGGCACCATGTAGAATTTTTTAATGTTAAACCTGGTCGTCTGTAAAGTTACCGCTAGGCTTTAAACGGTTAATATGAGAGGGAGAGTGGGAGAGATGTGACGTTTCGGAAGAAGCTACTATCTCGACCCTGAAAATAGAAACACTGTCGTCTTCCGAAAAGCCCTACGTTTATGCCACGACACAAGGCAGCACATTTTAGAAAAGACAACAGTCTTCAAAGTTGTGAAGGAATGTAGTGTGTGTGTGTGTGTGTGTGCGCGTGCGTGCGTGCGTGTGTACCTGTGTGAGCGTCTGTGCTCATGTATGTGTGCGTGTGTGCGAAGAAGAACAGAAACAAATATTAATACAGACTCTCCAGTCCAAACCTTCTGATTTTGTCCGCCATTTTTCTGACATACATTCCTTATACAAAGGCTATTAATTTCCCGTGCTTACGTTATGGTAAGGACTGGTCACGTAACTGTAAAATGAATACATTTTTCCGTTCATGCTAAATGTTTTTGACTCTCGAAATAGCGAAAGAATACCAAGTGGTTCCACCCTGTATCACTCCTCAGTACTTCCATTTTGCAAGCACAAATGCCCTTCCGAAGAATTGCGCCGTTCCCTAGCCAAGACTAATCGCGACTTTAAAAAAGTCCTTATTCTGCAACAGACCGTTTAAGCTTTCAGAACATGATTCTGATATAGCAGGGATTTCCCTGCTTCATTTCATGATAAGAATAAAATTTTATTTCCTTGATGTTTATACTCCTGTCCGTAAAAGTCGTCAACGCTCGATCCCTCTCCTTACTCCCTACTCTTATTCAAGTTTTGCTACTGGCATCGTTAGTGTTTTATTACCCGGCATCCCTTACATCATACGTCACCCCAGCTTAGTGCGAAAGCAGTAAAACACAACCCAAAACATGACAGTGACATGTTAAGGGAAGGATTGTGAATTCATGACGAGGGCTCGAATGTAGCGAGGACGGATTATTATTGAAACGACATTTCTGTTCCCAGGCAACTCGGAGCCCTTTATAATATTGTCTAAGAGAAACGTGGGTGGGTCTGCTACCCCAGACACTCGCTATAAAGAAGCTGACGATGACTCAAGTATAACCAGTTTATATGGGATTTCAGGAGACAGACAGACCGACTGCCAGGCGAACGATGAAATTATGATCTGTTTCCTTCTTATTGGCGAAACAATGGCTATTGTCATACATTCTGTGGCGACACAGCATTAAGGCAGTGCAGTTGTACTGCAAATAGACCACGATAATAGTCATGAAATAAAAATACCGCTTTTATGTTTCCTGGTGTGTAGGATCTAAAATCAATGACATATTACAGGCGAATATTTGTTCACACTTAAATGTATTGCATAACCGTATGTGTACGTATGTATGTACAGGGGTACACACGTCCCTGAGCCACACCGCCGTGGTAATTAAACTTTGTAGCGGGGCGCCTACAGTTTTTGAATCTTCAGTAGGGACCATGGCCGATCCCAGTGGCCGCGCGGTCTAAGGCGTGGGTCTGCGGCCAAGCGCTTGCTGGGATCGTGGGTTCGAATCCCACCGGGGACATGGATATTTGTCTCTTGTACAGTGTTTGTGTTGTCAGGTAGGGGTCTCTGCGACGGGCCGATCCCTCGTCCAGAGGAGTTCTACCTGCTGTGGTGTGTGTCTGAGTGTGATCAAGTGCAAATAAACAACCTCGACACCTGCTGTGAACAAGTAGGTAGAAGAGGGAAGGACTGAGACAATATGGACCATGCATCATATCACCTTCTGGCGCCAAGAAATTTGAGGTGGCATCCAGAGTATTGGAAAAGTTACACAACCCTGTACATCTATATATGTGTGCGTGTGTATGCATTGTCATACATTCCGGAGCGTGAAACTATATGCAACACCTGTCTTTGTTGCACGTTTTCTGTATGTTTCTTACTGCCGTTAGGAAAAGCTGAAGTCCCTCTTGCCCGATCATCTAACACCCACTGTCCCCCCCCCCAACTGACTTCGTAATCCTTGCTTCGTTGGTGAAAGAATAGATTTATGAAAGCAGAACAGATAGCAGCATGGCCTTCACATAAATTGCAATAGCAGCGAAACAAAACCCTACGAATTTTAGGTACTTTATAAATGCTCTAGTGACCAGACCATTCATGATGTATCTGCTTTTTATTTCACTAGACTATGGTGAAAAAAAAGTAGGCTGTAAGAAAAGTAGAAAAACGTAGAGACAAAGGATAATGCGGACAGGAATAACCACACCCACGAGAAATGTACCGCTACATTAAGCAAAACGTAAATACAAGATTCATACGTGTGCTGGGACAAACTGGATATTTAAAGCGATAATTTTATTTCAGAGAAGAATCAGTCCTTTTTTTCATACAGATAACTGCAGTTCGCTTCTATCCACTTCAAGATACTGTCGGGATACTCAGGTGGTTTTGTTCTGTCACAAACCACAAATTGTGTCTGCCAGATCATGTAGCTCTACCTCTAATCCGCTTGTAACAAACCGGATTATCTGATTTACAGCCGAAAGCGATAAAATATGAAGGATATACACTTTTGAGAGTAGGCAAAAATTGGTTTTTGGTATTCTGGAAATTTTATCAAGACTAAATTGAAAATAATAGTTTTTTTGTACTGTTGTGCGAACAACAAAGGTTCAGGGAAACACGTGCGGCTAAGAGACGAGAATGAATTGCGTAGATTAGGATGTGGTATGACCAAGAAGTCAGCGCATTGTGCATGTGACCGCCTTCATTTATTGTGGTGCGGTCAAGAATGTGTCTTTAGGGTGGATATGGAACTCGAGTGTCACGGAAACAAACATTCTTACAGTGTTTTAAATAAATTTGAAATTATCCATAACCGTGCATTGAAAAGTATGTATGGTGACTAAAACCAACAAATACACACACGTTTATGAAAATATATTTCAGAAATAGTAATACCTGCTACATGTTTCGGCCACTCATGTGGAGGTGCGTTACGGAGAATAAACACATTGAAATGTTATAAACCTTTGTGGACAAAGGCGGCTGTAAAATATTAAATATTAAATTATATGGTTTAAAATCAATATTGCTTTTTAAATCATATAAATTTAATATTTCACATTGTACATGTACATTGGTGCACAAATGTTTGTAACATCTCAATGCCTTTATCCTTCGTAACGCAACTACTGATGGTGGCCATAATAGTGGCCGAAACATGTAGCAGGTATTACGACGTTTATAATACATTTGCATAAACTTTGCGCATTTGTTGGTTTCAGTCACCATATCTACTTCTCACAACACTTAGACTATAAAAAATTTGCGCCACCTAAAAGAAATAAAGACCCATAGGTTTACCTAGTATTGGGGCGGACGGGAAGTGAAAGACTTTTTGTCTGAATCGTGCCCATTGGTTGTCGGCTTTAGTGTTAGCCACGTATGGCAGCCATTGTATATTATCTTTCAAGCAAGTTTTACAAATTCAATGACAATAGGACGATTGGAACGGAATGTAGGCCTAGGCTGCATGATGTGTTTCATCTGATATTATTTGTACCGCGCACAACCGTTAAGTACGTACAAGTGCGTACCACCTATTTCGCCGCCATTTTTGAAAAAAAAAAAGTTTTGTAATGTAAAAATATTTTCAATAATAACAGTGCATTATTTGGTAAGACCTTGTACTTGCATGCGGTTCATACTTACAGTCCCGACACTGCCACTTTTTACTTTACCTTCCCGGGCCCTAAAACAGAGACAGCCCGGAAAAGCAGCTGATCGCACGATAGAATTTTATCACCTGCATCGCCGTTGAATTTTCAAGCCTAACGTGGTAACTGAACCCACAATATTTGGTGAAGGATGCGACTCAAGAATGTCCTCATAATGCAGTTTTCTCCAACCTTCTCTTTCTTTCTCCTTCGTAACAACAAACCCGCTTCCCACCCTTCGGTTCTGAAACATTCTTAATACATGTGTTCCATTTTTAACGTAATAAATTTTACACACATTCAAAGAGAGGTAAATTTTAATTTCATGTATTTGGATTAACGAAATTCTAACTCGTAATTAAATCAGTTTTTTTTTCAATATTTGCAGCCTAAAATCACTGACGCCTCTCACGTAAAAAATATAAATAAGAAAAAGACTGAAATAAAAAACAAATTTAATGAATTTCGAAGACGTTAGTGTGTGGCTATTAATTTTTCACAGCGTATGAGAACTTATGCTGCATACAGCCCTTAGCTTCCACGCCGACAATTCTCGATGTGATCTCCGCAAATGGAGATAACACGGAGCTCTCTCTTTGCACTTACTACGTTCCTCACATATCTCGCAGCAAATGTGCAGCATGTGGAATGCAAGCGGTCGCTTGTGAAATAAAGCAGAAGGAATTCTATTGACAGAATTAGTGCGTACGTTCTCATCCATATCTTCAGCTTCATCATCACCATAATCATGAATATAATCACTCCCCTAATCTGTAATTGCCTTCCAAAAAGGCTAGAAAGTTTCCTTAAATACTACGAACTTCTCAAAAACGGGTGCGTACCGTGGAGTTAGATATTGCAGGTTCTTCGATGGGCCGATTTCATTTACGCAGTCTAATTACGTACGGTAAGACTCCTTGCTTCGGAACGATTTCTGATATTTGAAGAATAAGGGGCTGATCCCACTGGCCACGCGGTCTAGGACGTAGGTCTGCGGACGCTCGCTTGCTGAGATTGCGGGTTCGAATCCTGCCGGGGGCATGCGTGTCTGTCTCTTGTGAGTGTGTGTTGTCAGGCAGAGGTCTCCGCGACGGGCCGATCCCTTGTCCAGAGGAGTTCTACTGTGTGTGTGTGTGTGTGTGTGTGTGTGTGTGTCATTGAGTGTGATCATTTGCAACAATAACCGTCTACACCTACAATAAGGTAGGCGGGAGATGTCAAATCAATAATAATAATAAGAAGAAGAAGAAGAAGAAGAAGAAGAAGAAGACGAAGAAGAAGAAGAAGAAGAAGTGTTGGAATTCAGATGATCATATTTGTTGAGCAGTACTGAATGTTCCTTGTCCAATCAGACAAATCCGTTTGCAGGCCGTGGAGTCAGCTTACTTCTGTTCCTATAGGTTTGATTCAAGCCCCGTTTCATTAGATATTTCTATATTTCTGAGTGCTACTTTCCATTAGAACGTCGAAATGCCACAAACGCTGGAAATTTCGCAGCCTTTCTGTTCCTTGCATTTTCCGAATTTTCATACACCTGACCAATCACAGGGCTATCAATTCATGGTATTAACCCCGACTGATGTTTCTAAATCAAGGGATTTATCTACTAGATCGGAAACATTGTGCAGATACCGCACGTAAATCAGGGGTGTAACAAATAGGGCTTTTTCCAGAAAAGAATTTGTCGAAAACCTTTGGGGAAGAAATATTTTAATTTACATTTCAAAGTCCAGTGGTGACTTTCTAAATCACCTGTTAATATTACAAAGTACGTTTTAATATACAGGATGTTTATATCTTCCTTATGATTCTCATAAAAAACAAATAAGTTTTCTCTCTTAAATATTATTCCGTTGTTCCTTATGGCAGAGAGCGACTAGGAGCTGAAGTTCAAATGTCAGTCTTCAAAACCTTCAGAGATATTTGTAGCGGTCCCTCTTTCGTAACAAAAGAAAGGCAGTTAGTAAACGTACGGTAATTTACAAAACCAGGATTTTTCCAGCAGTCATATTGTTTTTCTGAACACGAGAATTGCGAGCACAAAGTAATGGAGAAAGTTAACTTTCCAAGAGAGATTTTTCGCTACGACTATGAAATACACAAACCGTGACTCCTGTTGGCAAAGTGATGAAGGTAACCCAGTAGGATTTGTGTAGCCCCAGAAGCCAAATTGGGAGCGACTAGTACAGAATTAGTCTACAGACAAATGTTTCTTTCATATATCTGTACACACCAACAAATGCACACGATAAATTTATAAGTTTCCCGTACACATGAAACTTCCTACATGTTTCAGCGATAAATCACCATTCTCACAGAGACATCAGTATAAAGAAATATGTAATATTGGTACCACAGTTTTGCATGTACAGCGTTAAAAATGTACAATACCAGCCATAAATGTAACAATATGGATTTCTGACTAGTGAGGGTTTGACATATTGTTGGTGAACATTTATTGATATGCCACTGTTTGCAGTGTGTGTAGTTATGTTTATTGATAACTTAAAATTTTATTGCATGCTTATGTTGATGTAAATAAACTATTGCAAGCACAATGTGCGGAATAAGTTACATTTAAAATTTTTTCTGTTCGCTTTAACCCTACGCAAATCATGATGACATGTGGCGCTGTATTGCTCCACTAATTCCGGTCTTCGGCAGTAGGTTGAATCTACTTACAATACAGACTGTGATTCGTTACGTAACGTCGTTTCTGTTTAACCCAAAACTTTCCAGCCCCCCCCCCCCTTCTGCGTCTGTTTCCAACAGCCTTGAAAACTCACTGCTGCTTCGCAAGTCTTCAGCAGCGTGTGCCTAAATTCGGTTTCGGCCCTCGACTTCAACATTATGTTCCCGTAAGAACAGTTTACCAAGCGGTTCTTGCATAATATCTGCGCCCTTCGGGGATATTACGTGGCGTCGTGTGGTAATTGTTTGCCGACTTTTCGGGACAAAGTTTCAGTCCCGTTTGAAGGGTCAATAGAGTCTTGACTCTTGAAGACGGGACAGATACATTGTACCGAAACGTCGGTAAAAATTATCATATGACGCCCCGTAACAAGCCAGAATAGCGCAGATATTATCAACATCGCGCCGGAAACCTGAAATTAAGGTCCTTGCATGCTTGGTAGTCAGGTAATTTCGGTTTCTTGTTTGAGCCGCTGACACTAATGGCACCATTCCAGATATCGTTATATTTATTGCTTGGTGGGAGGGGTTGACTGAAACTGTTATGCCTAATAGTACAGGACTGTCAGTGCTTAGAGTGTACGTGCAGCATCGGAAGACGCTGTGTTTAATTATTTCATTCTTTCGCTCATTTTTAGTCTGTCTTACGAAAGGTCCATATTTTCTTTCAAAGCGAGTTTTACGTGTAGTATGATTGAGTACTAAGAACTCGCAGAGTGACTGTGGTAAAACGTGCATGAATATGGGGAGGGGGGGGGCGTATCTGCTCCAGCCTCGCAGAACCTTAAGGCAGTACTTGCCTTGTATTTTGTGTGGTCACTGTACGACAGGATGTTCCTCACACAGGGAGAGAAGCACAGCACTTTGCAGTACGCAGACCGTATGTCTTACGCTGAGGACGAGGAAGGAGCGAGAAAACAGATGCGAAAGCGAAGGCTAGAAACATACAAAGCAAAATTCAGTAGCTGAGGTGTAATTTACAAGCGGTGGGTCAGTTTTGATTAAGTTAAACTCGACCCAGTTTTCCTGTTGTACATCCCGTTCCAAAAATATTTTACACGTTTTAAAGTTTACACACTTCGATATGATAATTACGTAGTCAAAAGATGTGAATTAGGAAGGTATACCTTGATGTCTCACGTTTGCAGTTGTTAGTGTGGCCAGTCTGATGGAAACAGCCATATGAAAATATGCTGACCCAAAGTAAAAGTCAGTGGATGACCTGGGACTTTTGAAAGTCAAACACTTCAAGTAACAAAATAATAAAATATTAATATAATTAAAATGGGAGGGGTACAGAGATGGAAGGGAAAATAAGAATTTATATAAATTTTTGTGTGAAATTCGTCGAAATTTGGTTGGTATTTGCAAGAAAGTGAATGAAAAATATTGCAGCCTATAACTCGCACATTATTCTCAAAGGATTAGCGATATAAAAGAAATCCATGCAGCATTAATCCTTGAGAAGCTTATGGTTGCTCATTTAGTCAATAAATTATGCCATTCATACGGAATCCGTGTGCTCGTTACCTTGTTTACAACAGCCCGCTGTTAGACCCTTAGACAAGAAACACAGTCGAAAACTTGACAGCCTACTCCTTCACGATTCACTTTAATAATATCCAGAATTACATCAAATTTTTCAACTTGTTTCTACAACCCAGGATTTAAAATTTTAAAAATTCAGTAACCTTACAATTCCTATAGGTGCTATATTCTTTACTCCTATCCTCTTTCACTTGTTCATCCAAAGATTATAATATGAATTGTGACGTTTTAGATCTCCGCAATATACGGTTTTCTCCGTCACGCAATTCTATTCCGTAACGTCTGAGGCTTCCTTAGCTTGACTCAGGCGATTCTAATTAATTTCCTTAGAATTTCAGACTGGGCATATTTTTTTTCAGTGGTAAATACGTGAGAAGCTGCATTTACACAATCTGCCTAGGAGAACAAAGTCGTTTAATGCGGCCCAAATAACACGAAATAAATGAAGAACACAGAGTACGTATTTCTCGACAACGTAGACACGTGCATTCATTTCGTTACCTAATGCAAATTAAGAAAACAAAGAAACACAGAAGTCCTCTGTCTCCCTTTGTTCTCTTATTTTTATTTAACTACGGTAGCTTCTCTTCTACAAGAACGTTGGAAAACAGAAAAAAGAAGTAAATAGAAAGAGGAGCCATTACTATTTACGTCACGTCAATATTTCTCGAATATTCATGAGGTTTTTAAAATTATGGGGACTTTACTTTGACGCGGAAACGTGGATGCCAGACGATATTTTCTCCTGATTTATTCACAACCAGAGTTCTGCCTTCCATAAAAATGCTTAAGCCTCCGAATGTTTAAAAAGCTGCATGTTTCTAGCGCATGTAGTTGGCGTTATAAACTCCGTTACGCGTACAGGGTGTTTCTGTTGATTTAAAAGCGGCCACGTAAAAACAAACGTAGAGTTATTTGTGCTACATTTTTCGAAATTATAAGAACTCTTCTAAAGCATTAAATATATCTCTGAGCACATGGAATAGAAGACTTTAACGGAACCTTAAATTTTTTCCCCTTTAAACTACCCTGTAATAAATCAGTTTAATTCACTTTGTTCTCACCGTGCATTCTTTTGTATCACAAGTAAAATCACCAACAAAATGTACTGTATTTTTTACACTTATTCTGTCTTACCCCGATATGTTTCGGCGTAGCATGACGCCATCCTACTTAAGACCAACTCGACGATTTGGTTTAACAAAATCTGCAGGCAGGAACAACTGCAACCCAATTACATACACATAAACGTCAATGGTCCCAGTAAACAAAGCAGTAACACAAAGAAAGCAGCCATACTGTACCGGTTAACTCAAGAAGTCAAGTTCTTGTATAGAAAAAAAATCTATTCTTAATACGCAATTGTACTAGGCTTATCTCGAATGTGCAAATTGTTGGAATAGTCTAGGGCCTACGGTGCAGTCGTCCATCAGTCAGAATATAAGCATTTCTAATGAAACCAGGTACAACGAGTTAAACAGAAAGCTAGAATATCTACGCACAGTTCAAAATAAACAATACACAAAGGAACATGAAAACTCAGCCAATAGCCCATTTTACACACGGGGCAAAAACCTCTCAGATGTGAAGTTTAGTAAGGAAGAAATCAATGTACTTGAAACAGGACACAATTACGCACTAGAATCTCAACCAAAGCACTTCTTAAGAGACCACATCATTGACACGGAAGACGCCATACAACACCTTGACAATAATCTACATAACGTTTACAGATTCATAGCCAACGAGAAAATTGCACAGAGCTTAACATCTACTACAAAAAGCTACGCACATAAAAGGAAACTATACATCACAAAACAAATACGATCAAAACTCATACAGTACAACCTAACCATAGCAAAAGAAGATAAGGGCAAAACCTTTGTAATTATGGACAAAGATTCACTCAAAAATAAGGTCATCAATTTTCTTCATGAAAATGACTATGAAAAACTTCACAAAGGTCCCACTGACCATTACCAGAAACATACACAAAAAAAACAATACAATGCTGTAGCTCAATAATAGACGTACACCATAAAAGACGCCTGACTCAAATAAAACCAGCTGCCCCCGCTCTAAATACTCTAATAAAATTACATAGAGATAAAGTACCAATTCGACCGGTGGTCAATAATATATGTGCACCCACTTACAAATTAGCAAAGTTTTTCAGAAAATGGTTCTCTGAAACATTACAGCTGCCCAACACATATACAGTTTACAACTCAATGCAATTGGCTCAGGATCTCCATAATTTAGAACTAAAAGACTCCCACAAACTTGCTACTTTCGACATAAAAGAACTCTACGTTAATCTCCCGATACAAGAAATACTTCAAATCACAAAATCCGGACTGCTAAGCAAAAAACTAGGAAAACCACTCATACAGCAGGCACTAATGATCCTAAATACGATACTAAGCCAGAATTATTGCCAATTCGAAGAATCATTTTATCAACCCGAAAAAGGAGTGGCCATGGGATCTCCAATCTCCAGTATTGTCGCAGAAATCTATCTACAATATTATGAACAAAGATTAGTAAAACACTGTCTCGAGAACAAAAGGATTCTTTCCTACCATAGCTAAGTGGATGACATTTTAATAATCTTTGACTCTAGATTAGTAAACACAGAACAAATACACACAGAGTTAAACAACATAAATCATCACTTATTGTTTACGTTAACCATTGAAGAAAACAATGCAATTAATTACAACTGACGCCACCATCCACTATACTTCTAATCACCCTATAGAACACAAACTGGCAGCATTCAGGTACATGTTGAACAGAGCCAAAAATTTACCTCTCAAACCGGAAGCAAAACAAGAAGAAGAGAAAATGATCAGACATATTGCAAAGATTAACGGTTACCCCACAAGGCTTATACAAAACTTACGACAAAAGATCACCACCAAAGACAGGCACAATACATCAACAACACAAACCACCCACAAATGGGTCACATTTAAATACTACAGCCCATTGGTTAGAAAAGTAACCAATGTTTTCAAGAATACCAATCTCCGTATAGCCTTCCAGCCTACCAACACCATCTGGCAACTATTGAAGATCAAAAAGAAACCTCCAAACATATACACAAACAGTGGCGTTAACAGCATAAAGTGCTCATCATGTAACAGGTTTTACATAGGTCAGACAGCCAGAGATTTAAATACGAGATACAAGGAACACCTTCGATACATATGCACTAACAACCCAAAATCCGCCTTTGCTCTGCATATACTTGACAATAACCATCAATACAACTCCATGGAAGAATCCTTGCAACTGGTCGTACCGTGCAGAAAAGGAAACAGGCTAAACCTTCTGGAGAATTTATACATACAACTGTTTCGCAATCTGGGCTTATTAATGGCTGAACACAATACATTTGAACACAACCCCCTATTCTCCCAGCTTCAAACCCACGCACCTCTAAATACCCATATACAGCGCCTTCTGACGTAACCACTCCACAGTAGCAGACTGCCAGACTTGTTCAGTGACACACGTAACACAGTCGGCTCAACACACACTACATAACGTGAGCTCAACACACAAGTTAATTCATCACACTCAACGCCCGCACATTCACATGGCTTGGTAACCATGTCTTGACGACTGCACGAATCGGCTATTTAGCAATGTGTCACAGCATGATTAGTGAATCGTGATGGTGCCTTTCATTATTAACGTTATGTATTACATTTCACCAATTTTAAGACTACGTAACAGTGCGCCTTGTTACATTTTACCAGCCTCTTTGACTATTTAATAGTGTGCCACGGCATGAACAGTAAAAGTGTGGTACTGCCTTTGATCATGGCCTTGTGTACTACCATTTTACCAGCTCTTATCAAGTTTTAACAAACTGAAAAAGTACTGAGTATGTGTATATGTTATGTTTTTAGCAACCACTTCTTTTAATATTGTATGTAAACATCGCCCGAGTGAATAGTATCTTAAATCTGCATGATCCCCCTGAGGATGGGGTCATGCTACGCCGAAACATGTCGGGGTAAAGACAGAATAAGTGTAAAAAATACAGTGCATTTTGTTGGTGATTTCACTTGTGATACAGTTTAAATCAATTGTAAAATTCACAGAATATTTCTTTAAGTTTCTTCTTAATTCTTCGCGTCTACCCTTAAGACATTCTTAATACTCCAGGTTTTTATTGCTAAAAGTTGTTTAATCCCTCTGTGCATGCAACATGCCTTTCCCATCCTGTGTACTTGTGGAGTCAGACAACATATTCAGATATTGCGGGTAAAATCCCTTTGAAGCAATAGGTCTATCACGGTTGTTTTGTCGTAGTAAACACTCTGTATATGCAGTGCATAAGGACCTTATATCCTTTACAGGCAAATGGTCACAGTTGTTTCTGACACTCACACACGAAAAACGTAAATATACTTTTTAGAATTTTCGTCACCTGGATTTGAGGTTTGGGCTGGAAAGTTGGTGAGAGATTCTTCTTTCCTTTTGTGTTGTTGACGTCACTTCACTTTTAGTGGAGGACTTTGTTTTTGTGTTTTGATACAGCAGTCTGTGACACAAACTGAAGGAGGTACACGCATTATTGGACAATTCTGTCTTCCGTACAGTCGGTAAAACTCGTCTTACCGACTGATCACTTGAGGTGTGCGATGATTTTTCTCTGGCACTGGAAGATGACTGGTGCGTCTGAAGATCTCTAATGCTGTGTTTTCCAAGATCCGTGATCTTGTAACAAATAAAATTTTCGTGACTGGGGCTATTATTTTTGACCAATACACTGCTTCGTGAATAATAAGTTATTACGGCTACCTAAGCAGTCGAAACATGTAGCTGATTTTAATCATAATTTGTACGAATAAAGTTGTGTTTAGGTGACAAGTATTCACGTTATTCTTGTGATATTGTAGACAAAAGGGGTAAGAATCATCTGGAATTTGATACACATTTATCCTTTCTCACGAATTTTTCTGCAAAACGCTAATGCCTATTTTGGCTTTTGAAATAATTTTACAAGATTCACAAATAAAATTAATCTCCCGACCCCACCAGTGATTATTCACCCCTTCACCTGACTTTAGGGCTCCATTTACTCCAGGACTTTACACTGTCCAATGCCAAGACAGACATTTGTACCGGCCGCAGACTCTTCCCTGGAATTCATCCCACATTTCGGTTTTGTGTTATCTCCAAGTAGAACCTCTGCCCGCACAGAGCGCAAGGACGACAGTTCAGATTAATTACAGTAATACAGTAACTTATATATTTGCTTCGTTGGAAGTGAGTGCAAGTTTTCCTGTAAATTTTAACCACTTACGAAAAGGGAACTTATGAGAGATTTATGTCACAAACGCTTCAGCTGTAAATATAAAATAGAACTGAACGTTAATTTAAATTTAAATACAATTAGAGGATGTTAGAGATGGCTTAGCATAGGCAGAGGAGCATTCGACAGAGGAGTAGTAGTTCAGTTCCTGGCAGGGTCAAGACGTTTTCTCCGAAATGTCTAAACAGGCTCTATGAGCCAGCCACCCTCCCGTTAAATGAAAAACTAATCTTTTTCTCCAGAGAAAACGAAATTTTTACGAAAGTAACAACTCAAATCTCTCTAATACCGACTTCAAAAATGAGTGAAAATTGACCTCCGTTCTCTCATTAGTCCTTGTGAGGTGTAACAGCTTTACCCTAACCTTATGAGAAGACACACAACCTACTCTGTACTTATGAAGTGAAAATACTTGCTGAGTGTTCTGCTTTCTGTTCGAGAGTTACCGATCCCCAGTTTGAACTCCGAAAAGCTCTTTTTCGAAAGAGACTCTTCGTACAATCGAAGCTTTTTCATACATTAATAATGAACCTTAAATATGCCAAAATTGATTAATTCAAATCCTCTCCAAATCTCTGTCTACACCGACATGCTGTCGTTTGATGCTGCACAAACTCTACCAGAGAACCTACGAAATGTTTTTAAACCAGAAGGTCAAATTAAGTAGCGTACTGAAATGAAATAAATAATACAGAAATTGCCTTTTTGGGACAATATGGCAATTGCGCAACATCTACATAAATTTGGCAAAAACCAAAGGTTTCTTCACTCTACTACTAGACTTACGCAATTTTACTCAGTGACGTATTCGGTCTCAAATTTGGTTTTGTAAATTTTCCAAACTTCAATTCCTCTTTCTCCCCATTATTGTGGTGGAATTCTAAACCAGAAATTTACGTATATTTCCGAAGTGGCCTAACTTCAATAACCCAAACATGTCTCTCTCTTTTTTTTTTTTTTTGCTTAAAAATCTGTGGTCTTTTAATCACTTCGTGAACTCCTTTGTTTGTTCTTTCCATGTCTGCAGCACAGAGGTCTTTATTTTACCCCACGACTCTCATTTGTTAATTCCCGCCTCTATTTCGCCACGCCTGTGGACGGTGGGCTAACTAGACTAGGTCAACAAGACAAAAGAGTAGATAAAAAGTATAGACCAATAGTTGTCAGATAAAATAATTAGTAACTCTATACTTTTGGACAAGTGTTTTCAGTACCACAAACTGCCTGAAGCCTTTTATTCAATCCAGCCCATCTTCCTTATTGGTAAGAAAATATGGATTGTTTATCCATTTTAGGCACTGTGTACTCTGGGTGTACTTGTAAAAGTTCTAAAGAGATGAACGTATTTTGAGGAAAACTGGCACAGGACTTACTATAAAATTTCCCATACGAATATCCGTTATAGTTGCCGTAACTGATAATCAAATCTGTCTTGCGAGATCTACATTGCCTATTCGAAAGCAAATTTTCCAAATAATGCTATATAGAGCGTTCTCTTTCAAATTCCAGCATCTTATGCTTTCCTCAACCTCACCAAGTAAATGCTTAAGTTTTCTTCCTCGTCTTCTCGTCCCTTTTATGCTCCTTATATCTTTCCTCCAATCACGTGTTTAGAAGGCAGTTCCTACACAGGATGTGACCAATCCAGTTACCCTTCTTGCCTTTTATTGTCTGTAGGATATTCCTCTCCCTTTTCGCTCCATGTAATACTTCATTTTTCACCCGATCGGTCCAACTGATCTTAACCGTCCTTCTCCAGCACCACACTTCAAAACTCTCCACGTGTTCCTGATCTACTTTCCGAAGTGTTCAAGTTTCAGCACCACACAAAGCTGTGTTACAAATGTAGCACTTCACGAGTTTCTCTCCTAAACGCAAGTGCAAGCAGTTAATGAGTGCTCATACAGTTCTTTACGACAAAAAAAATTTCTGGCGATATTCAGGTTTCCTTAGCAATTCTGATCAATATGGGATGCGACGCCCTCTCAGTTGGTTAAATAATCGCCGATGATAGAGAGGAGATTTATGCTTCCATATTTAGTGTATTTCGATTAAAGATGGAGGCAGCAAGCTAGTGCTGACATTTCAGTAACTGTATTCGAAAAGACTTGAACATACATTTAGAATGAGTAGTATTACTCGTACGTATCTACGTCTTGCTAGTGTACGTTCTCAGTCAAATATACTTGTAAATATTGCACATGGAGTATTGCAATGGTAATTACAATACACACGGAAACTCAGATACATTAGGGACCGTATTTGATACTACTCGTTTCGCAGTCCTACCCTCTTCTACCTACTTGTTCACAGCAGGTGTCGAGGGTTTGTATTTTTCACTTGATCACACTCAGGCACACACCACAGTCGGTAGGACTCCTCTGGACGAGGGATCAGCCCATCGCAGAGACCTCTACCTGACAATACACAAACACGCACAAGAGACAAACATCCATGCCCCCGGTGGGATTCGAACCCACGATCCCAGCAGGCGCTCGGCCGCAGACCTACGCCTTAGACCGCGCGGCCACTGGGACTATATTTGATGATTATTAATCTAGAGTTTTCTCTCTCTTCATAATTTGGACCGAAGGGATGAAACGAGTGTGGACCCGGGTGTTGCGTCTTTCGTTCAGAACTTAGTGTTAAAAATCGTATTCATCGTGACAAATTACTGATTTCCGTATAAAAAATGCCGCTTGTGAATAAATGAAATATTTGACCTTAAGATGTTTCTAATTCCTTTCTGAGGGCTGTTTTCTGTTGCACGACTGTTCCTTCTGGGATTTTATGCAGCGTTGATTGATAATTAGATACTAAATAAGTGCTAAGTATGCTGCGTAACGTCCCAGAAGAGCGAAGATCTCAGTTACACCGAGGCGAAAGCGTGAAATCTTACACGACTTTTGGTTTAGAGAATTAACACTCGGTTTAATGCATCAGCTGGAAGATTTAGGTGCAAGAAATAGGATGATACTGATACAGCCCTGCAGGTAATGGAACTGCAATTAAAGTCTGGGTGTGTCAGCCTGTGAATGGAGATTGTTGTTAAATTCTTGTAAAATATTTCATGAATATTCTGGTTAATGGCCTGGAAGTTTCTTGACTAGCTAATTGGCTTTAAATACGTGAAGACGCAATCAGCTCTTTTGAGTTGCGTCTCTTAGAGAAACCTTTACTGCATACATGAAAGTTGACAGTAGAAAAAAATTAGGTACTTCTAATTGAAAAACGGTATGTGTGTGTGTGTGCGTGCGTGCGTGCGTGTGTGTGTATTGGTTCATATGGGTGCCTTTTTTTTTTCTTTCAGAAAATTGATGCCCTTTAATTTTATCATCATATGGAATAGTTTAAATGCATTCGAAAATTTTATTATTTCTTACGAATTGAGAATTAAAATTTTCCAAATATTTTGGTGCAGTCCCCTAATTCGAAGTGCGGTGACCATTCCGTAGTTTGAAATATAAGGACAAAGACAAAAATTCTTGAGACAATTTTCTTTCTTTGCTCGAAGCAAGCCTACAGTCAGTCAACAAAATACAGGTAAATATTTATCTAATTTGCAAGCTACTCGGCTTATTTGTTTGTAATGTATTATTAATTTAAATGTGTTTATAGTCACAGTTTTGGCTCAATATATAAGTTATATATTTCAATTCCTCAGACAGGAAATCAGTCACGACAAACACTTTTCTTTGTTTATTAAAAAAATTGTTGATCGTGACTGATTTCCTCTCTGAGTAATTGAAATGTGCACCTTGTACACACGCCAACTGGGATCTTCAACATCAAAATTATATCTTGTACACAGGTAAGGTAAACGAAAGCAGAATTTAAGGAGGTTTTGACTTTCAGATCCCTACATGAACTGACTCCCACAGCTTATAAAAACTGTAGGATAATTACTAGCAAAAGAGCACGTAACAAATATGAGGAAAGAGAAATTCTGTACTAAGGAAGGAGAAAATAATAAAAACGAAGCAAATTTTTCTCTGCAGAATAACTCCGACTTCTTAACTCCAGGAGCCTGGAAGTTCTTTTGGGGAGAGCTGCTAATAAGAAAACGATTCGTGTGCAATTAAAACTTTAATTTGAGAGAAAGGGAGTCAGTAGGAGAGGTAGGTGGCAGTTACGATGTTATCTGGCGCAAAGAGAAAGAGGGTGTTGGGTGTTCGTGTATGAAAAGGGTGAGCACCGAAGGCGGTTTTTCTCAGCCACCGAATAAACGTGTTGCGAAGCACGAAACTGGGTAGATGAACACTGGTCCCGATACGGCGCTGACTTCACCCAAAGCACTGGAAATATCTTTTGTGTGCACTGCCATACCGTACAGTTTGCTGTTGTGTTCCTTTCGCAGCTTTGCTTTATGCACAATACTTAGAGTAAATAAAACACTTGCTAGTCCGTATTTCAACAATTCTGCACTTATTTACAAAAGGAGGATTCAGATCGTGTAAGTCTTAAATTTTATTTTAAGCTAAGAATTTCACAATTTGGCCAATGTGTAGATACAAGGATAAAATTTGTTAAAAACCTTTGCGATAAAATTTTCAGTAAATATTTCGTGTCTAAGAAATATGAAGTATTCAAACAACTCAGAATATTGCGCAATTAGGGTTTTTTATAGGAAATATAAGAGCTCACTTTACGGAGTAAAACAGATTGAAAATTTCTGTTATGCTTAGAGAATTTTGCGTGGAAAGCGACGCGAATTTTGGTTATGCTTGTATATACTGAATTTTAGCGTGAAAATCGCCGGCTAAAGTCCACTTACAAAAGAGAGAGAAGTGATATTATATAAATAAAATGGATGTTAGGAAATTTGTGCAGATGTTAAGTAAGAGTAACTGACTTGTATTTATATCCAGTTGTACACTTGGGTCTTTGCAGCGTTGAATTTCCGAGTTCTGATTTCAGTCTTAATTCATTCAAACATCAGTATTAAAGTACTGCATAAACAAATGCAGAAAGACTGTACTAGTTCAAAATGTGGTTCATTTCAGAAATAACAATAATATTTCAGTGTAACTTCTAGGAGACGTACATGAATTTAGCCATGTGCCCACATGTTAGGCTAGGGTGAAGTAGAGGTTAATCGCAGTACTGCCTCAGCGTCAGGATGAGACAAAAAATTGCAGTTAGTGCACCAAAGGGCTTAACCATGGGAGAGATGGAGCCCCTAACAATTTCAAACTGAAATCTGTGCCTACGAAAGTGGCCACTGTGAAATTCGAAATCCTCAGGTTAGTGACAGCGAACTTTATTGCCTGCTGTGAAGAGTCGCAATGTGGGACGGTGCGATATTTATCTGTGTTTCATCGCTTGGCAGCGTGTTGGAAATCTGTTCGTGGTGTTGTTGCCTTTCCAGCGACGTGACGAGACGCTATTTTACAATAAGACCCTGCCGTTCTTTTACAGGGTCCTAACAGTACTTTTACACGGTCCTAACAGTACTTTTACAGGGTCCTAAAAGTACTTTTACAGGGTCCTAACAGTACTTTTACACGGTCCTAACAGGACTTTTACACGGTCCTAACACTACTTTTACACGGTCCTAACAGTACTTTTACACGGTCCTAACACTACTTTTACACGGTCCTAACAGTACTTTTACACGGTCCTAACCGTACTTTTACAGGGTCCTAACAGTACTTCTGCGGAAGAAGGGTTCCAGGTTACCTGAAAGTAAATATTTCTTCACCGCTAGCAAAGTGCTCTGTACCTTACCGGCCCTATAGCGGGGTATCTGAAATCTACAGAAAATCACTAGATTTCTAGAGTTAAATTTATATGTAGCAAATTGAAAAGGCCTTTACTAAGAACGGCTTCCCGTTGGTAATTTCCCAGCTATAAAGCGGCTGGAATATTTATATGACTAAATGCCTCCACCTAGTGCCCAACTTAAGAATGAGTGGAGTTATAACTCTACTCCGCCTGTAAGCTTTCATGTAGTGGACAGGGAAGAGGTTTTATCTTTTTGTGCTAAAAGAAACATGTCTGCTGTCCTCGTTTAACCACAAAACCACGAAAATTATTTACCTTGGGTAATTAAGATAACGATGGTAGAGAAAATTGCCATATATAAAATAACAGAATTGGTACCCCGGCCAGTTAAATTAAATATGGTAATAAATATAACCACAGGAACGTCGGTACCAGAAAATTTAGGACAACGACCAAAATAACAATGGAAAAAATGGCACTCATAGAAACAATACGTGCGCTAGAGATTGTGGGATTCCAAGTAACGGTGCTGCAGTTAGTAATTAAGTAGTCACCAGCGTACTTGGTTGTAAAGTGTTTCTTCCTATTAAAAAATTGATATGGATACACAAATTTATTAAAAATTCTCAGTACCAGTCTTCAAACAAATAATTCCGGTGGAAGCCGAGTTGTTCTATACGGACGAACAGGGAACCGGACAGAAAGAGGAAGGGACGGAAGGATAAACGGATAGCACGGCGCAGCCAATAACTGCTTTTTACATTTGCTTTGCGAATGCACTCAAAATGTGGAAGCCAGTTGTGTGATTGAACTGCAGCGAAATACCGACAGGCGCGGCAGTGCAGCTATGTACTGTAGGCGTCAGAGCAGCAACACAGTGGAGACACTTGCCATGGACAGCCAGGGATGTACCGTCCCTGTACTGACAATACATGTCTCATGGGCCGCATAACGAAGCTTGTGTGAAATCACACTAACCAAATTGGGGGGGTGTAGCGGTAGTGGTGTGGGGGTGTCAGTGTTCTGTAATATATGGGTACGTCGGTGCTACAGATAGCTTGAGCATGCTCGTCACTGCCCACTTTACATCCACCTATTGCACGCTTCAGTGGCGGGGCTCAGGGACCGAATGTTTGGGGCTGGTAAATTAACATGGTCTTCATGAAGACCGTAACAGATTACCCAACCTCGCATACAGACACGAATAATAATAATAATAATAATAATAATAATAATAATAATAATACCGTAATCCGTGCCTAAGGCAGGAAAGCATAAACGAGGGCGAAGGTACGACTCCGCCTATTCTTAACCTTTTAATGCCTAGCGGTAACTTTACGTACCACCAGGTTTAATATTAAAAAATTATTCATGGTGCTCACATTGCGTTTATGTGTTTTGTACGGATCTCAGAACAAACAGCAACTTTTGCCTTATAAAACATTAAGAGACTGGTTTTTATAACCGAAGTGGAGAGTGTTTACAGCGCGGTACGCACTGAGTCCTTATATAAAACAGATACGCTTCGTCTTTAAAGGGTTAATATCATCAGTACATAGAGACAAATGGTCAGAATCAGCCCTGACCGATACACTCTCCGCCCCTCCAGCTAAAAGTCTCCAGTGTTCATCGAGTAGAAGGTTGGGTGCGCCTGTGTTGCTCTGGAAGGTCTGAAATACTACCACCAGTTTTTTAAATACTTATCCGATGATAAGTCACTGTACTTACTGAGCTATCCCGGCCCGCGTATAATGTAATAATTGTAGTAATGCAGTTCTTTATTTACATGTTAAATGAACAACCTGTTTTCCAATGGCAGAATCAGCAAGAACAGGAAAATGTTGGCAGTACAAGACAGAACAAAATAAACCGTCTGGCGTTCAACGGACTCACCCACCAACCGCCAGACGGTGTGCAAAGTTCCGAGGAAGGTCACTGCAGCAAGCTATGTACCAGGGTCAAGGGGCCTACAGATTTGAAATATAATACAGGCGTCTTAACCTTTTAAAGCCTAGCGGTAACTTTACGTACCAGCAGGTTTAACATTAAAAAATTCTACGTGGTGCCCACATTGCGTTTATGTGTTTTGTACGGATCTCAGAACAAACAGCAACTTTTGCCTTATAAAACATTAAGAGACTGGTTTTTATAACCAAAGTGGAGAGTGTTTACAGCGCGGTATGCACTGAGTCCTTGTATAAAACAGATACGCTTCTTCTTTAAAGAGTTAATTGCAAAAGAAAAGGAGCTTCTTTTGTATCCAGTACGCGATATTAGAGTCCCGACTTCTGCTGTATAGTAATGCGATAAAATATGAGTCGGCCAAGAGGCTGTTACCAAAGGTAAATGTGATTGATCATTCGGTCAAACGAGTATTGGAAATGCACATTTTGTAAACGTTTTATAAAAAAAGGAGAAAATTGGGTTGATCTAAAGACCGACATAAGTGGAAGCTAATTGTTCACTCGAGGTTAATGCATAAACGGAAAAAAACTTTCAGTTTACGTTTATTTTTAATTAAAGCTGACTTTACTGGAAAACGCTGCATTTTGTTTCTCGTGTGCGTATTGTTTTAACTATAAGTAAATTTTTTGAAAGCTCTTCTCAAGTGTAATAAAACTTACTAAATATTACATAAATACCTCCTAGCAGCTGCAGTGTTTAACATTAGCCTGTCACGCTTCTCACGACTGTATTCTGTTTGGAAGGAACGAACTGTGACTTGAAAGTCTTCCGTTCGAGGTCGGATGACTGCGTTGGTGTGAAGGAAACTGGAAATGCAATTTTTCGCAGCTGCACAAAACCTTATTCAACAAAATGTTTAGTGCTGCAGTCAGTCAAGGTCAAATTTAATACTTAGCTTCTCACAACTTATTATTATTATTATTATTATTATTATTATTATTGTTGTTATTCTGTGCATTTTTTAATTTTGCCTGATTCTGTAGCTGGTCTTTAGACTTCTCAATCAGCAGGTAAACGAAAGGCCGGCATTGAGTTAAACTGAATTTTTGTGTTTATGCAGGACTCACCTCAATATCATAAAAGTAGAATTAAGTTCAAATTCGTAATTTAACATGGGTCAAGTTCGCAACTTTGTATCTTGTACACGCTTTAAAACTGTGGTATATGTCACGCACTTGATTAAAACAGTAACAGACTAAATGCATCAAACTGCACTTTCATGACTATTTACGCCGAATTATTTGTTGTCCTTCGTCTCAAACAGATATTAAAAATAGCCCTGAATATTCAAATATTTGTTGTTTGTAGAACTGTAACATTTAGTTCTTCAGCCTGTTCATTTCTCTACTATTTCACGGTATTTATTTACATCTGAATATTATTTTCCTTAATCACTGATCGTACAATTACAAAGAGAAGTCACTTCTGTTGTTTAGGAAGACGATCACTGTTCATTTTGCAAGTGATAAGATACAGAAGAACACTCTAGACAGAACGCAGAGATATCACTACTAAAGCTGTGTTGCCTGCCGTAGCCACTGTGTTTACACGGTAGTTTATTCTCCTTAACTCAGTTACCTTAAACTTTCTAACAACATGAAGCTTTCGAGCTTTGGATGTGACTTGGCTGTAATTTCCCCGTCTGATGAAACTTTAGGAGTCATTGTATATCTGTAAGGGACTGGCATGTGTTGAAATGATATCACTGAGTCTCAGTTCTTCCTGCTTCTTGGGGGATTCTTATACACCCACTACAACGTACAGATGTCAAGGGTTCTTCCCATTTAATAAGCGGGTCTTTCGTTGTGACCACCGATACGGACGGACAGAGCAATTAAATTTATTCGCTACCGATCTGCTCATAGAATCTGCAGGAACAGTCTGCTGCAGTGATGGCGGGTTCCTCTATCCTTATACTCTACTTAATTGTTTTTTGATGGATGAAGCCATTTCTGTCACTTAAATGCATATATTTGTGAAGTTCCGAGCACAGTGCGACGTCATGTGGTATAGATTACTGTATGGGGAACGACGTTTAGAAGTATCTCGCCACCTCTTTTCCAGAGCAGCCTTGCACTCCGCTTCCAAATATCGTTACCTGTGCGCTGTTACCTTCGATACCGTATTTTTTAAAGTACATTTTATGGAAGACACTTCAGATTTTATTAAGTTAAGCATGAAATAACAAGAAGCCTGGAAGGGCAGTCGGTATAGAGACCAAACTACGGGCTGGACCATATAGGGTTCGAATCCCAGCAGATGCGTGAGAACATTTTCTTCTCCGAATAACGAAAAAGGGTTTTGACGCCAGCTAAGCTCCCTGTTCAGTGGCTATATTGGGCCTTATCCACGAGGTAAACAGTGAATCGTTGCTCTAACCCCGGCGTTAGGGTGACTGACATCCATCATGTGCACACAAGTAACGGTATGTGCACACAAGTAACGGTATGTGCACACAAGTAACAGTATGTGCACACAAGTAACAGTATGTGCACACAAGTAACAGTATGTGCACACAAGTAACAGTATGTGCACACAAGTAACAGTATGTGCACACAAGTAACAGTATGTGCACATATAGGGGAACAGATCTTTCTAAGGGGTCAACATCTCAGGTTCTTTCCCCACACCTGAAGACGGAAGACCAGTCGTCTTTCGAGACGTTATGTCATAATCACAGGCAGATAATGTACACATTAGGGCTCAAGACAGCCAACGTACGTGTAAGGTAACTTTGTGGCGTCTGTGCTTAGCGACTTTTACCGTACAGAAGCAAACAGTATTAAATATTATGAGACAGTGTCTGTCTGTCTGTATCCTTGCCTTAGTTATGCGGCACGCGAATCGCATCTTTCCTTCGGCACATCTTATTGTCATCTGCGGTCTGACCTGCTCTACCGTATTGTTCCACATTATCTGGTAAACGGAAAGATTTTTGGAAAAGGTTATCGAAAAGGAAATGTGTGTTTTGATTTTATATACAAATTTCTTCGAAATTTCTCATTCTGAGAAGAACTGAGCGAGATATTATCGTAAATGTACACAGGTCTTTATGTAAAGCATCCGTTATTCTTGTCAGATTTTAATGACACTTGAATTCTGTTTACAGATTTTCCAGAAATAATGAAATACCTAATTTCATAAAAATCCTTCCAGCGGGAGCAAAGTTGTTCCATGCGGTCATACAGACAGACATAGTCAGACAGACCTAGTCAGTCAGACAGACAGGAAGGCAGGCAGGCAGGCAGACCGAGAGGCAGAGACACAGACAGACAGACAGGCAGAGACAGACAGAGACATGCAGACAGAGAAACAGACAGACCGACAGAGAGACAGACCGACAGAGAGACAGACCGACCGACCGACCGACCGACAGGCAGGCAGGCAGACAGACAGACCGACGGACAGACCGAGAGGCAGGCAGGCAGACAGACAGGCAGGCAGGCAGACAGACCGACAGACAGACAGGCAGGCAGGCAGGCAGACAGACAGGCAGGCAGGCAGGCAGGCAGACAGGCAGGCAGGCAGGCAGGCAGACAGGCAGGCAGGCAGACAGACAGACAGACAGGCAGGCAGGCAGGCAGGCAGGCAGGCAGGCAGGCAGGCAGGCAGACAGACAGGGACAGACAGAGAGAGACACACAGGCAGGCAGACATGACGACGCTAGAAGTCGCTTCTCGCAACTTTCAGAAGCACATAAAACGAGAATTTTTTGGAACATAACGCACCGTTTTGAAATCCCGGCAGAACTGAAACAAATGTTCTTTAATCACTGCCGTTGCGTCAGGTTTAAACCCTGTAAAGAGAACTGGCAGATAAATGTAGTATAATTAAATCCACAAATCCACTGCAGCGAAAAGAAATAATCCGCATTTCAATTTCTTTTTTTTTTTTAATCTAATACAGGATTCGTTCAATTTACCCCTTTATCCTTCTATTATTGCATTCCCACGACAATTCACAATTTTATTTCTTAATGAGCGTTCCACATAGCTTTGTTTTCCCAGGTCTTCTTGTAAATTTTCTAAAACACCCTGGTGTAAGCAATAGCTCCCGTGTCTATTGATCTGGTGATGTCTGCTGGAAATGGTCGCCTATACGTTTTCCCCTCCTTTGTATTCTTTGGGTTACGTTTCATCTCCTTTTTCACATCTTCGGCTCATTCCGTTTCCCTGTACATTTCTGTGTATGATCTAGGCAAAGTACTCCTGTACACCAACCCTCCCGCAACACAAGCAGCTCATCACTGTGTGGTCTATAAGCATCTCCTGTCGGCATCAAGTTCCTCTCGCTCCAGTACTGTTCCTGTTTCGACAGACGCGAATGACTGAAACACGTTCTTCAAACAAATATTATGTTACGCGATTACTGCTGTTGAGATTCCAGAGCATGCATCACTCATTGCACTTCTCGGAAAATTATACATTGGAAAACAAGATACCATTGTTCTTATGACAAATAGCAGATATGCTGTTCCTTACATAAGCCGTGAAAACTTCAAGTGCACATCTTGATTTGTGTTCTGAAAGCTAAGTTTCTATATAATCATACAGTTAGAATTTCTAGATCTAATAAAATATTGGTTGCTAATATCCGTAACAATGCTGAAGAAAATTAACGCATGGCTTCCATGTTGTTTCTTTGCTTCCTATAAAGTACTAACTGAAAATATTTTAGTGCTTTACAAATGCAGTTGAACTCGGTTATAACGTCATGAAAGCAACTGAATATTTTGTATCGTTATAAAAGTGTTTTGTTATATCCGAGACTATAACGTTATGGTTAACAGTGAGGAATTAATTGGAACCACAGAAAATCTGACGTTATAAACGACCTGCCGCATAAACCAAGGTCTTTATAAACGGGTCCAACTGTATTACCCGTTACTTTAGGATAACCAAGTACGTGGTGTTAACGTCGCTTTCACTATAGAAATTCGCGAGTGGGCTTTTGATTTTAGTGCTTAGTACAAGAAATTAAAAATTATGGTTTTTGAGCGGCATCCAAGAGCATAAAATTCAGTCCAGATTTTATGAATATCTCAACTGTTTCAAAAGCGGAAATGTGGGACACACACAAAGATTCCACATGCCCGCGTCTTCCTTTAAGCAATGAAAGAGACTGAACTGTCCGATAAACTTGGCAGATGACAGCTGTTCCTTTTTTCCACACGGCAAAATCAAATAAACAATAAACATCTTCAAGTTTTGCTAGCCGTGCTGTGCTCACCCTTCCGAGATTACACAAGACTGCCGCGTTACCCTTTCGAGAAGTATGGTGTAAACAGCAAACGTACCCTCAGGAAATGATATATCCGCCTAGGATAAACAGACAATTACAAAACAAGTATTAATGCTTATTACAATGTATACTGAACAATCAGGTGCACCAAATTCTTAACAGTATCTACATAAAAATGCAGTAGTGCAAAGGCATGTGACGCTTGGAGTTCCACAGGCCGCCAACAGATGGCAGGGTAACTATGAGAACGGTGGAGTTCCACAGACCACCGCTAGATGTCAGGACGCGAAAATACAGAGAACTGTGTTTTCGGCGCGATACGATCTGTACGTGTTTTGTATGGACCTCGGAATAAACAGCGATTGTTTCGCCATACAGCATTAACTGATTGACTTTTGAAACCCTGTTGGGGTGTGTTTACTGCGAGGTACGGACTGAACTTGCAATATAAGAAATTTCTAATGGAATCAATCTAACAGTATTGGAAGGCCACAACTCTTTTACTGTTTTGGTTTAATTTTGTTTGACTCAAAATGTGACCAGTCAGACCCTCGCCCATTTTTCACAGCGGCAGAAATAAAAGTCTCCAGCTTCCTAGCGCAAATAAAGAGCGGTAGTGCAATCCAAGGGGGTCACTTAACGACCCAGGGAGCAGCACTTCGTAATTAGTGAGGGGGAGAAATGCAAGTGCTCAAATAAAACAACAAAAGCAATTAATGTATGTCGTAATTAATGTTGACAGCTGTAAAAAGAGATGGTAGATAAAAACAATATCAAATATCGCTCATTTACCACTACTTGTTTTTAATTTTTTTTTAATAATGATAGCAATGTCGCAAGTTTATCATGGCTGCTCCATTTAATGGATTTTTGGAAGGAAACGGCAACTTGTTTTCAGAATTTCCCATCAGGCAATTTCATTTAAGACACGCGGTTCCTTCTCAGTGAAACACTTGGTGTAATTGATGTCAACCATAGACATATTTACCAACAAAGAGAGACACGTTGTATTGATAAGTCTACTTACAAATATAAAATATTTTCAGAGAGGTGGGACACTTTGTGTTGATAAGTCTGCTTAAAGATACAAAATATTTTCAGAGAGGTCCTATCGGGTGTGCCTGTCTCTAATTATGTGTGACCTAAAATCGTCAGACATAAGGTGCCTTATGTCCAAATTGGGCTTTTGCGCCACAGAAAACTATAAAATAACAAAATAAATAAGAAAACACATTTAAATCCCAACGCATCTTTACCAGCCCAAAAACCTAAACCCTTTTCACTCACTTTTCAACACCATGATCACGCTATTAGATTTCGTTTTAATACTGCCATATCACCTCGAGTGAGCACTCTCTGGGAGCTCTCGTTACCAAATTCCATACTAATGTCTTATTTTCCCTTACATTTATTCCACAGGCCTACATATAAACTGCCTATAATATTTAGGTTTTGAGGAAGATATTACAGACAGGCGTCTTTGGGAATGTAGGTTATTAAAATTAGCTTATAAAAATGGTTTTTGCGAAAACTGAGCGTCTTGACATCGTTCTTTCAGAAAAGTTAAGTTCAGAAGGCATGTCTTTCTCTGTATTTCAGTTGAATAATCAATGAGTAAAGCAAAATATATCGATAAATTGTGTCTTATGCTTTATATGTCTCTAGGCACTTGCTAATACAACAGATGTTCTGTAGACTGCAGACAACCCAAGTAGGCCAGAAAGACGGGCAGATCCTCGAATTGCTTAGCTTTATACAAAACTGCCGGTGGGTCAAGTGTGAAACATATTCGGTTTTGAACAGGCATTATGAAATAACGTCATCCTACTCATAAATTAGGAATACTGATAGGGGACTTACTTAATGGAATTAGATCCGGCATTTGCGAAGAACGTTAATAAGCGAAAATTTTAGAATCTGGAATAAAACATTACCTTTTTTAGTATAAAAGAAAAACAGTCAACAGCCAACAAATGTGTTTACCCCTCTTTATTTTCTTATGAGGTTAGAACGACCGGTTTCGGCCTACATATAAAGACCATCATCAGGTTCTGCTTCGATCATTGATATCAGAACTCTACTTGTCAGGGAAGGGAAGGCCTTCACTTTTACAAACAAATTAAAATATACATGGATGTACACATTTTATATAATTATATATAATTTTTATATAATTATATATAATGCATTTGTACGTATTACTCTTTTTCTGAAAATCCTAAATACCTAATTTAACGATCCGTGATTAAGAACGCGTGTGATCAACGTCACTTAGACAGTTCTTCACCTCTCTCTCACCAACGCCCACCGCATTTCCTTTCACCCTTCCCCTCCTGTCTGCCAGCGCACTTCACTGCGCTAATTAACCAAGTGCCCATCAACAGCTGTATAGATGTCACTTCTCCAAGACATTCGAGCGAAAAATTACACAGCCTTTTTATTTTCAAATAAAGGTGACGGCAGAAAGAGTGTCTACACGGCACGTAGAATGGTGTGGGGTGGAGTAAGGTTCTGGTGCAGAAAGTGACGCACAATTTGAGACGTAAAAGGGTGAGTCTTAAGAAGTCTTAAGGTTACTGGAATAGAAATATATACAGGATTTTAGTGGGAAAATTTCAAGGAAAGTTATCACATTGAAAACCTAGGCATAGAATGGAAGATGATAAAAAATAAATCTTAAATAAATTGGAGGGGGGCGTGGACTGCGGCGAGAATCCATGGTCCACCCTCTAGGCTGTGGAATGACCTGTAGAGAAGATATGCATAATTTCCAGCCGCTGTTTATTCGTTTAATATATCCTCGTTATAGATTTTATGTTAGTCTCTGAAGGTCCCGAAGGCATATGATGTGTGGAGGGGAATAGCGCCACACACTTGTAATATAAGTAGTCGGAAGAGTCGAGTAGTCAGCTTCACATTCCGGCTGTCATAACCCCGGGAAAGAGCCTCAGGTATCCACTGTATAGAAGGCTGTGTGGGGCCCCCTTATTTAGTCTGGTATTTTGGAGAAGAAATAAATACCTTTTTCTTGCCAGGCTGGGACAGGTTTTTCCCTATTTTTGGAATTCATACACTACAAAACGAAGGCCACGCTGCGTGTTGTGCATTATAATGTATTTACTCTAAAAATGACGTAGTATATTTCTCCAAATCTTTGGTAAAATACCACAAGACTTCAAGGTGTAACGGCTCAGAAAACCACGCCTTAAATATACTCACTCGTTGAAGACTAAAATTAATCCGTATTGTATAGAAGGTTTATTTCATAATTCAGAGAGAACACAGCATACTTCTGTTACGAAGACACATTTTTAAAGGGTGTATCCGCAAATAACGGTTGCTTATCGTAAGAATATGCGGTAAATATAAATTTACTACGTGGATAAAATTCAGACTCCCTTCATGTTCAACCATACGTTAAGAATCAGGATTTAACGTTTTAAAGACCAGCGGTAACTTTACGTACCACCAGGTTTAACATTAAAAAATTCTACGTGGTGCCCACATTGCGTTTATGTGTTTTGTACGGATCTCAGAACAGACAGCAGCTTTTACCTCATAAAACATTAAGAGATTGGTTTTTATAACCGAAGTGGCGAGTGTTTACAGCGCGGTACGCACTGACTCCTTATATAAAACAGATGCGCTTCGTCTTTAAAGGGTTAAATGCTTACTTATGTGCAGGAAATGCGAGTAATTTGTGCGTATTTAACTACAAAATTATCTGGTGTTACATCGTGTCCTCTGACACATTTAAATATCCAAAATATTCTCCAAATAAGAATAATTTACTGTCCGTAAACTTTCACGACGAACACAGAACTTGCACTGTTTTAGTTAAGCCGGATTTTTCGAGAGTATAACTTACACAATTTCCAACATTAAAAGGCATATAAATTGTGACAGCTTTGCTTATTTATAAAATACGTTGACTTTTATCTGAACAGCAACTTTGGAATCATTCTGATTCACCAACACGTGCATGTTCCGTTTCAAGGCTTAGTTTCGGTAAAACCAACAGAACCAACCGCAGCAAAATGACGAGGGTGTGAGACGGCTGACAATAAAATTCATTTCTTCTGTAAACACGAACCCCAGAAACTCTACCCTGTAAAAACCTTCAATCAGAGACCGTTTTAATTTGTCCTCGGCTGTGGAACAAGGGTGGTTAGAAGGGACGTGGGTGGTTAGTGTTTAGATTTCGTGAGGATTTCACGCACGGCGAATAATTGAGCATTCTGTGCGCTGTGTTTTTGAGTGGTATTGAGCCCACCATAGACTGGACTAAACTGAGATATGTAATAGATTTCACAAGGCCCAAATTCTGCTTGTTATTTTTCCACTTGCATTTCATTTGACTTTAAAAAACACGGTGTTCCTTGTGACTGCAATGCCTAGCGTTTAGTCTGTGCAGCGCCCCATTCAACGCTAGAACCGCTGCACTTTTCCCTGCCCAATGTATTTACGAGTTCAGTATAATTCTTGTAACAAGTAGCATTTATTTCCTTATACAGTAATATAGAGCAAATTTCCACTGCAATAGAAACATTTTAAAATCCAAAGAAATTATGCGGGCCCAAATCTGTTGTTATGTCTAAAAAGCCTTATTTTTAAGGAAAAATTTATTTTATACTAAGCCATCTAAGAAATAGAATTACTATCAGTTAATCATCATCAAAAATATTGCAACTATCATTTAATTGTTAGCATTTGCATTACTTTCAAGGTAGGAAGATAGTCAGTGGGAAGCTTGTCCCCTTGCTTTGACACTGTTACTTCTTAAGAAACGCCCGGACTTCCGTCATATAATGACATACAAATTTATTAATTGTGGTTAGAACATCCTGAGAAATAAAACTGTACGGGTTATGGTGCTGACTCTTCCCACTCTAAAGTTTCCAACACACAATTTCTGCAAGCAATACGGAAGGATTAAATTTAACGGTGTGTTAATATAAAAATACTCTACACCTATACAAAGCTAAAACACAGTATGTAGTCACTTTAATTTTAACAGTGTGTATCAGTTTCACCAAATCACTATAGAAATTTCCTTCATTCTGGTGGGCGAGCGTAAGTTGAAGGTTTTCGTAAAATCTTAAGGGACGCAGAAAAATTCAGCGGACCACATGCTGCCCGCATTTTGCTGGTTTCACGTCACAGTTACAGAGCATTCACCGATTTGCATTTCTAACACAAGATGAGGACTCAATTAAAGTGTTATGCATAATGTACAGTCCCTGTGCCCTTCAGATTCCTAAAGTGACTGCAATAATATTTTAAGATTTGAGAACTGTAAGTCACGTAAAAAGATTTAAATTCACGACGCCAGCAGTCGCTCAGTTTGTCAAGTAATTCCCAAACTTTTGTCGAAAAAAGAGTTTCATTGCAGTATTCAGATAAATCCGTCTGCACTCCCTGTCTTGAGCGATATAAACTTCATAAGCCTAACCACATGCTATGTCTTTTCAGAAACGATTTCTTCCTGTCTCCAATTTACTCCTAATCTCGAAAATAACCTTTTCCTAACACTTTTCTGGACTGAACATTTGTAGGCGTATTGACAAATTAAATAATGTAACTGCATAACAGTATTAAACAAGATAGGCAGTGTGGTGTAATGTAATATTGTGGCGGTGTCGCATAACCATTTTTGCAGTGGAAACACAACAATGCATTCTGTTGTTGAGCTACACGTCACTGTCAAATGTACAAAATTATTTACAGCTGCTCAACAGTGTTTTTAGGGTAAATTTATGTCACCGGCAGCAATGCTAATTACACGCACCAGTTTTTGAAATAAAGATATTTCAAATAATTTGCAGTCTTTTCACACGTCACATATAAACGATGCAGTGAGGCAAAATAATGTTCTTTTGCTCGTGGTCTTCTTTAGACTTACAATTTGGCTAAAAGATCGTATTGACAGAACGCAGTCACGCATTTTCTCAGATTGTGGAAGTGTTGTCGTAAAACACTGTACGAGAATTAATCAGTTATGAAGAAATAAGAGTTAAACATTACGAATGTGTGTCTATTCTTGCCCAATTATCCGGTATACAAAGCGCATGTGCCGCTTTAATGCCTTACATTATATTGTCATCTGTGGCCCGTCTGCCTCTACCATATTTTGCCACATTATCTCATACACGGCACGATTTGCGGAAAAACGTTTTTGAATATAAAACGTGTGTTTTGATTTTGTCTACAAATTTTGCCTGAAATATTTCTTATTCTACGAAGAATTCAGCGAGCTATTGTTATAAATATGCATAGGTCTTCTTGTAAAGTACCCGTTATTCTTGTCACATTTTAATGTAACTTGAATTTTATCGACAGATTTTCGAAAGATATAAAGTACCAAATTTCATGAAAATCCATTTCGTGGTAGTCGAGTTTTTCCATGCAGACGGAAGGACGGAAGAACAGACAGACGGACGGACAGATATAACATAGCTAATAGTCGCAATTCGAAATTTTGCGAACGCGCCTAAAAATGATCCTAGAAGAGAAATTTCTAAATGCAGCGAGTACCGTGACTGTCCAGGGCTATTATTCGCGATGTTCCCAGTTCGACTCTCCGGCTGAACATTAGTCTGAGGCTTTTCGTACTTTAGCCCAGTCTGGTAATGCAAGTTCCTTGTTAATATGCCACGGCCACTCCCTCCCAAAGCATTTTTTACTCAAGTTACACCAGTTCTCTCGCCGAGGCGTACAGTCTGGAATACTGTGTCGTGAAATGAACCATAATGAAATTATAACTTGAATAAGGTTAGAAAATTGTAGCGATACACATAGTTATTACACTGGTAAGAAGATTAGAAGTTTAGAAACCTGCAATATATGTACCTGGTCTGTTAAATTCAAATTCAAATGTCTCAACTGCCTTCCCTTACATCTGACTTACATATTGTCCCATCACTTCCAAGCCTTGTCGCTTTGAAAAATGTTCTCTATTAGAATCATTTCGTATTACTTGTTTTCCGTCCCTGCTACTTTTTCGAAATACCAAACCTAATGTCCCTATAGTTAGATCCGTGCACTCCGCAAGCACTGCATTATACCCAGTAACACACAGGCAACTGAACACACTCCTCAGTGCCACAGGACACCATCCCACATTTAACCACACGTTTATGGATACGTCACTGATCATCTGTAACAGCTACGAACATGTTTCCATACGACAGCATATGACTGTAATTCCACATACTTTGACTACGTCAAAATTGTCTACAATTGGAAGATTTTAACCAAATTTTAAGGACAAGTGCACATGATTTTATATATTTTAAAAAGTCTACACAGTGTGGGTGATGTGTTCTTTATATACAAGCTATTATTGAAACCAGTGCTCCCGAAAGTGTCAATGTGAACTGCCTTGCTGAAGACTCCTGTTATAAACCATACGGACGTCCAGTGTTCTTCACAGTGAGTGCCCCTGATGATGGCGACATTAGACGCCGAAACATTTGTCGGGACGTAATGGTTGTTAATAAAAAGTGCATTAATTTTTTACTTTTTCGTACTAGATTTATCTTTGTGTAATATCCTTAACTGACTGTTGCCCCATTCTTTATGGGTACAGACACATCTCAGCGCTGTTCTTTTAAGCACATGTAAATTATTATTCTCTTTCCAAGTAAGAATAATGCAACATACTTGGTCAAATTGGTAACAAATGATGTTTATTTCTTCGCATATTTAGACAGCTTGAGGTCCTGTTTAGTTACTCAATTATCGTCCTTTCTACGCATGCGCCTGTGTCCACGAAACGAGCACCACATTTCTGCAGTTTGCACATTCCTTAATACGCTAAACTGACGTGTACAAAACAATACACAAGATGGTCAAATGTGTAATAAAATACGGCGTCGTGTTTGCAGGATATCTGAAGGAGATAACAGGGGGAAGAGGAGCCACAACAAAACGCGAGACCAAAGGCTTCAGACAAGTTCTAGACTTTCTTAGGAAAAAAATTTTTTTAACTACTGGAAAAAGAAATGCAACAAGCGTGTTCTCTATTAGTGTGGTAACTAAAAGGCAACATCCATTTCCCATATACATATGCTCTTTGTTTCCATTTACACAAGTGCTGTTACAAGAAAAAGGGCGGTTCTCTGGATCCGTTCTAGTAATCAGGAGTAACGAGAATACAAGAGTTAAAAACTTTTACGATTTAGATCAAATAAAACTACGCATACAGTGAATAATGATGGCACAGACATCCGTGGTGCAGTGGGTGGTTTAATTAGTTATTACAGTCTACGCTGCATTTCTACACTCAGCAGAAGCAAGGGTTCGTGCCTGTATTAAGAACACAGTTTATAGAGCAGCAAATGCATGGAAGTCACATAAAGTCCGTACATTGGCCACAATGCATGGAATTTGCGGCTAGCCGCGGAGCACGAGTTATGAACAGCAGTCTTCACTTTCACCGTGAGGTTGTTAGTGTGGTTTGGGCAGGCGCAATGAAGACGGGTACTATCTTACGTACAGCAAGCCGTGAGAAATGCAGGCACTCAGGTAAAGGTGGCGTTTACAATAGATCTGCTCGCAAATTTGGTCTATATTCACCTTCAGCTTCCAACGAACACAGTTACATAAAAATAAATGTTTCTAGTACCGTATGAACTTTGTTATTCGTCTCGTGTAACAAAACTTTTAATAAAAATACAGATTCAATAAAACAATAGATTTCGAGGAGAGAATAATTCCTCCTCTACTGTGGCTAAATTAGGGCCTATCTGAGATTCCAGCAGTTTCTCAGTATCGAGTCTAGTCCGTGGTAATGAAAACGCGGGTTCTATATAAAAGACAAAGAACTTTTTGGATAACTGAAAGTTTATCGGCTTCTGAAGTACTCTGCTACAGAGCGTTAGTGAATAAAATAACACACAACAAAAGGAAAAATATGGTCGAACGACTTAAATATAATGTGGACCAAAGTACATGCCTGCAGGGACAAAGCAATGCTACAGAATGCAGCTATAAATAAGGCTTTGAATTCGAAATAGGTCTCATTTTGGGTACTTGGACGAAAACTGTTTGCTTATTTTACTTCATGACGCTGTCTGTATCTTTCATGAGTGAAATTCAAAAGCTGTAAGAGGAATGTGATAAGATTTAGATGCGGTTTATCACGTCCAGATTGCCCCAAGTGACTAAATAAATGACGAAAAACCTTAGCCGGAACGTTTCCTGTTCCAACTGAGGTTCCATAATATCACCTTCCGAACAAAACAAAAAATATTATGGTTGAGAGAGGGCACTTAGTTTGGGCGAAAGGCGAGCTAATGTATTGGTAGCGTGGCAGTAACGAGGTTTCTTCACCTCACTGTTTTTCGACACTGTGCAATTTGGAACAACAAACTCATCCAAACTAAACAGGGAATATGTGGAGCCTACAGTGGAGGACGTACCTGTAATCAATAAAGTCAGAAGAAAACTAAGAATTACATTAACAAGAAATCTGGAACTTAGCATAAAATTAATTAGAAATAACAGTAAGTAACACTCCTGTCGAAACGCCCACGCATAGCACAAGCATAAGGATGGGAAGTCCTTGCTTGACCTCAACGTCATACGCAGAAATGAATGTAGGAAGTCTCCGCACCCTTTACACACACAAGATGCGAGGTGAAACCACTGCGTGTTGCTGCCGGGGAGTCGAGAAACACAGAACAGAAGTGCAGGTTAAACTGAACACTGCACCACACTTGTAAGAGCATCGGTGCACACACGTACGCACGCCAAACAACAATTTAGATTCCGAAGTCAGACGTAGATACTAGAATCAAGTTCTGAGGTTAAACTTTGAGAAGGAGTGATTACCTGATGTATCTTACATGAACTGTAGGGAACTGTAGGGAACTGTAGGGAACTGTAGGTTAGGCTGGCAAGAGTAAGGAAAGGTGGCAGGCTGCGTCGATGGTAAGAAGGTCGCTGTACGCAAAGTGTCGTAAAAAGACACACTAGCAGTAGTTTGTGGTAGTGGTGGTGGTTCTGG
>BLKM01000811.1:947649-950149 GCA_013340265.1 Coptotermes formosanus
GGTGGTTCTGGTGGTGGTGGTGGTTGTGGTGGTTCTGGTGGTGGTGGTGGTGGTGGTTCTGGTGGTGGTGGTTCTGGTGGTGGTGGTTATGGTGGTGGTGTTTGTGGTGGTGGTGGTAGTGGTGGTGGTGGTGGTGGTGGTGGTGGTAGTAGTAGTAGTAGTAGTAGTAGTAGTAGTAGTAGTAGTTCTTGTTCTTGTTGTAGCAGGACTCGAGATTTTATCGAAGTCTAAAGTGCTAATAGAGTACTCGGCGTTGGTAGCACTGTCCATCGTCTCAGGCTAAAACACCAAAAGATTTAGGGAGCTTGAAAAGATTCCGTCTTAAGCTGGCATGAGGAATGGGCAACCTGAACTGGTGCGTCCGTAAGGATCCCTAAACTGAACAGTGATCTGGTTTCTATGAAATATGAACCGCGATATGCTTGATTATTTATGGGTTGTGCTAATTCGATCATAAAATATTCCCAGATATTTAACTGAAATAAAACTGCTGATAGCTTTTGTGGGCAATGATACACTTTTGTGGGCAATGATACACTTTTGTGGGCAATGATACACTTTTGTGGGCAATGATACACTTTTGTAGTTGATAGCATTACATATCACACAGGCCCACATTCATTATTGTTTTAAGGAAGCTGAGAGAATTCTGGCTATAAAATACCGAATAATAAATTGCGAGTTGTGAAAATAAGGGGCCTTGGAGAAATTACAGTGTCCTGCATTTTTCTGAAGAACCCAAGTAAAATCACGATAAACACTGATGGCAACATAGTGCGCATCAGGACACAGATGCAGAGCTGCCAGGCACTCTGAAGTGTGCAAAACAACCGCTGGTAGGACAGGAGTGTAATGCCTGCTGTGCTTACAGAAAAGGCAGGTGGCAGAACGAACATGCCTGCAAAATATGCATTTGTTTTCGTCCATGACAGACAAGTAGGTCACAAATGTATTGCCCTTTTAGCCTTCGGTAACCATACCCAGGCTTTGAAGCTATTGAATTCAATGATAAGTACAGAGTAGGGAAGTGAACAGCGGTACAAAATCTTTTAAATCGTCCTTAGAATTAAAGGAAGTGAAACTGCGACATGGAGAGGAAAATTCGCAAAGAGATATTGCGAAAGAGAATTTTTGGTTGATAAGATGGGGAAGATCATTTCAAGAGATCGTGTGAAATATTAAGAAGTACTACACAGAGTCAAGCCGATCCCAGTGGCCGCGCAGTCTAAGGCGTAGGTCTGCGGCCGAGCGCTTGCTGGGATCGTGGGTTCGAGTCCCACCGGCAGCATGGATGTTTGTCTCTTGTGAGTGCTTGCGTTGTCAGGTAGAGGTCTCTGTGTCGGGCCGATCCCTCGTCCAGAGGAGCCCTACCGACTATGGTGTGTGTCTGAGTGTGATCAAGTGAAAACAACCTCGACACCTACTGTGAACAGGTAGGTAGAAGAGGGAAGGACTGCGAAACGAAACGACACATAGAATAAAGGAGGAAAGGTGTATCCTTTACAAAATTTTAAATGATCCACTTCCGTGCAGTAAGAAGGTAGATATGATATGGAAACCAACAAAGACACATAAGCGTACGAAAGTATATTATACTCGTACACACCATATACCTCCTACAGGTTCCGTGTCCTTTTCAATGCATCATGTTCTTAAGCTATCCCTGCTTACAAACTAATACTGTAATGACCATCAGCAGAAAAACTGGGAGCTTGTAGCGGATGATAGGCTTTAAAACCGCTCAAAGTTTAAGATGTAAAAGTGACTAGGGACACTAAGATAAACTCTTACATAAAAGTAGCTACCGTAATTCAAAGACATCACCCAAAGTATTCTGGCCGTTTTCAGGAAAGTTATTTTTATGACTTCTTGACCTACTGACTTTAAATGACCTTAAATACCATACGTGCTGATTCCAGTAGCCCCGCGGTCTAAGGCGTGGGTCTGCAGCCGACTGCTGGCTGGGATCGTGGGTTCGAATCCCCCGGGGGCATGGATGTTTGTCTCTTGTGCAGTGTTTGTGTTGTCAGGTAGAGGTCTCTGCGACGGGCCGATCCCTCGTCCAGAGGAGTCTTACCGACTGTGGTGAGTGTCTGAGTGTGATCAAGTGAAAATAAACAACCTCGACACCTGCTGTGAACAAGTAGGTAGAAGAGGGAACGACTGCGACGAAATACCATAAGTGCCAACCCCGTGTACACAAAATACAACCCCTTCACTTCTCCCACAGAGTAAACATGTGTGATCTTATAATGAATGGTTCTCTCCCTAAACAGTATTAACCTATTTATCTCTGTATCTGACACGCAGTGTTTTCTGTGTGGTAGGAACTGAATTTTTAATAGGCTCTTTTTCGAGGGCTTCGTATTTCAAAAGTTTAAGCATTATTTCAGCAATTTAAATTCGTCGATTACATTACTGTAACACAATATGATTAACGTCAATACCAGTGGCGTAGACGGGACCCCAGCAGGCACCGCGGCGACACAGTGGGCCACAG
>BLKM01000811.1:955149-1014460 GCA_013340265.1 Coptotermes formosanus
ACGTTTTGATTGTGCATGATTTTATTAATCCAGGAGGTGGTGTGCTAAATTACTGGCAAATTTGGATTCGTACCAGACAACTTCACGAGCCTGGAACTGAGTTAATATTGACGTGACTCAGTAATTTTACAGTACTCTTGTTTCGTGTCCTCAGTCTTAGACCTGCCGAGCAGTACCAACGTGTGTGAAGATATCTACGTAGTTATGCGGTTTAAAATATAATATACAACAATAATATCATAAAGAAAATAAAATTGCGTATATAGACTACACAGAGCTGAGCAGAAGAGTGATTTGGATGCAGCGTGTACGGTCCTTTGTAGCTCCTCACAGCATCCCGTCTTCTTATCTGTTCCCTCACCTGCATTCTCAATTCTAATCACGTGACCGATTTGTATGGAGTTAGCCAAGAGCAGCCATGCTCCAGATAACATTCGCACCGCCACTCCTTCGCTGCTGTAATTTGCCAAGTTTGCGCGGCCCGACGAACCATAAAGCAGAATCCCGTACTGCCTACAGATCTGTTCCTCGTTCTTAGTTTTAGCACGAGGTAACAGCGCCTGCAATAACGAAAAGCTAAAAATATTAGATGTTTACACTGAAAGGAACGTTCTGTCCTTAGTCTCGAGAAATTTGAATTGTTTTAGATTGGCTTTGTACGTCGTTATAATATAAAAATCCTTCTACAAATGTCACATAACAAAATATTTCAGCGGGACTTAAAAGGCATTTCGACAAATTGTTTCCATTATTAATTTTACCGCCATCATTCATTTATGCAGGGAAAACCACTAATATTCAATGCTAAACTTTATGTAAGTTTTGAATACCCTTGAATTTTAAGAAAAATTGCACTGGCTCAGTTGGCTTCTAAAGAGGGACAGCAAATCGACACATTCATCTTGTAATAACGAATCTATATTTTTTATCTTACATTTTTGGGTTTAGTTATAAACCATCATAAGGCACACACAATTATAAAATGCGTAATTACTTAATTCATATAGCTGATACATAACACACAGTCCACATGTAGGTACAAAATTCAGAAGAGTATACACGTATGTACGTCCCCATAGCAAAATACGTACTTTTCAATTTCAGTAATAAAATTACCGTAACGTTGGGGTGGTTTACCAATTCTGGATATTCTAAAAAGTTATGTGAGAGAATCGAAGTTGTTTAGACTACTGAACAACAGCAACCAGTGTTTCAGTTTCCAACACACACACTGTTTACTTCCAAACAATATAACATTTTGACAGTTAAATGGTGTGCATGTCCATAAGGCACCATTGATTAAGCATAAGGTATGCTATTACTGACCTCCATATTTATGTATTATTTTGCTTGTCACGGTCACGCGGGCCTTTCTTTTTTACTTTTTTCTTGTACAGTGCTTGTTTCTTGTTTCATATGGAGGGAAGGGTCCAGGGAGTACAGCTGGCCTACTCCTCAGAAACATACACCGGTTCATGCGTAAGCTGGGACGTCAATAAACATGCAGCCCTAGGGTGCTGCGCCGTAACCAGGGCTGTGGAGTCGAAGTCGGAGTCGGAAGGAATTTTAGGTGGAGTCGGAGTCGGAAGGAATTTTTAGGTGGAGTCGGAGTCGGAAGGAATTTTAGGTGAAGTCGGAGTCGGAAGGAATTTTTAGGTGGAGTCGGAGTCGGAAGGAATTTTAGGTGGAGTCGGAGTCGAGAAAAAATGCACCGATTTCGAATCCGACCTCAGTCTAAAATCTTAACTAGACACTCCAAATCCAGAGCCCTGACAGCTACAGTAGCCCTTAGACTTATACTTAAATATAGGTTATAAGTCAAAAAAGTAGCCTGATGATTCACGTAGTGGTGATGAAATGTCTTATAGGTTTACCGTTATTAATGCATATTGAGCTTTTATGAGGGAGTCGGAGTCGGAGCTTTTGTGTACCGACTGCACAACGCTGGTCGTAACAAATGGTTCTGTGGATAGGTACAGTATTCTCAAATTACTACGTTACAGTGTTAAGAAAAAAGCGGCATATATATATAGATAACGTGCGCACTGCTTAATGGCGTTTTGACACTTTAAACAATTTTTAATTCCTTCACAAATTTTAGCTTATTTAAGTAAGCTAAATTATTGCACTCCTGCAGAAAGTAAGTGCGACAGCTGTGCAATTGCGTTTTGCAGCAAGGAAACACACAACACAGCACGATCTGCACAGCACATCTGGGCCGTGTACTAAACCAAAAGCAAATGTGCGACAGTTCTGTATTTTAGACTCATGCCTCCCGGACGAAGCCTGTAACTAAACATAAATGTGTAGGAAAATAGAAAGCAAGTATCTTTTAATAAGGAGAAAAAGGGGTTTGGTTGTTCAGTGGCTTAAACTGAAAAAACTCAAGGACGAAAGGGATCAGTTCAAAAACAAACCTGTTTCAGTCACTGGACAACCCACGTTAATTAGAAATAAATGTGCACCTGGAATCTTAGAGGAAGCCAAGCACGTGCAGTCTGTGAAAACCGTAAAAATTTTGTGAAAGTCCAAGTGCATAATTTTTCCTTTGCTAACAAAAATTTTTCGTGACGATTTCAGAAATAATATCTCCGTATAGGGCGAACGTATTTAAATAATAGTTTAAATGTACCAAAGAAACCACGGCACATATGTATCACAAAGACCAGTCTATTGTGTTCAGGGAAATAATTATTCGTAACCAAAATTACTGTCTTCTGAAATATAAAGCCGTGTGTTCTGGTATGCTTACCAACGTTACTTAGTAACCTGCTCTTTCTATTTGCAGGATTGAAAAATAAGGAATATACTGAGAACTGAGGCAGCTGGTCCCTCGGAAACGTTGGCTAAAATTCTACGAAACCACACGGCGTCATTTTCGATAAGTCAGTAATATTCATAATCACAACTATGAGAAGCCCAAATTTTGGAAGCACTCTTGACTATGTAAACACGTAAATCCCAAAAATACTTGTAATTTATATGGAAGAAACGCCATCTTATGTGACGCTAAATCAAAGTGTCCACCCATCAACCACCGTCATGTAAAGTGCTAGGGTATGGCCGGCTTACGTGTGGGCACCAGCAGGTGACTGTTGATTTCTGCTGTACGCGATTCGGCAGTCTCTTGTGGAGAGGGTGCCTCTGGTTCCCCGCACACGGAGCCTCCACTAGTGTAATTTGCTTTTGCGTTCCCTGATTCCCCCCCCCCCCTCTCTCTCTCTCTCTCTCACTTCCTCCATCTGCGCAGCATGACTTTCGTGTATGTAAAATCTTCACAAGATCTCTGTAATGTATTCCATCCACATCAGCCTGGTCCCTCTTCTGATACCGCCACGAAACCAAACGCGCAATAATGACGCCATGATACGCTCCCCGCCCCGCGGCCCCAATAATAGTTTATGATACCATACTGTAACTGTATGGTCCGTCGCAGACACTTGGGACATGCCACGTGGCGTCTAATGTGGTTATGCTCTGCTGTGCCAAGTTCCCGGTGACAAGATGACACGTACCTTGTTAAGGCGCTTCTATAATTGTGCTTCTAACGTCGATGGGTCCGAAATCCACATGCTACATGCCAAGATTTGTCTCAAAAACGTTTTAAAGCCCAGTGGTAAATATACGTACCACCCGGTGTAGCATTAAGGGACTCTGCATTATGACACATGTTGTATCTACGTGTTAGTGTGATCCTCAAAAGCAACACCTCTATCTGCCCACACACTTTAAATGGATTAATTTTTATAGGAGATATGAAATGTTTTCTATATGAGACAGTTGATTATATACCTAACGTAGATGCGACTTAACGTTCAAATGGTTAATCAGTTTGTTAACCATACCTCAATACACAGATTAAGTCTACCGCCTTCCTACTGACATGTCAAATTATATCCCGTTAATGAGGGTATATTTGTAACAGTACTAGCAGGATGAATAAGTCTGCTAGGTTCATAGAGACCTTTGATAATACAGTAGAATTTTGTACGTTTCTGGAGAAATTCTATGACATTTGGAGAAGTGTACTTTATCGGCCAGGTCCATTTTTCTTCTTAAATAATATAATAATTTTTAAAGCATAAAGATGCCGAGGAAGACTTGAATTCAAATATTCTTTGAACACAGCCGCTTTACTTTAGAAAATCTGTACGAGGGTTGGTACATTCTAACAAACGTTTCAGCATTGTCAGGTCTTCTTCATGTTATCTAAATGTAATCAGATTGTACATATGTTACATTTGGAGTGTAACTCTGTTGATGTTAAATTTTTAAGTTTAAGTCAAAACACCGCGCTACGAATCTGCTAAACTTTATCCGTGAAAACGGTCTTGTTCACACACATCAGCTCTGTTAAAAGAACCCTTGAATCCAGTTACTGTCTATATTGGTAAAACAAGCGAATGCAGCTCTTAAAATATAAACTGAAGGTGAACAAATACCATAAACGATTCGAAATACAGTCTGGGTCTCATTAATATCACTACCTGTAGCTATTGGTAATATGAATGTACCTGCTGATTTTACATCTACATGTTATTTTTGCCTCACTGAAGCAGTTGTAAAATATTTACGTAAATGGGTCCTACTGCTGTGGGCGTTAGAAGAGAGTGTTAATCTCAGGAGACAAAAATCATGGGAATTTTACTTGGAGTTCGCAATAAATAAACATTTTTTTTTCATATTTTAAACATTATGGAACTGGATTGTGTAATACAGACAGAAGACACGTAAAGTCACCCCTAAACTCCAATACTTAAGCGTTGATAGTAACTACTTCCACCGTCAGGTTTAACACGAGCTCTGTATTGTGACCACCCAGCATAACACTGTTACCCTAAACAGCACATATTTTGGTGTATAAAGCAAATCATCTCGTCTATCTAATCGAAGCACGCTGTGTTCTTTGTGAGATAATAATGGAATCTTTATTTAAGATATGTATTACTGTACTTTTAAAAGGTTACGATATTTGTTTATAGATTCGTTGTAACCCTGCCGTTGATTCTGCCGTCAAGGCATTTACCTGGCACCCCTAAGCACTGACCCTCTGCTGGGCCGCTGCTCTCGTAACGTACTGTAATGCAACGGTTCTGTATGTCTCTCCTCTGTGTGTAGCACTTATTGGGTTATATAGCTTATTGTAGTGCTTATCCTTCAGAAAGATTTATATAATGTTTCTTTATTGGTTTATTTAATGACACCATTCAAATATAAATCATAAATTACACGCCGTTTAATTAACTTAGAGTAGAAAAATGTAAGTGTGGGGGAAGCAGAAGTGCCTTAGACGTATTTGAAGGTAAAACTGCGACATTTGCCTGGATTTTCTGAGAAAAATCACTCAATTTCTTTCAAGTTTCGAACAGACGACCTTCCTGGTAGGCCTCCTAACTACTGCCACAGTAGCTGCTGGGTTCTGGTTGTGTCGGTAGCGTGAACCTCTTGTGACACTATCGCCTACACTCAGAAAGCTGATCGGCTTACTTCCGCGGAATCCATTCTCCCAAGCAAAGCGGATCATATAATCCGTTACTCCCATATATAGGCTACGTTCAGTTCTGTGCCCATACCTCCCCTTGTACCCCCCCCCCCCACACACACACACACACCGCGACCCCAAGTTTATCGTGGCAGCTATATATCATATTGGAATTTGTCGGAAGGAATGATGGAATTTCCCTGTGGCTGAACAAGGACCCTGCGCTTTTCCTCTATGTTATAAACGTCTCCTCCGGGGAGACAAGATTCACTTTGTTCTAACGTTCAGCGTTCGGCCATTGCCTCTACGTCTTTCAAAAGCACAAAACATTCTGTATACCGTAACATTCCCTTTTCTTTCCGCTCTGTGCCCGTGAGAGTATGGCACTTTCTGAAGCTGTTCACTAGAGTCTGGAATTGCATTTCGACAGAAGACATGCAACTGACAGCAGAGGCCGTGTCTGAGCAGGCCACGTGTAGTCAGCAGGCTGTGTGTCTGTTGCTCAAACCCTGAAAGAGACAATTCTGATTACAGTCCGTGGCGACTTTAACAAATATTTGGGCAATCATGAGCACAGCAAATTTCGCTGTACGTCACACATTCAGCAGGCTGCCGTGACTAAGCAACTGGCTGGACGAGCGAGAAATTGTAATTCAACTCCCAGCAGCAGCAGATAGAATTGTGTCTTCTGTAAAGTGCCCAGACCGGCTCTGGAACCACCCAGCCTCCGTCTGGATAGGCAACAAAAGAGCTCACTCCGGAAGAAAAGCAGACGGAGCGTGATCCTAAACACTTCCTCTTAATATGGTGCAGGCGGTACGAATGAACAGACTGTACTTCGATTTTCCACGTGTCTTCAGTAAAGTGCACAGGGACAACTTTACCTTAGCGCGCACGTACGCACACACACACACACACACACACACACATTCCCATATATATTTGCCATTAAAGGGTCTTTTTCTTTGCTATCCCATTAGAGGCCTGGACAGGCCTTTACGGTTACAGGAGGTTGATTCTCCCAGATTTCAAACCAATCGGCACATGAATTAGGTAAGGTTGTCAGCCCTACGCACCGGCCGCCTTTACTCCCCCCAGGAACTATTCCTGGTACTCTGTTTCGCTAGAGGCTGAATAGACCTCAGGGCCACAGTGCGGCAGGAAGGATTACGTCAATTAAAATACCAATTACACCATCGGGAATCGAACCTCTACCTTCCGGTTTGTAGTGCAGTGTCTCAACCAACTGCGCCACCGCGGGCCCCACATTTTACTGGGCATGGGCAAATACTATTTGTGTTAACCGAAAGCTATATGAATAGCGTACGCATCCCTAGGCAATGTCGTGAACACAGCACGTGTTATACCACTGTTCCATACACAGACATTTTTTAAAGTACTGGAATTTAACTAAATAATTCTCTCACTCAACGCGCAGTCTGTCTTGGGGCAGGTCCGTAACCTCTTCCAAAGCGAGTTCTTCACAGAGTATGGTGTAGTGAGTCCTGTTTCAGTTCCCAGCTTCCTTTCTTTTTCTTAAGGTCATCCAGTAGCTGCGCACGTCTTCTTCCTGGTCTTCCCGTCACTTTATCTTTTATTTTATCTTTCCTTCCGTAACGTGTTTTAGAAGGCAGTTCCTGCGCAAAATGTGTCCAATCCCGTTAGCCTTCTTTCCATCTATTGTGTGCAGGATATTCCTCTCATTTTTGACTCTAAGTAATGCGTTTTCATTTCTCACACCACTGTTCCAACAGAACACTGGAAGTAGTGGAGAGAATACTCTCATATTTGAACTCATAAGAGAAAGACAAAAGTAATCTCGCGGCCCCATGAGTCTCTGGCTTGCGGACAGCACTTTGAGAAACACTGTGTGTAGATGGAATGGTGCTGTGGGCTAAAGGGAAAGCACATGTGATCCAGACTGGGGTCACGTATCGTCCATCTGTCTTCCTGTAAAGACAGAACAAAGGCTTCCTCAATAGCGTACATCCAGCTAAACTCAAGCCTGAACCTTCCTCTGCCACCGGCCTCGACGCACTGCACTGAAGCCTCTGCTAGCCAACAGGCAGCTGAGCAGCACACAGCCCCGAGACACTCAGTGACTAAGTCGTGGAACACTTGCTCATCCTCCAAAATCCTTACGCTGGCATGTGACACAATGATTTTTTGAACAAGGCAATGAGACTTCGGTTTCCAAAAAACGGGTGAGGGGGGTTATTTCTTTTCCCACCTCCGTGACAGGCAGCTGTTCAGGAAACGTTATGTTTCCTTAGCAGTAATGCTCTGCAATGGTATTCAGCAGATACCCTAACCTTAAGGGTTGTCAGCCCTTTGCGCTTTATGCAACCACATTAATTACCTATTCCGAATAACACGACTTCAAGAAGTAGCTTTTATTCCATTTTATTCACTACCACATGTTTCGGCCTCCCTTCTGAACAATACCAAGTAGCTGATTTACAATTGCGTAACAGGAACTGTTAGGTGGAGGCCTGTTCTTCCTATCTAATGTACAAAATATCCTTGAATAAAATATTATTCCTAATAATAAAATAATAATATAACGACTAAAATTATTTAATCGTTTAAAGACGGAGCGTATCTGTTTTATATAAGGACTCAGTGCGTACCGCGCTCTAAACACTCTCCACTTCGGTTATAAAAACCAGTCTCTTAATGCTTTATAAGACAAAAGTTGCTGTTTGTTCTGAGATCCGTACAAAACACATAAACGCAATGTGGGCAACACGTAGAATTTTTTAATGTTAAACCTGGTGGAACGTAAAGTTACTGCTAGGCTTTAAAAGGTTAAACAAAAATATTTAACTGCTTCCATAAATATTTTAACCCACGGGTTTTATGAACCTCTTGGAGAAATTTTACACGTACAAAGAAACCTACATAGAAATCAAATAAACGATAAATCCACATAGATTTTAACAAAATTTTTGAACCCCTAGTTATATGTAAACAGCCTAGACAGCGTAACCACGCTTCGCTGCCTCCCCTCACATACACCTGCACTCAGTAGTGGTTAAGATACCTCACGTGTCACAGCCGGTATCATACGCACGTAAGTTTGTTTTATTTAGTAATAGTGTGAAGAGTTTGGTGTTACAAAAAGCTTACGTATTCCCATTCAGCTTGTAATAAATTTTATGATAGAATTAAAATGAAGATAGAGCCTATTGAAAAATAATTTGGCTATTTTTTTCCAAAAGTTGCGTAATACTCACTAAATATTTAATGACTGTGTAATGAAATCAATTTTATTTTATGACATTTTGTTTACAGTAACAAATAACTACGAACGCACATTCCTAGCCTGCAGCTGTAAGGTCAACAACCTAGAAGCAAAGATACAGAGGGTTGAGAAGTAAACTGAAAAATATACGTCATATATTCATTGGTAAGTTGTATTTCACGGATCTAAACAAAAAAGCCATGAACTTCACATTATTAGAACCGTGCTTTTTCGTCATGGACTAACAGATACTAAGTAATGTGCTACTGGAAAGTTTGTATTAAAACTTACGTAAGTCCCTACATATGTTTCCACGAGCAGGTCGTCATCGTCTTGGTTTTAACTATGTGTTTATTTTAGTAACCATCCTAAGGACAAGTGTACACAGTGTTTGTAAAATCCAGTGGGTTAAATTTATAAAGTGATTTTAACATATTTTAATAAGCATTCTAAGGGTTCGTGTGTACACTGGTTACAAGACCCAGTCAGTTCAACCTTTACTGCGATTTTAACATACGGACGCCTAAGTGGAGCTTACACCAATGAACGGCCCCCTGAAGATGACCTGTTCGTCGAAACATTTGTAGGGGCCTATGTAAGTTTTAATATAAACTATTCCAATAGTGCAGTTGTTGGTATTTTTTAGTCCGTATAGTTATTTGATACATAATAAATAACTTAAATTGTTTTATATACATTTAATTCGATACCAAATTTGGTCCTCTCTCTATAATGTTCACATATTTACACTATAATGTTCACATATTTACACGATAATGTTCACATACTTACACTGTAATGTTCACATATTTACACTATAATGTTCACATATTTACACTATGATGCAATTCGTATTTATAAGCCTGCCACGCGATTCACACCCCCGTCACGCCTATACATCACTGAGAGTTTATTTTCTTCGACCTATTTCGTATAACACAGTGCACGCACGTGGTACATACTAAAAAGTACAGAAAAGGTTTAAACATTTATTAAAATCTTTTGGTGTCTTGTAAAATTTCCATAATTTAAGTTCCGGAAAAATTGTACAGAGCAGTAAGGCTCTTGTTGAGGACACTGTGCGCTACAAATATGAAATTTTAGGAACATGGAAATGTTGCTTATTTCGTGCCCATTTCCTGCCTCACAATTAAACCAAGGGTTCAGACACCTCCTAGAGACACTAGTAGTAATTTCGCTGGTCGATAGTTTGGCCTTGTTTGGCACAATTTATTTGTTAATTGCCCTGTTCAACAGAGTCTTTTCTGAAGGCAAATGGGTAGAGCACACACCACCAAATTCAGATTCCTTAAGGTATATTACACAGCAGTGCTCCATGTACGTGTGTCCATGTCTCTTAATTTCAGCTTTTCCGAAGAAAACTCTGTATGAATTTCTTGTCTCTCCCGTGTGCCCTACAGCATTGGTCCATCTCACGCTTCTGGGTTTCATCGTCCTGATATAAGTTGCTACACATCATGGGCTTCCCGTAATAAAACTTTTTCACTTTCCTCTTCATTCGTCCTTTTGTTTCAAGTATTTTCCACCGCGACGCTTTCTTTCAACCAGCGTAAATTTTGTACCCTAATAAAGAAACAGACACTTCAGTATAAAATAAGCCTTGAAGTTGCAGAGGCGGTAAGTGACACAAAATATGAAGATAATGACAATAATAATGTGGTGATAACATAAAGACACAGAAACAAAACAAACCTTTTGTATCTCCGAAGGAAGTTTATATGGGCGAGTGGAAACGTACTTCCACTTATTCCTAACTCTGGCAATATATCGAGGTGACTTGTTAGATCCACGGCCCTAGTGGTTTACCCGGGGACAGAGGTTCGAGCACTCACTGAACAGGCGATGAGTGGGCTCCAGGCTCCGTTTACATAGTTTAGAGGAGAGACGTCGGTTTCCCTACTGGGAATCGAAATAAGATTGTTCAGTTTCCTCTTTAGTAGCCTAGTCTCTACACAGACTAAGTTGTCGTGGTTGTTAGATCTGAAAATGGAAAGGCTATTGTGAAAGGAATACAAGATTATTAGTAATAAAATAAAATTGTTCGCATGGTAATGAAAATGCCTCTAAGTATTGATTTGTTACTTCGTTCAGAATTCTTCTCTATTGCAAGTCAGTCTGCGTACAGACATCAAATCCGATGAAAGAAGAATTACCATTTTTGTATAAAACGAGATGATTTGCATATAAAAATTACAATTATAGGGAACTGAGAACGTCTCTTGTCGCTCATGTTATAGTCTTCTAAACTTAAAGTAACTGCAGCTCAGTATATGAATAATGTAATATTACCTACATGTTAAGCTCCAGTTACCGATCGAATATCGCTGTTATTCAGTTGGTGTAAGTAAAAATGGCTGGGGAATATTTCTTCATTTCTCACATAAAATCTGATTTAAATATGTTAAAGAATTTTAGTGACAAAACGTGCGGACCCTAATTATAAGCAAATCCATGCAGCTTGTAAAAGCAATGTGTAGTAACTGAAACACGTGACTAAAAAGGGGGGGGGGCAATGTATGTATGAAAGTAACACAAGGCGCGTTCGCGTAAATATTTTTGCCGTGGAAAATAAAATCCTCAGTGAGCCTGTAGCTTAGTTATGCAGCGCGCAAAGCGCACGCTCCGTATTATATTGTCATCTGTGGCCTGTCCTGTTCTACCATATTTTTCCACTTCATGTCATAAACGGTATGATTTTCGGAGAAACACTCTAGAATTTATAATGTGTGTCGTTATTTTCTCTACAAATTTGTCTGACACATTTCTCATTCTAGGAACAATGGGCGAGATATTATCACAAACGTACATAGCACTTCGTGTGAAGTACCAGTCATTCTTATCAAATGTTAATGACACTTGAAACTTCTCCACAGATTTTTTAAAAGTACTAAAATATCAAATTTTATGAAAATCTGCCCAGTGGGAACTGAGTTGTTCCATGCGGACAGACAGATGTACGTGTAGACAGACAAATATGATGAGGTTAAGAGTCGCTTTTAGCAATTTTGCTAACGCCTCTAAAAACACACGACGCATTTCACAAAAACATGCATTATACTGAGATTTTGCACCGCGCTGTTTCTGAGTATCCAACATGGCAAGCCACAGTATCCCAAACAATAACTACAAAAATATGTTTTTTTTCCCCCTGCAAAGTTAACAGTTGCTCACGTTTGTTGTTATGCAACGCCATAAGTGCAAGATTTAAGGATAACACAGAGGTTGTGTTGCACATTCAAGTGTTCTGAGCTTTTATGCCATGTCGACTGGTAAGATATATAACTACCAGCGTTCCAAACGATTGGCAGTACGTTCATGTACAGAGTTTCCTTGCCAGGCCACGAAGTTCCTGTGAGCTGGCAATATCACAACTCACAATTGTTCACCATCCCAATCATCCTTTCATCAATCCCAGCTGTCATCGCCTATACAGACACCATACAGCCTACACTCGTGTCTCCTGGCGCAGCTCCTACTTTGCCTTGATAAGGTTATGTCAGCATCTCAGCCAAAATGTGGATCCGTTAACGCAAGCACAGACCAAGGGACGTCTTACTGTGCGAGCCTTCTGCCTTAATTAGGGTTTCGTTTGGTTCGGCTGTTTGTTCGGTTTTGCTGACCCTCGCGGCAGCTCTTCCTAGACTGCTCGAGGTAGGGACTAAAGTCATGGCGATCGCTCCAAACAGCGATAACTTGAACGGGTCAACATTGCGTAACATCACAGAAGACTTAAATCTTCGAGCAGCTCCACTTGCTGCGTTGCTCACTACAAGCTCGAGTGCAAGTCTTTAAATCCTCTTTCTTTAATATGCATTCTAATAGTATCCTTCCGTCTATTTCAACACTTCACAAATGGCCCCTTCTCATACCCTGTGTTTATGAAAAAAATTCTATACATTTCTCATTTCTCACGTGGGAGTTTCATGCTTACTCTGTCTCAACCCTATTGATTTCATTGCCCTAATACAAAATTTGATGGCACTGTGTGCATAACGGAAAATAATTACGAATTTAATCACGTCTTTAAGAACAGCACACATACCGTAACAGCCTGAGTTTCTGTCACTTCTTTAACTGGTTGTCGGGGGAAATTTGCCAAAGGACGTAGCAATAAGAGAATATTGTCCTTTGTTACTCCCTGACTGTGTTTCAGTACTGCTTCTGATATTCCTTCAATATTTTGTTTGGTAACAGTCTAACTTCCTGAACCATTTGGGTAAAACAAAAAACATGTTTTCTAAATGAGACAAACGTTAAATTATCTGCACTTAGGACGTATTACGCTTTTTAGAACTTGTTTGAATGTCGCAGAAAATGGCAATTTGAAAACATGCTTGCAAAAATATTTAGGTTCCTAGAGGCAAGAATATAACTTAACACTGAGGATCGCCGCGCGTTAATTCCTTTTCTGGCAATTTTACGTATCATTTACATAATATCTGAATGGGCGAAAGCGGTCATAATAGTACACAAACTTCTGTTTATGTCTCGCAGAAAATGCACTGATGATCTCGTAATTTTCCGTGAATTTGAATGTCGATGTGCATGCTACCGTAACTGTACGAATGTTGTTTTCATTATGCCATTAATGGCTCAGCTTTGTGAAAGATGGCTGAAACTAATGCATGCGAATTACGCACAATGGCAGTGTTAGCTTCATACCTACCATGGCTAATATTGCGTCTCGCATGTATAAATTCCTTTAGTGACTAATGGTCGCAGAGAAAATTACGCAAGTAATCAACGCAGTAGTTACTGCTGCGTCGTAAAGCTGTTAGAAATTAAAGTGTGGAGGTGTTCCCTGTTACATAGGACCCGTGCGGGGCAGCAGCCCAAGTAATAACGACTTTACACACTGCACTGCCTGAGACAGAGAATGTGGTCCGACGCTTCCCTTACTCTGGAAATAAATATGTACTTAATTGATGCTGTAAAGAAGTAAAGACTAACTTTGTACCTTCAACACAATTCTGCTTTCACAGGTAATTAGAAGCAATCAGGTTACTGTTTCGAATGTGCGTTTTTATAACACAACTTTGCACAAGATTTCTAAAAATTCTAGGAGCCATTTCAAAATTTTAGGCGTCAGGAGAGTGAGAATCAAATTTCATTCCGGGGACCCACAAATATTAGGCGCTACCATACAAAATTAAGTTACAAAGGCGATCTGGCCGCCTGTATTTCTGCACCCCCGTTAAAACGTATTAAAATTTACTGGGATTGCACACTGCCCGTTATCAGAAGTGAACCTGTCTGAATCTTGCAGTTTATAGTCGTGTTGGGGCTTCCACTCTGACCTGGAGCTGACGTCGTGCTGCGGGCTGTAGACTTCCGAAGCGCTTTTCCTTTCCCGGCAGGAGTAAGAAATTTTCCTCCTTTACAAAGTGCCCAGACTGGCCCCGGGCACCCTGAATCTTCTTATGCAGTGGGTGCCTGGTTAAAATCATGGAGATACGAAACTGAACACTCACTTTTGTTTGATTCCAAGGTTTTGAATGCCTAAATTCTTCCTCCATTCTCCCATACCTGTTCGTAGTGCAGTGCACAATTATACACAAAAGGCACGACCCAAACACAGGATCGATATCTTAAAAATACAAAATGATTTATTCCTGCTGTTAACGGAATTATGGTCAGTTTCGGAAGGCTACCGTCAGTTTCACAAAATGTATATTTATCTAAACTTCAGAGTGGTGTGGGTTACTGCAAGTAAATATTAATAGGGCGATGTGTACTAAAGTATTTACCTTCAAATCATTTCGAACATTTTAATGTTTCAAGAAGCTGTACGACGCTGTACGACGCTGTACGACGCTGTACGACGCTGTACGACGCTGTAGGTATCAATTCTTGTACAGCACCTTCGCTCTCACTCGCAACTTTGGCAAACAGTTTTTCGTCCTAGCTTTTACACATTTGGCTCTATAAACCTGAACTTTTTGGTCACCAGATCCCACAGCTATTGACTGCATCTTGTGGGCCACGTGAAGGCGTGATGTACCAACTGAAATGGCAGGCACAAAAACTCTGACAGAGAATCGTGGATTTTGCTGATGAAGGGAAGTGGTTAAATTATCAGACAGGCAACAAACTATCCTGAGATGTGTGGAACTGTGCGTACAGCAGGGTGGGGCTAATCTTGAACAGTAGCAGTCAGTGTAATATACACAAAAACTTAAGATTTCTATATCTACCCAAAACTGATATTATTCTTCCATGTCGCAACGTAATTACGTTTCGTAACATAACTCCGTAAAGTAAAAAAAAACTATATTTTTCGTTTTGTGGTATATCCTGACAAATTTTTATGCCGTGCATACAGCACTTAGGTGTTAAGTGCTGCTTCTGTTTTGTGGTGTTATCGGGCAAATGCTGTTGTACAGAGGGTTAAGGGACTGCATATCTCTTCATGGTGTTAACTGACACCTTTTGATACGTACAGTATAATAAAATCTATGAATTTAAATTCTCTTGTTACTAGCATAACCACACATGAATATGATAACAGCAGTGTGAATGTTGATAACGGGCATAATGTTGATATCGCCTTTTTGCACGATCTAAGATGTTTGCCTGCGGCCGTTCGCTTCCTGGGATTGCAGGTTCTAATCCCGAGGACGGCATAGACACCTGTCTCTTGTGAGTGCTGAGTGTTGTCAGGTAGAGGTCTCTGCGACGGTCTGATACCTCGCCCAGAGGCTTCGTACCAAGCACATGTGTGTGTGTGTGTGTGCGCGCGCGCGTGCGCGCGTGCGTGCGTGCGTGTCATTGAGTGTGATCAGGGCAACAACAACAATAACAACCCTCTACATGTACAATGTGTAGGTACAGGGATTCAAGGCTAAGAAATAAAGAAAGAATAATAACAAGCAAATGAAAATTAAAGTTGTTTGTTTTACATAGGAGGAAAGAACTGCTACAGTAACTCTCCGATACACGAGAAGAAACCAATACTGGTACCATTCAATACTGGCATACTCCTGATAGCGTCACGAAATAATTGTTTTCTCGGTGTCACATGTCATTCATGTGACACCGAGACTCTACAGACTGCAGTGTAAAGAAACACCACGCACAGCAAAATTCTTCCTCAAATTTCGGTGCAGACCGTGCTTTACAGCGACGCTGCCCTTGTACTGCTCTTTGCATCTGTCTGATGCCGCAGAAGAAGGCCATGTTATTAACTAAAACAGACCTCAGTTGCTTCTTTCTTTCTTTCTTTCTTCTTTCTTTCTTTCTTTCTTTCTTTCTTTCTTTCTTTCTTTCTTTCTTTCTTTCTTTCCCATCCATCACAGAAAGCTACTCATCTGGCTCTGCATCGCCTTCTTTGGGTATAATCTGCTCATATGAATCTCCCCATTTTAACATTTCTTGTTTGTGGCAGGAACATAAGACGCAACACGCACACCCCCCTCTCCCTCTTTCTCTCTCTGTATGTGATGCGTATGTGCACCCACTCGCTTCCATATTGGAACAGACCAGACAAGCGCCAGGAATTTCAAGTAGGTCATCAAAAACAATTCCTGAAAAATGCCACCACTTTTCGAAATCCAAATTTAACATTTGACAAATCATCTTGCTATAGATGTGGTAGAACTAATTTTGAAAATAGAAGACATGAGTAAAGTTTTTAGGTTTACTTTCATGTATGAGAATACTGCACTCGGGAAGAAAAGAGTCTGGGAAAATTTATGACGCTACAGTCCACAGTTTGTGGAATGGCTGACAAGAATTACATAGTAAAAGTACTTCCACAGTTTCTTCTTTCATTCTGTGCACAATTTTCATTAATGCTAATTGCCAGTATAGTACGTCCCTTTCTTTCTTTGTCTGACTTCTTATATTTAATCCTTTTTGTTGCAGATGGTTATTGTTGCACATGACAACCCTCAATAACATTCACACGCACACACAGTCGGTCGGACTCTTCTGAATGAGACACGGCCCGTCACAGAAACCGCTACCTGGAAACTTACAATATTCACAAGAGACAGACATCCATACCCCCGGTGGGATTCGAACCCACGATCCCAGCAAGCTAGTGGCCGCAGACCTACGCCTTAGACCGCGCGACCACTGGGATCGGATTAACCCTTTAAAGACGAAGCGTATCTGTTGTATATGAGGACTCAGTGCGTACCGCGCTGTAAACACTCTCCACTTCGGTTATAAAAACCAATCTCTTAATGTTTTATAAGGCAAAAGTTGCTGTTTGTTCTGAGATCCGTACAAAACACACAAAGGCAATGTGGGCACCATGCAGAATTTTTTAACGTTAAACCTGGTGGTACGTAAAGTTACCGCTAGGCTTTAAAAGGTTAAAGTACGTTTGTCGGTTATAACATACTGAGGGTTCTTACTGTGGCCATGACGGGAAACAAGGTGAGACAGTGTGCTATTTATTAGGCGAGCAATTTCCGAACTTTCAAAACATCACAGTGCTGCCATCTCGTGTTCGTATCCAAGAAGGTTTGAAACTTGGGTAGCACCACTGTGCGTGCCTCAGATCTGACGTTTCGGTAACTGTTGACGCGTAATTGTAATTCACATCACGTACATTTAGCGGCACATATCAAGGTGCCCCATCCTCACATTTTCATTTTTGAGCTATACACACCTTTTTGTACGTAACCGATTCTTATGCTTCTATAATACTGAATTTCATACTTTAAGCTTCTGCGGTTCAATAGCTTTTGTTGTCGAAGTGCAAACAGCCGCTCGCCGCCTTCCGATTTCAAGTCGTACAAAAATATTGACTTAACAGGCTTTCAAATTTTTCCACTGCGCTTGTACCATGTTTTCAAACAAGCAGATCTGAACGGGTACTGTAGGTTGTATTAAGGAAACAATAAATACGTGCAGAATCTTATTCGGAAGTTCTTAAGGGAATAAAGAGTTCAATTTAACAAGTGAGAAACGTGTGTGTCGGTAATAATATTAAAATGAATACGACTGAAGTAGACCTATGGCAGTGCCATGTTAGTCGCGGTCCCTCACCGCAAAAGCCCCAGTTCAATCCAAGGCCAGGCTACGTGGGATTTGTGCTGCACAAAGTGGTTCTGGGACAGGTCTTCCTCCGATCGCTTCTGTTTTGCTTGTCGGTGTCTTTCCACCAACACTGCATATTCATTCATTCATCCATCCATCCATTCATCCATTCATTCATTCATTCATTCATTCATTCACTCATTCATTCATTCATTCATGCATCAATCGCCAGCACCATATAAACTCAGTATTAAACAGCGTCATTACCATAACACATTCAGAGTAGGATAAGAAACCATTAACTGCATTAGTGTGACTCAGAACAGAGTCCAGTACCGGTTTGTGGAATGAATGAATAAGGTGAACATTTTTATTTCTTTCAGTTACTTTCTCCTTAAATACCTCTGTTTTATGGCATGAGGTACAGTCGAACCCGGTTATAACCACACTGCTTTATACGACACCTCGTCTATAGCGTCAGATATTTTGTGGTACCAAATACTTCCTCACTGTTAACCATAACATTATACTGCTTGGTTGTAACAACACTCGCTTATAACGACACAAAATATTCAGTCCCTTTCACGACGTCACAACCGAGTTCGACTGTATACTGTCGCAACACGATGCTTCAGTATTTGACATCTGTTGTACAAATATCAACGAAAGCCAAAGGACTGTAACATGAGTCATGATTGCCAACTGCAGTGTTGCCACCTATATCTGTCGGTCAGTGGCTTCCCACAGGGCTCCATCAGAAGTTCACACAGTATCTTGCCTTGTATAACCACGTTATCAGGTAACGAGCTTGCATACCAAGCACAACACAGATAAGTGTGGAAAGGAAATACGCGCCCTCTGTAACACTTTGCACCATCACCAGCATATATATAATCTGTAACAATACAATAGGCCAGGCTTTGTTGTATAGTAGCAGTGACATTGCTCATTTGCTTGTGTGGTTTATATGCACAGATGTATTCTACTGCAGGGTTCCTAGGGAATTTTCAAGCAAGGTTATTTGACATAGAAAAGCATCTCTGACGTAGTTTATGTGTCAGTATTCCTCTCAAAGGAACCTAATTTTCATTTTCCTCGCTTTATTATGGATGTTTCACTATGTGGCGTGAACCAGTCATGCATGCTTTGTATCTGCGGCACCCGCTTGATTTACCTGATTATATTTGGAACTAGGAGCTAATTCTTGAATTTTAGACGTGACTTTTACAGTATCTGCTCCTTTATATTAAGGGCTTATTTCTAGGCGCCTTTTGCCTGAATAAAAATTTAAAACGCTGATTGCCAAAAGTTATTAGACAGATGTGGAAAAATGAGATAGTTCTACGTATTAAACACAAAAGAAGTCACACTTTCTGAGAAGGTTCGCGTATTAATATTAATGTAATTAGAAGTTTATACTTACACTTTAAAGAAAACAAATTTAAATAATGACGAATAAAGTGTAAAAACAGCAAAAATGCCCATATGTTCCATTGTCATTACCAAATTTTTCTTCTTCTTCAGTGTTCTCATCTTATTTTTTACAATTATTTTTTTATCGCCTTCTCTCCCATATATTCCTTTCTTATCGTCGCTTTTACCACCGTCATATCCTTCTACTCTTTCCTAACCGTCCCGTTTCCTTTCACCATCTTCTTTTGCTTCTTGTCATGGATTAAGCTGTTGCTTGTTGCAATTCCGTGACATCACCGTGAGTCGATTTCGTAATTGTAATCTGAAAACAACAGCCAAATTTGAGGCTCTGCAAGTCGGCTAAAATTTTTTTCTGTTTGGTGTTAAACAATTTTATGTAATAAATTCATGTTTAATATTTTCGCTAATGTCACATTTTGGTTTTGTTCAATTCAGCCCATGTTTTCAAAAATAACTGTTCGCTTCTTCAACAATACTCGTCTGCCAGCCTGGTAATATCACTGCTCAGGTGTAGAACCAATTACGTCAGAGTATTTACCGTAGCCGATCCCAGTGGCCGCGCGGCCTAAGGCATAGGTCTGCGGCCGAGCGCTTGCTGGGATCGTGGGTTCGAATCACACCGGGGGCATGATTTTTTTTCTTGTACAGTGTTTGTCAGGTAGAGGTCTCTACGACGGGCCGATCCCTCGTCCAGAGGAGTCCTACCGACTGTGATGTGTGTCTGAGTGTGACCAAGTGAAAATAAACAACCTCGACACCTGCTGTGAACAGGTAGAAGAGGGAAGGACTACGAATTATTTACCGTAACAGGTAACTGAGTATTATTGGTGCACGGCGTAATTTTTATTTTGAGGAAACCAGAGTGCTATTAAAATCATATTACCGCATTAAGCATTACTGCAATGGGATAATAATATCTTTAACGAAATTTTAAGAAGAGTTACACTAGGAAACCCACTGAGGTGGAAAATACAGTATGTATCATTTGCTAGAAAATACTGCGGTTTCGTGTGTATATTGTGAATATCGCATTGCTTCAAGACATAACGTACGCTTGCTCAGATTACTTTTCAAGGCGCTTCTTTTATTGAAGTATATTTCTGTAATTTGTCAAATATGTATCATGTTGACACGTTTCAAATAAACTTCCTTATTACAACAAGGTTCCTATATTAGGAAATACAACAAGTTATTTTCCAATGTTTCACCTTTAATAAAGGCAGTAGCACGTACATTAATTTTTTACGTGAAAGCCCTCTTTGAGGTATTCGTGACATACTGAAAGCTATAACTAAATCGAAAACAAATTGAAGTTAGTAAATATTAAGAAAATGTGTATTGTTGAAAAGAACGATAATCAGAAATGCTCCAGATAAATAAACTTCTGATGTTTTCAAAGTTGATTCTCTCTTTGAAAACAGTTTTTTGAACTTTTAACTTTGAAGTATGTTTGTGTTTGTTGGTACTCTTTAGGTAAAGTACGAGGTGAAATCAGAATAAAGAAGAAAGAAAAGAATGAACATAGGAGGGCATTTAGCGCCGACTTTATTTGAACTAAGTTGCAACCAACTTAAATTAGCTGCCATGTCTTCCATCCCCCCCTCGCCCATCCCTGCCAAGCTACATATCTTTCCAATCTACCAGCATTTCCTACTGTCTTGGTCGCCAGCCCAAATAAATGTTGAAAATAGCAGGATAAGGGGAACAGAGATGAAATTAATAATTCAATTAACAAGGCAAATCTTAGAATTTATTAAAATCTTCAAGTAACCTACAGAAAAGTTACGTCGTAAACTTTTAAGCAAAATTTATTGAAGTGGTGACCTTACATATTTCAGTTATATGCATGGTGATGGTGTAATTACCGAAAAACGTAGCGAAGTCAAGTGCATGTTATAACGTAAATACAGGCAAACGAAGCAGTATTAGCACGGAAAATACCACAACACTAACTGATGTAAATACAACGTCAAGTAAAAGTAGGCAATTTAAAACTCTTGTGTAACTTTCGAAGAAAAACAGAACCTAGGAAGGGAAATGTACGTCTTTAAACTTGCTGCTGAGTTTACAGTTTTTTTGCAGTGGTACACAGAGGAACTAAGTATAATGTACAGTACTGCAGCAAAGTGCTGGTTTAGCACCGGTAAATAAGGGCCTTTCTAAAAGTACATTCAAAACCTTTGAGAGTTTCCTGTGAGATTATTGGACCTCAAATTCAGTGGGTACTTTATGTAAAAGTTCAACATTAAAAAATTCTACTCTTTGTCCACAGAGTCCGTCATGAGTGTCGTGTGAGTGTCAAAATAAACAGCAATTATTTCCCTGAAGAACATTCACTGAGCGGCCTTTATAACAAAGAGAGTGCGATCCACATTTGTACATTTAGATGAATAAACTTCAAAACTGGATCCTAAACTCATCAAAATTTCGTCCTAATCCTTGCTTTCTAATTTAAAAGTCGACATAATCGAAAATTCAGCCCAAATTCCCAAATTCTTTCCTGTGCTGCATACTCAAGTAGTTTGCTTCCAGTCACCTTACCTTCTGCACTTCCCAATGTATTACCTTACCCCCAGCTTATCAACACCAGCAAGAGGAGCAGGCATATCTGGCGAACATTTACAGTAGTAAATTCTCTATTTCTTTATTTCAATAAATGTCGCAGCTCTCAAAACACATCTGATTCTTTCCCCCGTCCTGTTCTTCCCCTCATCTTACTTTCCAAATATTAACAGGACTCTATATCACACATTTATTTTTCCTTCGAGAAAAACAACATTTCTTCTTCCACGAAATGTAAATGAAAAAGGTGATTTGTACTGTCTTTGTACACAGACACTTTGATAACATTCCGAATAAGACAACTTGTCTTAAATGTTGTAATTAGGCTCAAATACTCCAAGCAAATTATGAGCAAGGAGGTCAAACAAGAAACAAAATTTGGAATAAAACCAATGTTCATAAATTTAGAGCCTTTAAGATTAATTTTCCTTCGTAAAGACTGCTACAGCAAATGTCTTGCAAAGCATACATACCTCGTTATAAATCTGATTATTAAAATATCTGTCACTTTAGCAGGTGTATCAGATCTAAGCGGTTATAATTGTTGAGGCAGGGCTGAAGCTCATGAATTTTGCTACTTTATCTGAATTGCCCGTTACTAGAGTCAGGTCCTGTAAAGTACTGTCACTCTTTAACGTACAGTTCCTTCAAACCTGTTCAAATAAAAATGTTGATTGATGTTAACAAACTGGAGCGGTAGTTACGTCACAAATCGCGAGTTATTTTTACGCATACCCATTCGTGACGTCATATGCACTCCTGTTACCCTGCAACGCTGGTGCCAGCGACATTGCTGAAGTTCTGCACTTGCAGGGATCTAAAGTTGCGCGAGGCCAAATTACTGGGAACAAAAGTCTTTCTCATCCTCTTTCTAGGAGAAGTTAGACACGGAAAAGGAAGGGGATGCGACACGACTAGACTGAAACAACCTGCTGCCCCTCGCCGGGACACAGACATTGCCTCCTTCTACGCCTCCTGGTGTCGACTCTAATGTGAAACTCCGGATGAACACAGAAGAGTCAAACTCAAAAGACAAGTAGGAACAGACGTCTGGTTGTTACCGGTTACACCCTGTAATTTGTGATGCTTTGCGGGAAGAAACAAGTTACATCATACCGCAGGAAAAGGGAGAAGGGGAACCTCGTAAGGGAAAGTTCAAATACTTGTAACTGAGTTACCGTGTTAACTCGATTTAAAGTCAAGTCAAAAGAAAAGTATAAAGTTTTTATAATCACTTTAAAGGAACAAGACGTTTACAACTGAAGTAAATATCTCTCTCTGCCGTCTTTCAAATTATATTTTTATCAACTTAAATAGAGAAATTTACCGCTGTCGTGCCCCTCTGGTAGAAAAACAGAACCTCCAGTAATGTATAAAATGCCCGATATTACTCCTGCGCGTGGGAACATTCTATACACTGCTTATGTTCCCTTCACAAGTGACAAATGGAAAGGTACAAAATTGGTTTTACCAAGACCTGAATTTGTTGAGATTATGGGATATCATGCCTTGGCTGCCATATTCATTATCGTGTGGTCTGGTGGTTGAGTGTCATATTTTGCTTTGTGCTTGACGTATTGCATCCTATTAGGAAAAAAACTGAAATTATAAGAATGGTTAAGAATTCTGGGATAAAGGTTACTTCCAATGGGCCAATTATTTATTGAAGAATATGACCTCAGGCGTCCTAAGTGCAATGTATGTCCATGTTACATTTTTCTTAATATAAACCCATCTCCAGTTAGTGCACGTGTACACATGTTTTCTCCCGTAAATACACTTACAATAATTTCACTACATTGTTTCACTGCGCATTTTTATTGAATTATTAAGCGGCAAAGTACCAACAGCAATGCACAAATTTAATATATGTGACACAAAGCCTTTAGAGGACAACATTTACTCCGACATGCTTCGGTGGCCTATATAACACTATCTTCAGAGAGAAAGAGAGTTCGCACCAAAAGCTGGGACGCCAGTGGAGAGATAAAATCCTTGTTGCTATGTACACATCGTCAGAGTCACTGCGCAGAATTTGACGTGCTCTATTGTCATCAGTCTCTGTGTAGTGACTGTGACGATGTGCCTTTAACAAGAAGGACTGTATCTCAGCAGTGGCGTTGCAGCTTTCGGTGTGAACCCTCTCTCCCTGATGACGTTGTATATATGAACAGAAAAATGTGGCAGTAAAGTGGTCCTCTAACACTTTGCTTTACATACATTAAATGTGTGCATTGCTGTTGGTACTTTTCTAGTGAAAATGTTTACAATAATTTTTAAACCACTAAACATAGGCTCTAAAAGACCTGAAATGACGGACAGACAGACGGACAGCTGTAACATTCTTGAATATTATAACGAGTAATAAAATAATACCTTCATCTTCCCTCCAACTTTCCTTAAAGTAACAAAATTTAATGCAGTTTCTTCAGACACCTGGATGTGTAATAATTCTGACAGGTTCACAACAAAAAGCCAAGCAGTTGTCTGACATTATGGCTTCATGTAAGGTAACGAATGCATGTTTCAAAGCTGCTGTTTAAGTCACAACTGTGACAGTTACAACAACTCAGGTCTCACATCCTCGTACAGAAGATATCATAAAATGTCAACAGCTTAAACAAAGACAGAATTTAAATTTCCTTCTTACTTCATGTCCCTGCGCCCTTAGATTAGATTTAGTCTCTGTTCCCAGTATATAAAGTTCCTTCACTGCCAAAACTTGTAACCGCCGTTCGTACGGTGCAGGTGCCACCAGCACACCCGAGGGGAGGATGCATTATTTTCTGTCACGTATCGCACCTTTGTTATTTACCCTTAATACATTCACTATTTGCACTGAGTCCACGCTTTATTAATCACCATCAATACATTACTGGCTACAGGTTCCACCTTTATTTAACCCCCATCAATTCATGTACAGGTTGAAGTGTCCCACTTTATTTCGGTCCCCACCAATCAGTTCTTTCGTAACAACTTCAAAGAGGATGTCTCTTTCTTCTTATTCTCCTCAAGAACGACTGTTGCCAGTTCAGCAGACCTTCGTATATTCCCTTAATTTCTACCCCCCTTGTTGTCCTCAACCTCACACCCTTATGTTTATTTCCTTCCGTCTTCCTGCCCCTGTCATAGCGAAAACCCTAGGATAGAGGGTCAAAGGGTCCTTCTCGCGGTGAGGCTGGACACGCACTTACAAACAACATTTCCAAATGTTCGGCTACAAACTTCTTTCTGTTCTTGTGTTGCAGTGTCTTGTAAAATATAATTCAGCGCTGACCGCTGTGAAATTTGTTTCCCTTTGAAGGACGCCTGTAACCCACAGACGGAGGATGACGATCGTGATAGTGCATATTGAACACCGGGGTCATCTCGGTCACAGGGAACGGTAGAGGGTTTCGAATTTCACAACCAGGGTGTGATAACCTGGAAGAGTATAATTAACAATCTGATACAAAAGGGAGAGCAAGAAAATAAAGAGAGAATGCATAGGAAGTGCAATACTTCCAGAATCTTAGATTAAAATCCGATGAGTAATGATAGAAGGACGAGAAGAACAAAAGTTGAATAACGAGACACCAAAATGATTGTGACAGAGGGATGCGGTTCTCTGAAGTAAAGGTGTTATGGGAAAGTTACTTTATCTGTTTGAATGGCGACATGAAGTGGTGTGGACACAATAAATACTTAAAGACAGGGTGCGACATAAAGAGGAGCCGTACTGCCAGGAGCAGACGTCAGGCAAATCACGCAGTGATGCAGGAGTGTGCGGGAATTAAAGAAATCACAAGTTCTTACAATGACGACATGAATTGATTTGTCATTGTGAGGGGCACGGAGCTACCTCCTCCACCTGAATTCCAGTTCTGAGTGAAGGCCAGCAGAATAACGACGGCAACATATACTAACACTCTGTCATGCAAATTAGGCTCCTATATTGTTATTTGGAGACTAAAACGTTGCACCTCTCGATTTGCGGGTGAATTTGCAGTGAAATGCAGCTTTAAGAACTTGGAGATAAACTGTGATGCCTGTGCGTACAGTCAATGTGGTTATCACAGATTTCCAAATTTTCTGGAAGAAAGCGTAGCAGCGCGTATTGCTATACACAATGGCCTCCTTTCTAATGGTCAACTGAAACATGCAGGAAAATTATAAAGTGCACTCAAAGTTACCAGTAGACAAAAACTGAATCCGGAGAAGCAAAAGCAAATTAGACCCTAACAAGTAAAAAACTTCTATTTTTTTCCTTTTAAGTGCATTCGCAAAGTGAACAGACTTTACTAGCCCAGCCATACGCTGCCGTTTGTTGGTGTGCCCATACAGAACAAAGTGAATCCTACTGAAATACTTTTCGTGGAAATTTACGCTTTATATTTGTGCTAAAATTTGTTAATGCTTTCCTATTTTAGTTAAAATAGGACAAAAATAACGAAAACTTTACATGAAGATCTACGTACATTCATGCGAATGGTCTATAGAACGCTTGTATTGTGTGCGTGAAGTAGGATTTGAGGCCGTCGAAGCAAATGAAGGCCTAAATTGCTTTTCGTCTGAGATACAAGCAGACGAAAGAGTACATATAGCCCTTTTAATGAGAGAAGTACACGGGAAGTGTTATCCCACCTTCTACGAGATAAGGGCAATAAATAAGGCCGATTCTAAGAGGTTGGGGAAAGAGTTTGTGATGTAAATATAAGTACCATCTAAGCGACAAACGGAAAAAGAAGCGACTGCTTTCAGGCTGCATTGCAGACCCTTGCGAAGGCCAGAAACAAAGTGGAGCGCAGTGCCAGTACCGTTAGACCCGGCGGACGCTTCCTGATCCGTCTTTTTGAACTGAAATTCTTGTTACAATCCTCAAGAAGCAATACACCTACCGTAAGCAGTTTAAACGTTCCTATGGAACACACGCACAGGTTGGTCTGCTCCACGGTGCACACAGTCTGGAGATACGGGGCTGTAGTAGGGCTAATGATCCTTTCACGCCTTCTCAAATCACCTCAAAAGAAAGTCTGTAATTTCACAGAGTAGAAACAAGTGTTTACTTCATTGTCCTCCCTCAAAAAGAACAGACGCATGCCTGTCAGGTGTGCGTGTGTGTGTATGTGAATGCATTCATTTAAACTTTGGAACAATTCAATGACTTTTGACGATTTCTTTTTCGAAATACGTGCTGTTGGAGTATTTAATCCAATACAAGCCCCAGTAAAATTATGGAAGGGTCACACATTATGGGCACTAGCGATATAAGTGGCACTAAATGTTTGCTCTCAAGTGATGGACAATAATACGTCTTGCATAAACTGCAGCTTTTGTAAAACAAGCCCTACTGAATTTGGAGAAATTCTGTTGCCAGTGATGAAGGTGTCTTAAATAATAATGACATGCAGTTAGGGTCAATATTTATCTAGGATATCTGCTTGAAATTGCCTGAAAATTAGCCAACCGCAATTAAGTATGTTGAATTTTGCAAAAAAGAGGAAACCAATTTGGCCTACTTCTGGGGACGCTTTGTAATGGATAGGACGTGGAAGGACGGGAGCAAATACGGGTATGACAAAAGTTCTTTTCTTTCTCGTAGGCGAATAAAATAAAATTCAGGGAAAGAGAAAAACGTAGAAGGCGTATTGAAGGGTGGGAAGCAAAAGAAAGAATTCCTGTAGTGTATTGGAATTCGAAAGTTGTAGGCGGTAAAGCAACGTAATAAATTATTGAGCAGAAAAATATGAACATAGGAAAAGAGCGAACGACACGTTTTGTATTATAACAAATGACATTATGAATAGTCAGCGAAGAAGAAATTCAGAGACACCGTAAGTGCACCTAATACTAACTATATTTATATGTTCAGTTAGAGGAAATAACATGAATAAGTTAGAATGCGGTTTGTTGAGGCTAAATAATACTGCGTGATAGTCAAATATCATTGGTAAGTAGAACATTTTAGGAAAATCTTTAAAAGTATAGCGTAAAACATGCATAGTATATAGCTACAGTGTAATATATAGCTAATGTAGGCAACTGAACGGTACAGTGCCAGTGCTGATACACAGTTCAGGTGCTCAGTCGCCAGTATCTTACTGCGAATGTCAGGGTTCAGCTGAACGCCAGTCCTTTTGCGGGCTGTAGTAAAGAAAGTGGCATTGGGGCACAGTTTCCTTGGAATTCCTGGTTTTCATTTTGTCGTGTCATCCGAATATATCTCCATGATCTTTTATCCATCTATCTCTGACACTAAACATATATATACATAACTGATAATGTCTTTAAATAACATAAGGAAAACATATAATTTTAAAAGTGCTTTCAGGTTTAAGACAATTTGAATGTTTGCACCGTTCACTTGTTCATATCAAACGTATCTACACACTAGACACAACGTCCTGTGTGGTTAAGTTTCTTCTCCATCCAGCTTACAAAAGTAACCAATTTGCAGACCCCTCTGAGGGTCCCTGGCAGTAGCGTGCCACATTTACGAAAGACTATATTGCGAGTTTGTCCAGTGTCTGAACATACCTCCTCGGACGTTCTTAAGAATGTATGATACCTGCTTGCTTAGGAATTGAGCCGGCAGGAATCAACATTTTAAAAGGCAGCAGCGGCTCTCTATGCCGTCTAAAATTGAGATATTCTTTTGAACTGAAATGAAACCAAGTAAAATCAGAGAAATTTTGAATATGAAGCGGAGGATTCCGAAACATCACAATCGGGTAAGTAACCGTTGTGCTAAATAGCCCGGGGGTTCCTTTTTCAACTCTCCGCCAGCGGGCGGGCTACTGAGTCTGAAGTTTTCTCGTTTATCCAGTAGATCTCATAGCAAATTCCGGATAACAGCTACGGCAAATGAGGTTCAGCCACTTCATTCGACAAAGTTTCTTCTCATTACCTTATCATTAGATGCAGACAGTCCGACCCACTTGCGGCGTCGTTTTAAAAGTAGACTAGTATCCAAAGACGCTCTCGATTACTAAACGTACACAATGTCTACGATAAATAAATCAATGCTTGTCGAAATTCAATAGATGGATACTTGCAGCAGAAAACCGGTATACCAGCAGGAAATGCAGTCTAAGTACTACTTTTCCCACTACAAATTCCACACGGCTTTGCCTGGGATGGAACCCAGACTCCGTGGCAACTTCCGGTGATTAACCGTCTGATTCTCGACAAGCCTGCTTACAGTGTTGCTAAACCAATCATTATTAACCCTTTAAAGACGAAGCGTATGTGTTTTATATAAGGACTCAGTCGTACCGCGCTGTAAACACTCTCCACTTTGATTATAAAAACCAGTCTGTTAATGTTTTATAAGGCAAAAGTTGCTGCTTGTTCTGAGATCCGTACAAAACACATAAACGCAATGTGGGCACCACGTAGAATTTTTTAATTTTAAACATGGCGATACGTAAAGTTACCGCTAGGCTTTAAAAGGTTAAGCATACACGCTTTAATGCTTACAGCAACTGGCGTAGCCTAAATGTGGCAACTCTGCGACAGAATGTTGGGCAACACTTTACGAATACTTTACTTCATCACAAGTGACGTCACTATACGAACTAACTTAATCAAATTGTAATTTAAACTTGTAAAGTTTATCACTTACATACACGAAGATACGCACACAACAAAGTTATAAATTTTGCATAAACGTGGACCTCTTTACAAGTGTCAAGGCCAAATCACCAACCTCACTGAAGCGTTAATATGAAGGAGTACAAGATATCGACACAGCACTTTCGCAGGGACACTGATTTACCGCTGAAGAGCGTGTGATTTTTCAACTTTATGCACAACCTATAATTTTGTTGTGTGCGTGTATTGATGTATGTGACTGAGTGCAAGCAGAACGCACGGAAAGAAAAATGTTACATTCCTAACATATTCTTTTCAGGATTACACAAGATAAGAGGCAACCAATTCTGTTTCATGCACCCCGGACGCACCGGATAGGAAGTGAAGGACATAAAGGCCAAGGGACAAGGTAAGGGAAGGAGAAATAAGTAAGAGGAGACGGGATGTTCGTGGCTGGGCAGGAAAGAAGGTAAAAGAAGGGATGCGAAGGGGAGCGCTAGGAATATTGAGTGCTGTTCAACATGCTGGCAGTCACGGGGCCCACAGGCACGGTCCAGAGTTCCGTATAAATTTGTGGAACATAAAATACTTTTTATTTTTTAAAAAAGGTCTTTTTTTCTGTTGGCCAGAAAAATTACGATCTGAGTATTACCCTCATCAGCAGTTCAGTCGGTATGACTGTGTCGGCACAGCACGTGCTGCCACTGATCTCTTACTTATAAGGTGGCTGCCAAGTACAGGTAAATTAAAGGCAAAGGCAGGCTACAGTTTGTAACCCCGGTCGGTACAAGCTCCAAAACTACATCGTCGTGCGTGGCTAACTTCACTCGCTGTCCGCTGTACCCGCGGTAAAGAACCTCCAGCACCCGTGGAACAGGATGCTTGATGAGCCCCGCAGCCCGCCTGGAAATTTTGGAACGAGAAATTCCCATCTTCCGGAATGGAAAACCGAATCACTCAGCCGACAGACCAGCTGCTGTCCCAGCTGAGATATTTAGCCTCCGAATATAACACGAACACATTCGGTGAAATTTTGTCCCGCGGAGTGTGACGTCGTGTAACGTGTTGGAACTTTACTTTTCGGAAGTATATGTTGCCTCCACATTTAAAGTAGAATGTCTACCATCCTGAAGACTGAGGTAGTAGAATGCTTCGAAGCTTCGGGTATTGATCTAACAAGCAACATGGCACCGCATCCCAGACAACAGTAATTTTCAAATACAATACATAACATAATAATATTATAATAATATTATTATAATATTATTATGTTATGTATTGTATAATAATATTATTATAATATTGAAGTGGATCTTCAAGAAGTGGGAGGGTAGAATGGATTGGATTGAGCTGGCTCAGGATAGGGACATGTGGCGGTTTGTTTTAAATGCAGTAATGAACCTTCGGATTCCGTAAAATGCTCGGAATTTCTTGACTAGCTGAGGACGTGTTAGCTTCTGAAGAAGGACTCTGCTCCATAGAGTTAGTTAGTTAGTTAGTTAGTTAGTTCGTTCGTTCGTTAGTTAGTTAGTTAGTTAGTTAGTTAGTTAGTTAGTTAGTTAGTTAGTTAGTTATATCATACGAATATGCAATACATCATCACTTACGCAACACAATCGGAAAACCAGACGGAAACAGAGCAACAATTTCTCTATTTAATCACTAACCAACTAACTCTATGCAGAAGAATCCTTCTTGAAAAATCAGTAACATTTCTTTAGACGGTCAACAGAAACCTCACATTTTATGGAAACCAAAGTTTTATTACAGTTTTCACAGCAGGCCACTACTATTTTTACCTGAGCCACAGTAATCCATTTCACAACTTCGCAAACGTCTTCAAGATTCATTTTAATATTATCATCCCTTCTAATCCAGGTGGCTCCAGCCGTTCCTTTCTTTCAGATTTCCTCACCACAACTCTGTGTGTGTTTCTCTTCTCCTCCATACTCCAGGAATGACAAATCATTCATTCCTAATACGATTACTTAAAGTTATTTCCCCATTTGCCCACTTGACTTTAAAAGAGGCCTGATAATTTAAAGTACTGCAGCATAAATGACCTCTTACGTGACGTAAAACACTAACTGGCTCACAATTGTGTATGAAAATTTGAAGCTATTTAACGTTCCACTGTTTGCTGCAGTTCAGTAAGTGACATCAGTATGGCAGCACCTGTTTGAGACGCCTGCATGTCGTCACTGTTACGCTGGGACACACAGGCCTGAAACTGGCACAATATAAGGACACTCGAAACGTGCAAAGTGACATTATGTACACATTACAGACACTTCACGTCATACGTAAGCTTTGCTTTCCACAGAAAGTTACGTCATTTGACCCACTAAGGCAAACCACGTTTATAATTTTGTTTATTTACATGGTACACACATGTGCATGTGTAATGTTAATACCATAGCTGTCTACCGAGATGAAACGCGAAGTGTAATTGTGTTAAACTTTAAATAACTGAAGGGACTTAAGGAAATCAGTGGAAAGATTTTCGCTGCAGTTAATAATTCACTGAAAAAATAATACTCCAAAAATAGAAATTTAACAAATTTTTATGGCAAAATAAATATGAATTTCATGAAGATCCCTCTACTTGGAGCCACGTTTTTCTGTGCGGACGGACAGACAAACATGACGAGGCTATTAGACGCTTAAAGCAATTTTGCGAACTCGCCTAAAAAACTGTCGATATTTCCTGTGGGAGTTATGTAGAAAAAAAGGACGAAACGAAATTTGTAAAATCTCAGTGAAGGCGCAAATGAGGCATAGATTTGAATACCAGCCCTGAAGTGTGCACATTTCTTGAGACGCGGAACGATGTGCACCTTATCAAACTGTGACGTAGCCTAATCTTTTTTTCTGCGAAACAAAAACCCAGGTCGGGCCTAGGCTGGCCTCAGTATTGGCACTTCTAGATCAGACACAGACACAAACACGTGGTAGAATTCCTCTGAATGAGTGATCAGCTCGTCGCAGAGGCCGCTATCTACACAACACACAACAAACCCGAGTGAGTATCCATGCCTTCAGCGGAATTCGAAACCGCCTTTCTATCAATCGAGCGACCGCCTTACACAGCACGACCACTAGGAAAGGTTTATATAGCAACTGAAAATATAAAATAATAGACTCATAATAAGTACGAGCTGCTGGATTATTATTAAGAAATAATTCGCTATATTCATTGTGCCTAAAGTGAGAACAGGTCTAGAATTTTCCATGTTTCTTACTGTCTCTACAGCAGTCCTAAGGTCTTCTTTTACATACAGATGTAATACAGAAGCTTAAGTCCTGACGTTTTCAGAAATGCGGTAACAAGCTTCCATCTTGAGTACATGAAGCCACCGGCACGCACGTAAGGACATTTCAATATGAACTTCGCTGTGGTGCACCTCAGAAGCAAAGATAACGTAGCATAGCCGCTGTTACTGCTCGCTGCAATGATAAAATGAGCAACTTATGGTGCAGGAAGGAAAGGATATAAATCTTACAGCCTTGTTACAGCTGTGTGAGATAGGGGAAGTAAAATTAATTGTGGCGCAAGAAACCGGAAAATTAAAATGAAGCCACTCTTGTTGCTATATGATATAAAAAAAGAAGAGAACATTTCATAAGAATAAGAAAGATGAAAGTAGGAAAGTTTAACAAACAGAGGGGAGTTGAACCCTACAAGTGGAAGATCAAAACTGAAGAGAACAGGCAAGGTACAGACTGCGGAAAAAAACGTTATGCCGATTTTTAGTTACGAAGTAAACGGAAGATATATTGAGTTGCTCTTACTAACGAAACCAAAGACATGTTAACTTGTAGTTACTAAGGAACCAAAGATATAATGACTTATATTTACTAAGGAAACCAAAGATGTACAGATTTTTTTGTTACTATGGAAACGTACACTTACTTGTATTTACTACGAAACCAAAGAAAACTGATTTTTAGTTACTGCTGCAACCAAAACTATTTCACAATATTTAGTCATTTCAACTTCCTTTTATGTTGCACGTCTAAAAATGAAGCCCACTCTGTATCGACATTAATGGGTCGTCCTCTACAGCAGGCGATCTTGTCCGACCACACAGCTGTTGCTCATAATGGGTGGTACCCAGCAGCGCTTTCTCCTGTTTGGCTTAGTAATGAAGGAAATATATTGTCACGTGGTTCATTTTTATGTACACATAATGAAGAAAAAGTAACTAAAGTTTGTTACTGAACTGCAGACGTAAGGTAATTTCGGAGGTGTTTCGAACGAGCTTAGATAATTGGAGCTTAAATTGTTTCTTGAGAATGCCCAAGTAAAATCTTCCAAGAACAAATAATAAAAATTAATTTAAATTAAAGAATAAGAGGGTGATACGAGCGTTGGGCATACTTAAATTGCGTATAAAGCAATATTTTGCTTCTGTACAGAGGTTAGGATAGGCAATTTGAAAATACCCTGTTCTAATTTCATCGAATGATATCCGAATTACGTACTTTGATGGATACGTTAAAAAAAGTAACATTCAACTGCAGAAGCCCCCTCACAATTATTGGAAAAAAAATCTGTGCATCCGCATTTCCAAATTCGCACATCAAAGATTTTTATAAGAATTTCGGTTGTCTGCGAAAAGGCCTTAGCAGTTAAGTTCGGAATGACATAACATTGGTGCTGGTGCCACCCTTGTCAGGTTTTGTCCACGCGGAGTGAATTCCTAATTCAAGTATACGGTATTGCTCTACGTGACAGGGTCTAGCCTAACACAAATTTACTGACGTCTCTATCCTCAGGATAAAGCGATAAGGATCCTGCAAAGTTACATGAATTTCTATTAGTCTACAAGGTGTCACATCCCGGAAGAATATATTCTTCCTTGTGACCGCTTTGAAAATTTACAGTATCACTTGGTCATTTTGTAGTTAACAAAGTATCGTGTACCTTGTAAAATTAATCTTTTTTTTACTTCATGTTTTTATCCGAACAAAGAAAACTGTATTTATCAATAAGCATAACTGTCAGAAGAAACACTCTATTTTGTGCGTTCTTTACAAATCAGTATTTTGCTGTTTATTTTCAACTGAGAATGCAACGCAGAGTTCGTCTCGATATGAAGTCCCTTTAGCATGCAGTCAAGACGACTAGTGTAGGAAACGTATAAGTAAAAAACAGACGCAGAAAAGATGTCTGCTTTAAAGTCCATCCACTTTACGTTCAGTTTTTTCTTCTCAAAATGTCTACAGAAAATCGATTCACAGGTACCTGAATAAAAGCACAAAAATTACCTCTAATCCTCCCACTAACCACGATATTTTGCAGCCAGTACTAAATTATTTTAGTTGTCATCATGCCGTAACTTATTTATTTAAGTGTAGTCATTTAACAATGACGTGAGTATCTCAGACTGAACATCGAATTTGGACCTGAGAAACAAAAGTGGCAGTCCAATTTTATCATATTTCAGCTAACACGTAATTTTTCTTAGAATTTCAAGCTCTGTAAGATACACAAAAACACTAATCACAAACAAATGCAAAAAGAGAGTTTTATCATCAATCGTAACACACTCCTACATGTTTCGACCCTGCTGTGTTATCTTCAGGGAGAACTTTTTGTTATGGTTACACTAAGGTTGCGCTTTATAGTTGAGTGAGAATGTGCTGTTGACTGTGTACTGGAGGCGTGAATTCTCCGCGGACCGAAACATGTAGGAGTGTGTTACGATTGATGACAAAACTCTCTTTGTGCATTTGTTGGTGATTAGTGTTTTTGTATAATATAGTGCACGGACATGGAACACATTAAATCTGTAAGATACTTTTAAGTCGAAACGCTGTACCAGTGAAGCTGAACCGACCACCAAACAGCGGTGAGTTACATATTGGTCTAAGGAAAGTTACATGCAGTATAAAGCACGAAAGTAACCATACACCCGGCTGCTTGTTGGGTCCAGACGAAGTTTCATCACGTAAAGTTCCACAGCCACCATAACAACTAAAATTACCTGCACGGGTAGATGGATAGCAGTCGTCCATATGCCATAATGGATTAAGTATAGGATCCTTGTCAGTCCTGGAGAAATGAGAAGTACTGGAATTATTGTTAATATTAGGTAAATTTTGAGCCAAGCAGAGGAGGCCTCCCCAGTTACAGGCTAGGAAATGGGCTAGATATGCCCCAAGGGGTAACGGAACTTCAGTTGCGTGGCCCCAATCAATAGTGCAGTGATGCAGCCTGCAGTTATACCACCCCCGCCCTCCGCCCTGCACACTTCTCTCCAGTAATCATTCCTGCTCTAAATTGCTGAAGTTCAGTGCAAAGGTCAGTTGAAGCTTTAGAGCTGTTGCATTGATCGAATGGGTAAGAGGGGGATAAAAAATATCGGACTGGATATATGTGAAAGGGGAAGAATTGTCAAGTTTCACTCTCTGTGTCGTCGTGCCTTTCTCTCTTCTCTCTCTCTCCCTCTCTCTCTTCAGACCTGTTGGTTTTCTTCTTTGCTTGAACTCAATTTAAGAAACATGGGACTTTGAGTAAGACCATTGGCAGTCAGAACACGACCTCCATGCTGAATTCCCCTGCTTCAAGGCAATAACATGGACGAAGCTACAGTGCTAGGAAACCCTGCATGTTCTGTTCGAAGTTTCGCATCAAATGCCTTATTTCTATAACTGTATATAATTACAACAACTTTAAATCATATTATTGTATGAACTAGCCGATCCCAGCGGCCGCGCGGTCTAAGGTGCGGGTCTGCAGCTGTTCGCTTCCTGAGATTGTGGGTTCGAATCACGCCGGGGGCATGGATGTTTGTCTCTTGTACAGTGTTGTGTTTTGTCAGGTAGAGGTCTCTGCGCAGGGCTGATCACTCGTCCCGAGGAGTCCTACCGAGTGTGATCGTGAAGCCTCGATAATGAGGAGGCCCAGGCCCAGTACGGTTGTTGCGCCATTGGAAAAAAAAAAATTTGAAAAAACAGTCACAGTGTATATCAGCAATATTTCTTCTTAGTAGACATACAAGTATGATCGCTTTGTCTGAAGCCAAGAAATCCGACAGTCCTTAGTGCCTTCAGGAAAACAGAGATATGTACACGTTAAGGAACACTCTTCCATTCAACCACATTTTCCTTATATTTTTACGTTGATGTAACCTGCCACTGCCGACCCCGGTGGCCGTGCGTTCTAAGGCGTAGATCTGAAGCATCTCAGTGACTGGGGTCGCGGGTTCGAATCCCTCTGAAAGCTTAGACTTTCGTCTTTTGGGTTGGTTGCATGGCCTCTCCGACGGGCCGATCCCTCGTTCATCCTATCGTGTGTGTGTGTGTGTGTGTGTGTGTGTGTGTGCGCGCGCGCGTGTGTGCGCGCGCCAGTTCGCTAAGGACGAAGACAGACATGGTCCTCAATGCCTTGGTTGACTCGCCGTTCAAACGCCTCAAGCGGCTGCTCGCCCGAGAATATTTTATTGAAGCACCTTATGATTAATAGCTTTCGTATGATGATCCTAGGTTTCAAAGTAAAGTTATCTATAGGTCACGTTTACCGTTTTCACAGCTAGAAGCGTCTGTCAATGTGTTAGCCTAATTACTTAATGTATTATCTGTCTAGGCCGCTGCCCTTTTGCCTCTGCGATAGTAAGTTTTACTAACAGAACACTTGGAGTAGCGTCGTAAAACAAAGTCTGGGATTCAAAACTCGACAAGTTCTTGAGGTAAAACTATTCAACAGTGACAGTCACGTCAAATTACCTCTGTGCTTTCGTTTGATTTATAAAGGTTAAAATTTTAGTCCCCGTGTAATTTACGTTAAGATACGTTCGTTTACACAACTTAGCAAAGCCTGTCTTAGAAGACAACAGACGCATAAGGAGTCATGAAATTCCCCACCCCATTTTAATAAAATCATAAATTTTGTTACTGTCTGCATAAGGAAGTCTTCACTGACCCAAATTCCGGAACAAAAAAATCCAGTCACAAACCACAGTCAATTTCCTCTGTATTCTTTTTAATATTATATTCCCCTCTACAAAATAGTGAAAGCCTAAATTTAAAGTTGTCCCTGTCCACGCCACGAAGGCGTATAGGGGTTCTAGCTACGTAGCTCCACTCATTCTCCACCCCGGCAATAGCTAGGGATGAGTGGCCAACATGACGCCTCCGTCGCTTTACAACCGGAAAATAACTCCGGTGCCCAGAGTCGGTCTGGACGGTTTTGGTGAGGAGAAATATTGCTTGGCGCCGCACCGGGGTTCGAAACCCGGACCGTCTAGCGCCTAGCCTTGTTACTGTACCCACTACATTATCCCGACTGCACTTAAAGCTCAACCCGGATTAAACACGCGATCCACTACTGAACTTCCCAGCCACATAAGTGAAGTACCGAGCTGCTATCGGTTATTTGCTTGCACGTGTGTGCGTTCCTATTCAGGTCACAACAGAAACACACTGCATTTCTTGGCGGGTTGTAAGACAGGGCACAACTAACTATACGAAGACCCTAAGGCGCGTATATCAAACTCTGACGGACCAAGTCTTAAATTTGACTGTCGCTCTTTGCATTGCTACCACCCTCCAAAGCAGGGAAAGCTCTTTGCACTGCTACCACCCTCCAAAGCAGGGAAAGCGCTTTCCACTGCTACCACCCTCCAAAACAGGGAAAGCTCTTTGCACTACTACCACCCTCCAAAGCAGGGAAAGCTCTTTGCATTGCTACCACCCTCCAAAGCAGGGAAAGCGCTTTCCACTGCTACCACCCTCCAAAACAGGGAAAGCGCTTTGCACTGCTACCACCCTCCAAAGCAGGGAAAGCGCTTTGCACTGCCACCACTCTCCAAAGCAGGGAAAGCACTTTGCACTGCCACCACCCTCCAAAGCAGGGAAGAATACTGAGTGAATTGTCTTTGCTCAAATAACACTCAATTTCCTGGTCTTCAGGCAAGTTATGAGTTGTTGTGCGTAACGAGATATTACAGACTGTGCCAGAGTATCATAAAGGTGTGCCAAAATATATGGAAAGATTTATTATTATTATTTTTATTGTGTTGTTGTTGCTGCTGCTGTTGCTGCTGTTGCTGTTGCTGCTGTTGCTGCTCCTGCTGCTGTTGTTGCTGCTGCTGCTGCTGTTGCTGCTGCTGTTGCTGCTCCTGCTGCTGTTGCTGCTGCTGCTGTTGCTGTTGCTGCTGTTGCTGTTGCTGCTGTTGTTGCTGCTGCTGTTGCTGTTGCTGCTGTTGTTGCTGCTGGTGTTCACAAGGCAATACAAGCAAGGGTGCCTGATATCGCGCAGTCTGAAAGTACTTTACTGATCCAGAGGAGTCACGTGTAACCGCGCTGCGGATTTTAGACTTTCTCAGTTACTCGAGACGAACTGATGGGAAGTGATTTAAAAAACCCACTGAGAACTTACCGAGTATACATAAATCGTAAAGTTACTAAACTTACTGCCTTCTTCATTCAGCTTTTGAAAATTTTTTGCAGAATAACATCAGTACTTGGACGTACTTGAACAGCAGGATTTAAGGAACTGGTTCGTGCTGCCACAACGAATTGGTTTATCATCTTGTGTACATAGGGTAAAGTGTGGTTAGTGTGTCGAATGAACATTTTGCACTTCCCTGGCCTGTAACATTTACACAAGCCCATCGATGCCGTGAGTACCCCTTCACTACTGAGTTTACGACATCATAAAAGCCTTTAATTTGCGTTGCGCATGAAAATTGTTCTACTTGCATTGTGTTCAGACTCCTCGCATGTCACCTGTTTATTGCAAAGTGTCTGGCCTCAATCAACAGCATTAAAATTTGCTATACACCTGCAGCCCAAAAAATTAAACATCAAAATACGCACGCAATGAAATACATGGACGGACTGTATACTAAGAAGCAAAGAGTCTCTTATCTTTCCAAAGAATTAACTTCTCTTTTGGAACATTAACTTTCTGTACCACGCACACAGCCGCCTACCAATGGGCATTCACATACATCTTTTACGAAATGCATCCTCTCCTTCCTTCTTCAAGCGGCATCGTCCCTTCAGACTTTCCAGCGATTTACGCTAAATTCCCGGACCATCGTCTCTTTAATTTTATCACCCAAGTAATGTACGGAGAAGAGCAACTCCCGCCCTCGCACCCGTTAGGCAAAGGCTTGGCTTACGTCAAATAAATGTCTCGCATACTTTCCACAGTCCACAAGAATAATTAAACTGCTTAAATATTACTTTACGCTCGAAATGTGAAATTCAAGTCTTAATGTTCTTTTTATTTAATATATGCCCGAAATTGAAGATTGTTTTGTACAAAGAAGCAGTCAATTTAAAAGTTTTTGAGTAGGAATTAATAGTGTCACCTATGTTTCCATAAATAAATATCTCATAAGCTTTAAAAATTGCTTGGGCCTTCTATGTCAGACTTGCCAGAAAAAAGTTTAAGTTAAAAGGAATTTTCTCTTTTCAAAAGTCTCTGCGCGCAACAGAACACTATGTCGCCGGCAGCATGTTGCTAGCGAGGTACGGTTTGACAGACTGCTTTAAAATATACGCCAATTTTTTCTTTTACAGTATTTTCATGTATTTTTTGTATTTAATTTAGATATTGTAGGTAAATCTCTGTACACATTCGTGAAGAAATGCCAATTTCAGCAAGCCAGTGGCTAATAGGAAGTAATTAAACTTGTTGTCTCGTTCACAAAGTGTATGCAGCAATGCAACGTTTCACTTTGTTGCGATACCGCCAGCATTTATAGCAGTATCAAGGACAAACAACGACTTAGCAGCACCAGATATAAAGAACGATAAAAAGTTTTCGAAAATTAATGTTGTTTTATCACACAAAAATATAACAGTTATGTTAGCTAGAAGCACAAAATTTGATAATTAATAAGCGTTATTTACTGCGCACTTTGAGAAGATATTAAAGATAATGTGGAGGTTGGGAAGGGAGTATTACCCACAAAGAAACCTGTGAGGTAAGGACACAGGTGAAAGGACTAGGTTGCGTGCCCTTTCAGGAAAGATGGTGCTGCTGCCCTAATCACGACTTTCTTCCCACTAGTGTCTATATGGATGCCAGCAACGCAGATTTATTAACCTTTTAAGGCCTAGCGGTAATTTTACGTACCACCAGGTTTAACATTAAAAAATTCTACGTGGTGCCCACATTGCGTTTATGTGTTTTGTACGGATCTCATAACAAACAGCAACTTTTGCCTCATAAAACATTAAGAGATTGGTTTTTATAACCGAAGTGGAGAGTGTTTACAGCGCGGTACGCACTGAGTCCTTACATAAAACAGATACGCTTCGTCTTGAAAGGGTTAATGAAATTATTTTACTGAATTAAAGAGTTTTTTCGCCAGAGCGAATTTCGTGCCTTATATCTCAGGAAAAAATCCATATTTCTTAAATGTGTTAATTTTAAGTATCACAAAGCTTGTTAAGTTGCGGGCTATTTGCATAAATTTATAGACTTCAAATTCACTGGATTTTCCAGTACAGCTCTGTTATATCTGTCACACTCAGTTCGCGTGTCTGAGTTGAAATTAAACTGGAAGAGTCTTTGTGATTCTGAACAACTTTGTTCGCGAGATACTCCTTCGGGAAAATTGTCCTTCCGTGATTTCATTTTGTTTCATTTATACAGAACTAGAACTGGCAATGGCGCGCTTTTGTGACAATATCTGTACAAATTACTTTGTTACCCTTGGCATCTTAATCATATTGAATGGAACGCCGTGGACTGAACTGGATTTACCTGGCTCAGAACAGGGGGCAACAGTCGTACTCTTGCGAACACGGATACGAGCTTTCGGGTGTCACAAAGTGCCGCAAATTTCTTGACTGCTTGGGGGTCTACTGACTTCTCAGAAAGGTTTATGTTTCCTGGATATAATTAGTTAGTTTAGTTGAGTTTAGTTTAGTTTAGTTCAGTTTAGTTTAGTTTAGTTTAGTTTAGTTTAGTTTAGTCAGTCAGTTAGTCAGTCAGTCAGTCAGTCAATTAGCCGGCTGGCTGGCTGGCTGGCTGGCTGGCTGGCTGGCTGGCTGGCTGGATGGTTGGCTGGTTGGCTGGTTGGTTGGTTGGTTGGTTGGTTGGCTGGTTGGTTGGTTGGTTGGTTGGTTGGTGGGTTGGTTGGTTGGTTGGTTGGTTGGTTGGTTGGTTAGTTAGTTAGTTACATTTGTGTCCATTAACACCCGGAAATATGAGGGAACTTTCATATACTACGCCATGCGAATTGTTGCTGTTTTTGCTTTGCATAACTTTTTGATTGCTGTAAGTACAAATTCTCAGGGTTATGCCTATCGGTTATAACCTGTATGCCTAAAACTGAGAAATCCTAATTAACTCTTCACTGTCGCTGATATTTGTATTCCATCTACTGGCTTCAAATTGTGGGGTTCCAATTTGCAGTACCCACAATACCTTCACGAAAGTATGCTACACTGAGTGTGGCAGCAGGTTAAATTTAAGGTCTGTACAGTGCACTGAGGTCGTTATTTAACGTATAAACACGTTGGCGTTACAACAGACGCTACATTGTACCACACGATTGACGAATGTAGCAAGAAACAGTCGCAGTCTTTTTTTAAGATATTACGTATGAAAACATATGCCAGGAAAGTATATAAAAAACTCAGAGAAATAACCGTAAAACATTCATGCAAGATCTATTACCACACGTCATTTCAGGATCCCAAATAACGTGGCGCTCTCGCCTCATACGTTCGCGAGTCCGTCATGTTGTTATTATTCTTTGCAGAAAGAAAAACTGGCTGCCTTCGAGTGCCCTGCACTGGCATAACGTTTCGTAAAAATCAGTCAACTATTTAATTAATTCGAAACATGGAGTCGCCACACAGACAGAATAAAATATACTAGGCAATCCTTCCCCTTTTTGGAAAGAAAAGTGTGTTAAAGTCGCTTCATTCTACATTGCGGCATTTTACAAGTTTCAGTTCATGTCGCAGCTGGCCTGTTAATGTCAGAGCCTGAGGGCTGTAATTGAGTTTGCTATGATGTGTACCAACACACTGTGGAGCAAATTTTCGGTGCTGTACGTGGATTCAGTGGACATTTTAATTTGACGGGCGGCAGTACGTTTGAGGTACACTTTAAGGGCAGGAGTCCTCGCACCTGTAGACATAACTGTGTCCACCGGAGTGCTTAAAATTTCGACAAAGCTCGTAAAAACACATTCTAATTAGAACAGTATGGCACGTGTCTCTTCAAACCAATGTGTATTTTAACTCTATGCTTAATTAACCCCAACATCTTTCAACTACGTAAGGGTAAAGTTCACCGTAAAACAAACCATGATGGTCCAGAAGGGATAGAAGTGCAGCTTTAAGTTTTTTTAATCTCGGCGCTAGATGAGGTTTGGCTGTCAACGCCACAACCCCGCTGCTCCCTCCCCCCCCCCCCCCCCCGCCGGAAAGAGATCCATTACCCACTCTACAAGAGTCTAGGTGGGCCACACAGCCAGTATGGTCTAGCGGGAAAATCTCGTCTGCACCTCCATTCTAACACCGATCTTCTATAAACTGAATGTGACAGAATACTGCTCCAAGCACAGTGACACATTCCACGGTAATTAGCCCTTCGAGAGCGCCATCTGCGGAAAGAGTGTGGCAAAGACGGCTCAGCCAATAGAGTCAGCAGACGACGTACTGGATCCCTGGTTCAAATCCCGACAGCAAGGAAAATCTTTCCCTTCCATGAGGTATCGTCGGGCTGTGCGCTCTGCTTAGGCCACCAAAATTTCTACGCAGCGTGTACTGGAGTCTTACCGTTCGCCTTCAGTTGTTACCGACATTAGTAATGAGTGGAGGGACAACTGCAGTGCGCATGTGCCCAAACAGCGCGCAGGGAGACACATTCACCTCGTCGCTTAAGCTGCCAGGTATAAATGTGTGTGCATGTGTGTGAAAGTGAAGCAGCACGAAAGATAAATTGTGAAAAACTGTCAAAAAACCTATTTTTACCTTTACTTTGTCGGCTTTGTGTTTAGAAATAATAACATGTTTAAAATTATGCCAGTTCTGAACACACCTCAGCAGTTATGCTAGCGTCTGTCTCAGTTCTACCGCCGTTAGACCCCAACTGCTTGCAATCCCTTTATAAACAAGCAACTTTTTAAAATTTTGTTAATATATTTTTTAATTCCTTGCGTACATTAAGGTGAACTGTTATTTTATAATATAAACTACCTCTGAAGACTTGATAAGGAAACTGTCTCCGAGATTTGATGCAAACTCAGTAGTTTGGCACTAAATTGTTATATTCTCTGCAAGGCAAGAATTTATCTAAACCTGGCTGAGTCAAGTGACGTTCCGCACCCGTCCAGACCTGCTCTGTTGCCCACCCAGCCTCCTGTAAAATGAATAACAATTCTCTTTTCCAGGGGTAAACCGACCGAAGCTTGGCGTTGGCCACCCACACCCATCTAGTGCCGAGGTTAAGAAAGAGTAGATATACACCTCTACACTCCTTTGGCCCTTCACGGCCTGTTCTAGAATCAATTCTCCCTTTTAACAATCATTCATTCACTTTTTAATAAAGATACATGTTTTACTCAGGTGCAAAAGAATTTTATTTGGAAGATTAACAGGTATTAATTAGGGTTAAATTTGAAATCGTAGACGCAATCCCCCTTCTAATATCTCGCCCCCTAGCTCCTGTTGCAACACCGACCCTGTTCATTCTGTCTGGACACAGTCGTACTTTGAAGCTGAAAGGTGTGTGGTTTGGGGGAACATCTGACAGCAATATTACCTCCCGGCAGACACATCTTTATAGAGTGGGGTGTCCGTTCCGAAGTTTGGATGAAGTAACACCGCCATAAGTTGCCGTGAATTGATAGTCGAGGGTGAGTTCAGTATTTCACCCCAACATCTAACAGACCATGGTTCCTACGTCTCGCCCCCCCCTGCTCTTTTATTAAGGCGGTGAGAGGCACATCAACAAGCAATCTGTCACAGCCAAGTAGTAATCCTGAAAAATAAAGCTCGGAATAAGAGACGCGAGGTTTAAATTCATAAATAATACGAATACGATCTCTAATCTACACATATTCGGGAAGTCATGTTCGAGCGGCTACCTTCACTGACTTGAGTCTCTGAGATTCTCTGTTCAGATTGCAGCGAATCTGCAGTTCGTGTGCACAGCAACAGAGGACTGTGGGAAGAATAAGTTGACCTACGTACATTCTTGTTCTTAAGTTGCAAGGGGTCAAAAAGGCATCTTAAAATAAGCACATACAGCCAACTGTAACATTTAAAATTTATAAAATTTCATTCGAATCAAATGTTATTTAACATCTCTTCCACGTAATTTTAACAAAAATAAATCCCCTTATTTCCGATCTCCACCTGAAAAAGTTTTTATTGTGTGAGGTGTGACACAAGAATTTGGCTATAAATACATTGTAGGCACGTACTGTAATCGGATATTCTTTCGCCAGAAGCAAAATTAAGCATTTACATTTAAATGTACTTCGACACATTTTACTTCGTAACAGCATCCATAGACACAAGCGCAAAGCACGTGCGTTTACTCTTAAATGATTTTACATAAGACAGAGGTAATAAGTAATAAGGCAGAGAATACAATTTTGAGCACAAATTTTTTAATATTACTACGACACTAATTTTCAAAACATTATGGGCTCTGTAGGGGGGAAATGTGTAAAAAAATACTTTATATTTTTTGTGCTTTCGTATAGTTGCTAAAAGAGCCTTCTGTCTGTCCGTTCATCTATTTCGGTCTTTATTTTCGCGTGTATCAGCGCCGCTCCCACTGACAGAATTTCCGTGAAGCTTCATATTAAATTCTTTGATGAAAATCTGTCAAGAAATTCCAATTTTGGTTAAAATACAGCAAAAATAACTGGCATTTTGCATGAAGTCCTAAGTACATTCTACTGCTGCCGACGACATTAAATCGTCATAAAAGCGCCGTCTGCGGGTGAAAAGATATTAGGTTGCTAGCAGAGCTGAAGGGGTATTAACATTATGCGCACGCACCACAGAGTTACAACAGACGTACATTGCCGCTCTTAGGAATTTCTTTCATTCTAGAGGTAAGTTGACACCCCCTGTGGTACCGCAGCCTTCAAACAATCCATTGTTCATTCCTCGCCTGATAGATGAGTGACAGATAGACGTTTGTGGAATTAAAACAAGCAGAAAAAATACTCTTAGAAAAACGTTTCCCATTGCTACACGTCCCACAACATACCGCATGTAAATTGCCGTGGAACAGAACAGAACCCGAGCCTCTGGCGGTGAGATGGCGCAGGTGAGTAATCTGATGTGTGTCCTAACGGGCCCTCTGAATTAAACACGATCCTAAATAACTCTGTCACTGTAGGAACTGCCTAAGTAAATATGATCCTAAGTAACTCTGTCACTGTAGGAACTGCCTAAGTAAATATGATCCTCTGTCACTGTAGGAACTGCCTAAGTAAATACGATCCTAAATAACTCTGTCACTGTAGGAACTGCCTAAGTAAATACCGGCCTGATTTCAGTTCTCAGGAAGTGCAAAAATTTCTGTTTTCTGCAAAACAACAACACGTGTTCTTGTGATCATGTACGTCACTGATCAAGAGGTACCGGGTTTACTTCTGCGGCAGCAAAGGCAGAATGTGCCATGTAAATAGAACAGATCTACATGAACACTGCATGAGCAGTCAGGTTGTGGCGGTAAGGGTAAGGTAAACATACTCCTACAGTCCTAACTAACTAACCAAGTAACTAACTAACTCCATGGAACAGAGGCCTTCTTGAGAAGCTAACAGTTTCTCACTTAGTCGAGAAATTCCCTGCATTTTATGGAACCCGGAGGTTCATTACTGCATTCACAAGAGCCCGCCACCTGTCCCTATCCTGAGCCAGCTCAATCCAGTCTATGCCCCACTCCACTTCTTGAAGATCCATTTTAATATTATCCTCGCAACTATGCCTGGGTCTCCCAAGTCGTCGCCTTCCCTCAGGTCGTCATACCAAAATCCTTTATGCACCTCTCCCATCCGCCATACGTGCTACATTCCCCGCCCATCTCATTCTCCTCGATTTGATCACCCGAATAATACTTCTACAGTGCTAAGCATTGCATTCCCACCAAGGACAGGATAACTTTCCTTTGCGGCTAAGACCAAACTGGCTCGGGGGCAAACCCTCTCCCGCTGTTCATGGGGTTATAAGGAGCTCTACCTTGGGTGGCAAAGCGTCCGAAAATAAGACAACACCCTGAATTTAATAAGATGCTAAAGCTGTGAACACAAACATCCACACGCTTACTGCCGTTGTACTACTTCGTCTCTTGGGGCTTTGTCTTAGACGAAGTTTACTGCTACCTCTGCTAACATTTATTTTTTGTAGGAAAAATGCTTTAACAATAAACTTTTAACAGTCGCACCGACATATAATTGTGTCAGCCTTCTATTATTCTTGTAAGACAAGTTTAGGCTATTGCAGTACGCATGGAAAATAGATATTCAGGAAATATTGGGGGTGGAAGAGTTTTGGACTGAATTGAGCTGGCTCAGGATAGGGATAGGTAGCGGGCTGTTGTGAATGCGGTAATGAACCATCGGGTTCCATAAAATGCGGGGAATTTCTTGACTAGCTGAGGAAATGTTAGCTTCTGAAGAAGAAATCTGCTCCATGGAGTTGGAATATAAATGGCAGCAGGACACGTAAGCTTAGGCCCCTGTTCATAATGCAGCCTCAAGAACACGAGTTCGCGAACACGCTGTAATTTATAAAGTGATTACACCTTCTTAAGCAAAAAGAAGTTAACATTCCAGTGCTGTAAAACACGGAAATGTGCCGGCAATTTGAACGGCTATTGACTTCTCAAGAAGAGCTCTGCTTCGTGGGTTGCGATTGCAACATAACCAGCAGGCGCAGGAAGAAGAAGAAGCAGTAGCACGTCTGTGTGGATATTTCAACGTAATAGAGGGTAACTTAACCCTGGCTGAGTATACGTGTGTTTATAACAGAAGAAGATGCAGTATAAAACGAAGGAAAATTACACAAGGTTGTTGTGGGTGGAGTAGGAGAATAAAACAAAAGCAAAAAGGGAAATTTGAGACAAAGAGAAAGAACGAGGGAGATAAGAATGATTACAGCAGGATTGCATTACCTTGCTCCCCTTACACTGCTTTCTACAGCATGAATTTTCGGAAGCAAGGTGTCGGCCGTAGCTCTCGAAATCCCGCCAGAAATAGCTTAATATATTTTTCTCTTTTCAGTTGCCAAGTCATGGCCACCTACGTTCTCATAGACGCAGCATTAATAGGAATTTTCCGTACAAAGCAGGCAAGTGGCACGCTGTAACACGCGTAAATATTGCTGACTTTACCCTTAAACATTTTCCTACGTTCCATTAGCAGTAAGCAGAGTAATCTACTTATCATGAATATCTACAGCCTGCAGCCGTTACTGACACACTTGAAGACGTTTTAAAATTCAGATATTCCAGGCTGCAGTTATATTATCTAAAATGTGACGAGAATTTAAAAAACATACAGTCTGAAGGTTTTACAGCGATTGAATGCAGTGAATTTCTGTCAGGCTAGTGAGCTTCTCGCGTGGTTGAATGTGAATAAACCAAAGTTTCGAGAGATATCTGTGCTCCTGCCAAAGCCTATCTGAATTATTTCCTTAACCTTTTAAAGCCTAGCGGTAACTTTACGCACCACCAGGTTTAACATTAAAAAATTCTACGTGGTGCCCACATTGCGTTTATGTGTTTTGTACAGATCTCAGAACAAACAGCAGCTTTTGCCTTATAAAACATTAAGAGACTGGTTTTTATAACCGAAGTGGAGAGTGTTTACAGTGCGGTACGCACTGAGTCCTTAAATAAAACAGATACGTTCCGTCTTTAAGGGGTTAATGACACAGACGGTTCTTAAACGTTCGTGGTTTTCGCCTTTCAGCTACCTGACGCAGCTGGTAGCCCGCAAGGGTTTTATTTTAAAACAAGTAAATTTAGTTATAAAAACCAGAACAGTGAATGATTAACATCCCTACTGATTTTGAGAGAATAATTTGAGCCGAGAATAATAACGTGCAAACTTAAGAGGCTAAGCACACAAAGGTTTGTGTCCTCTGACTTATGTTTCTAAATAACTATCAAAACTGTTGTCTAGTCCAGGTAGACATTTCTGTCTGAACATTGCTATGTTGCTGATAACGTCTTTCTTACTTCGTAACAAGGAGTACATTGATACATACACCGCAACGTACTGGTGTGTTCACGTAAAGTGTGTTGTTTGGGAAAACAAGTATTGCATGTTCTGAGTGTGTGTGTGTGTGTGTCTGTAGCTGTACTATGAAGCATGCAATGCGCATGCGTTGTATTATAAAGCCATCTATGTTTGTCTGGCTCTGTCATATTTTTCCTCGTTGTCTCACGAAAGGTACGATTTTCAGCGATAAGAGTTTGGAGCATAAAATATGTGGTTGGTTTTGTCTATAACTTTTGTCTGAAACATTCCGCATCCTAAGAAGAATTCAGCGAGTTGTTATCGTAAGTGTACATAGGTCTTCATGTAAAGTACAAGTTATTCTTGTCGGATTTAATGAAACTTGAATTTTGTCGACAGAATTTCGAAAAATCTTCAAATATTAAACTTCATCAAAATTCGTCCAGTGGAAGCCGAGTTGTTCCATACGGACGTACAGACGCATTGACGGACAGACAGACACAGACAGAGACAGACGGACAGACAGACATGATGAAGCTAATAGTAGCTTTTCGCAATTTTACGCATGCTCATAAAATTGACCCTATGTGAGTGTATTATTCCCGGGGCGGCGTGGTCGAGCCTACCGTTCTTCTGAGATGTCACACCGCATGACTGAGTAATTTGTCCGTGGCGTTTTGAAGGAGCACAATACCCGCATTATCAAGGATATAAACGTCAGATATGCCGCGTCAGAACTCAGAAGAACATGATCCTGAGCCTACAGGCCTTGCAGGGCTGGACATTTATCCTTTGTGCCTATAATAAATCCTGCACACTAAAATCTCTACAAAATTCGACAAGAAGGCCGTATCAACTGAATATCACCACATCTTCACTGCTTTAAACTGTTTTCTTCATGAACACCTCTGACGGAACTATAGCAAACCGTAGCGTGCAATCTCAATTGCCGCACTTAACACACCTAATCTGCCTAGTTTAGGCAACATGCACCCCACACACAAAACTTCTTCTTAGTTGTCGAGCTGCTTATTTCCCCGGACATATTTTGCGGGTCTGGGTGTAGCCACACCCTCAATCAGCAGAATAAGCCATGACGGATCATACGTCGGGATCACAAACCAAGTTTATAAAAGCATCCCCCTAGGACAGACGAAAAAAGTTGTGACTGCTAGCAGTGAAGAACGGAGGTCATGTGACATTCTGATATGTAGTACGTTACGTTCAGAAGTGACAAGGACTTACAGTAGCAAGGATGGTAATTACGAAAAAGAGCACACAGATACGAAATTACGCTTGACACTGTAAAGGGTTTGTAAAGATGCATGTTACACTTAAAGAAACTGTGAAAAAGGCAAAAATGGTAATAACGCACATATATATTTTACATAAGCAATGGCATGTAAAAGGAAAATGACTAAACATTGTACCTGGTAATATCAATATTATGTAAGTATTCATATCATATTAATACTGTATTAATGTTAAAATTAATATTAATATTATAGTAATATTATATTGTTAATGGCCTATGAATATCCTATTGTAATATTAATATTAACTAAGGCGTGTTTGGCCTAAACTTATACAGAGCGAAACCAAAAAATCGTCCTTCAACACAATGTATATATATATGTATATATATGTATATATATGTGTATATATATACACTTAGATGTCAAAAGACAGCTATATATTTCGACTACACAAGAGAGCCATCATCAGGCTGTATATAAAAGAAGTTCAACAGACAATATTTAAAACTGCAACTTATAGTTAGAAATCTCAAACGTTACACTATATAGTTCTAACAAAAACTGTGTATCAGAATTCTGAAGTAAAAATGAAAAAATTAATGTAAAACACAGTGCTTACCTGATCCATATCAGCAGTTAGGTGCACCTGTGTTTCTTCTGTATTAAATTTATATCATCCAAGAAATCAAGTTGGTACGCGGTTCGGGAAGTTTCACTAGAGAATACAAGTACGTGTAGATGTTTAAAATGCTGTGCATATTATCTGATTTGTAGCTGTAGGTGCAACAAGTAGAATGGCACGAATAGTGACGGCTAACGTAGAATTAGTTAAGAACTAATAAAGAGAAAGGCAAGAACAGTAAGAAGTTATAGAATAGGAAGCAGTGACATAAGATACAGTACACGTGTACATCTCCATTATATCCACTTAGATAAAACTGACCAATTTTAAATTTAATATTAAATAATCAGTTCTATATTTACAAAGACGCTGTTAGTGATATCGAACTGAATCGCAAAAGTACTGCGTGCCACCTAACACAGTTTTATTATCATAATAACAGGAGAAAGTTCCTTGATATGAGACTGCACCCCTCCCCCCAACCCCCCCCCCCCCCCACCGAAGACATACTCTGCAAGCACAGTAGGGACGGAGACTTGAAGTGCACACGACGTGTTTCAGCAGCCGCAATTTAACTTTCCGCATTAAACAAGACGTGTATACTTTTTAAGTCCTATCCTTGAAGAACAACTAAACATATTGAATAATTCAAGTAAGTCCTGTTTTTAAATATTGAACTTGTTCGGATATCTATTTAAAATAAGCACACACATATTTAAACTTCGACGTTTCTCGTTATAGATTTTCAATAACTTGATCCGAATACCAAGCAATCATACATATATTAACTTTTGAATCCAACACAGGTAGTACTGTCACATAATTGCATTATTCCAATTTATATCACCACTTTATATTTTAAATACTTTTAACTTTTTCTTCCTTACCTCAATTTGTTTTGATTAATTACACATTAATTACACATTAATTACACATTAATTACACATTAATTACACATTAGCTCTCACTATTTGTGCCACTGTACTTTCGTGTTGCACAGACCAGTACTAATCAGGTAATACGTGCAGTATTTTAAACATCTATATACCGTACAAAAATGTATTCCATAATAAAACTTCCCGAACCGCTTACCAACTCAATCCCCTGACTGACAAAGTTTTAACACAGACGATACACGGGTACAGCCAGCTGCTTGTATGGTGTACGTAAGCGCTGTACTTTACGTCTTTATTCATTTTGCTTTTAACTTCAAATTCTGGTACACCATATTTCATTGGAACCATACACTGTACCTTTTGAGATTTGTAACTAAAACTGCCCTTTAACCTTTTAAAGCCTAGCGGTAAATTTACGTACTACCAGGTTTAACATTAAAAAATTCTACATGGTGCCCACATTGCGTTTATGTGTTTTGTACGGATCTCAGAACAAACAGCAACTTTTGCCTTATAAAACATTAAGAGATTGGTTTTTATAACAGAAGTGCAGAGTGTTTACAGCGCGGTACGCACTGAGTCCTTATATAAAACAGACACACTCCGTTTTTAAAGGGTCAATGTTTAACTTCTTTAGATGCAGACTGTTGATGGCTATCTTGAATAGATGAAATATGTAGCTGTCATTTGACGTCTAAGATTATACGTTGTGGTGACGAACCGCTTGTCTGTTTTATAGTTACAGTAAAGAAACGGGGATCGTAGTTGCCTTAAGTGTAAACTTCATCGTATTGATAAAGGTAATTACCGTACACAACCCACGTGCTATATATTCTCATTTAGTTTTGTAAACACGGAACCCTTGAAAATGAATCGCCACGTCTGAAACATGCCGAATACAATATTTGGCGGCAGTTTATGATCAAATAGCAGCAAGTGTGTTGCAGGTATTGAATTACGTCTCCACGCTAAAACCTTCACTTTCACGAATATATACGGAAAGTAACTGTTTTTTCAATTAAAGTTTCGCAGTCATTTTATCTACACACATGCATATCACAACAATACACACCTCCGTGTTGGGCAAGGCATGGTCACGTTCATGCACGTAACAAGATGTAGCATCTCTTACCAATAGTGACCACAAACTTAATCTTCACTTTTTTTTCCTTTATGACTACCTTCATATGCGTAAGTTCTTGCACGACGATCAGAAAACACATCAACAGCCTGCGCCAGAAATATCGCGGATTATTGCGAAAATTTAACCAGAAAACTGGAAATGAAGAGCCTGAAGAAAACAAAGAAGCGTGTCCCGCCTTTGCATTTCGACCCCCCCCCCCCCCAATCAATAACTTTAACTAAGTAACGTTACGTAGGTCTAAATCGATCTGTGTTGTGTGGTTCCTTCTGTTAAACATTTCAACCACTAATTAAATAGAGTACTCGAAAGTATTCTTTCGTTATCCAAGACAGCGCCGCACTCTAAGATATGTTCTGCAGTGGTAAAGACAAATTGTCCCTATGCAAGACATAAAGGCCTATAGACATTCTTAAGCTCGGCACTAGAGGGACCTTCAAGTCCCGGCCGCTTTATCCCCAGGGAAGGAAGGCTGGTACCCATAAAAGTTAAAGCTGTATGGACCACAGAACTTGCTTGGACGTTTTGAAGAAGAGTGGTGTTGAGACTTTCGCTCTTCTGAGCTCTTACGCAGCGTGTGTTGATAGTTGTTTACCGACGTTTCGGGACAGCCTCTCGGTCTCATCTCCACGGGTCAACCAGTCGAAGAAGACGAGCAAAGGCTTCAGGAGAAAATATTACCCTTTCCAGAAAGGGAACCCTGATTATCGGCCCCATTCTTTGGCTGATGGAATTTCATCATCATCATCATCATCATCGTCGTCGTCGTCATCATCATCATCATCATCGTCGTCGTCATCATCATCATCATCATTAATTTTTATGCTGTATGGTAGCAAGCTAATTGCTACTGGTGAGTAATTTTGCGTGAAAAGACAAATATTCTACCTTTGCAACTAAACTTTACACTGAGAGTGCAGAGTTACCCTCCCTGTACTGTTACATATGTTTATGTAAATTAAGACAGCCACAAGAACTTTGAGGCACCGTGTGGTGTATACTGTTTGTCCTGAGCATTAGTCTGTCTGGTTTTCCCATCCAGTCCCAAAGTGAAAATTCATGGCAGCAGTTCTCCGCCCACGTAATGATTCCCTATGATATGGTGCCTCAGCCCAAAAACCAAAAGAGGCCCGCAGCGGAAAAGAGAACGATTTGTCACTGGGAGTTATTAGATTCGAATTCTGCGCCAATACGTACCTAACTGATGTATTTTCATACCGTCCTTCCAGGCAAATTCCAGGACACTACCTTCTCAACCGCCATGGTTACCTACCTGTCACCCGTCTCCACACAGCATATACAATTATCCCTTTATAGTTATATAGCGGCAGAAAATAAATACTACCTTGACGCAGCATCATTAAATCGCCTGAAGTAGAAAACAATTACAGAGAAAATTTAATTAAAGTGTGGGATATTGAGCTATCGTCTGTCCATGGATTTAAAGGCAATCATGAGTCTGTGGGGAAGTAGCCTTTTCCTGTGTGCTGTTTAATTAAATCTTGGCTTGTGTAAATAGGCTTTTTTTAGCTTTAGATTTCTATACCCTTCCTTAATTTAAAAACTGCGTGCCTATTGGCTTGGAAAACTCTAGGAAAAGCACTAATTGTCTGTTGGAAAAAGAAAGTATTTACAAGTAAAAAATATAAATGAAGTACACACATTCAGAAAAAGCAGCCACATGCGTCTTACATTTCATGAATGCAGAGTTAGTGAGTGTTTATAAGAAAGCACCTAGATGTCATAAAATTGAATCTACAAGTACATGACTAGCTTGTTTGCTTTACACTCGAGTAGCTGCTCTCGAAGTCAAATGTTTAACCCTTGAAAGCCCAGTGGTTTCTTTGTGTGCCCTGGGCTTGGCGTCTAATAAGTTCTGCATTCTGGTAACTGATTGAATTTACACTTTCTACTCTGATGTTTCGCTCAGCACAAGCAGCGATTGATTCCCTATAAGGCATTAACTGAATGGCTTCTATGACCGAGACGGTGTGTGTTTACTGCGCGGTACGTACCGGATCTATAACCCTTCAATGCCTACCTTAGTGCAGTGAAAGGATATTAAATTTCTCACAGCCTTCCACCTAGGTACAATCTAAGGTCATGAATGCAGGCCTCGGTGCGGTGTACGGACATTCAATTCCTCGCACGCTACAGGGTTGGGTACACTCTAATGTCATGAATGAATTTAAGGTTATTTTAATCATACACTTCTTCATGCTGTGCACTAATTGAAATTTAAATCCCAGCGTTGCTGAAGGACGAATACAGTTCAGGATAAGCTGGGTCTCTGAAGGTTTAATGGTGGCACACAGCCTGCTGCAATTACATAGCAAATCTTCTGTAAAGAACCTAGATTTTAGGTGTTCTTTTTATTGACTCGATTTGGAAAAAATGTGAAACGAAGAAGTGGATGTTTGTAAAAAGTGCTTCAAAGCCTGCAGATTGTGTTGCCTAAGAATATTTATTATTGTGTGAATGTACCGATACACGTTTTCAGGAAAAGGACTGAGCTGTTTTCAGTCTGATGACGCTTAAGGAAACAAAGGAAAGCCAATCCATGGGTCTCAACATTCACATCTGCAATAAGGCGCGGAAAACATCGTACTAAGTGGCACGCTTTGGCGCAGTTGGCTGAGGCACTGCGCTACAAGGCGGAAGGCCGCGGTTTCAATTCCCTGTCAGGTCATTGAAATATTTCAAGGATTTAAACCTTCAGACCGCACTATGGCCTTTAGGTCGACTCAATGTGTAACATAAACGAGCACTAGTGAGATCTTATAGGGTAAAGGCAGCCGGAGCGTAAGGCTGACAACCTTACCACATTCAAACGCCGATTTTTTAGGAATTCCCGGAGCCTCGCCCCGCTGGAGCCTTGACGGCCCGTCCAGGTCTGTATAGGGATTGCTAGGGATTGCTCAGACGTTGAAGTCGGCTGATGACTAGTACATTAGAATTTTGAAAAATTAATTAATAAAATTAAAAAAAAGAAGATAGGACACTGTGATTGAGTCATGGAACATGTAGTTTTAGTTGTACATATACAAATGCAGTTGCAGACAGCGTTATGTTGTACTTACAACATGATTTTTATAACACAATAGCGTCAGGGTCAGCGCCCCCCCCCCCCAAGGAAAAATTTTGGGTGCGCATCTGTCATGGTATCAGCTTCTCAGCAAGGTTGCATAAGTCCCTCCCTCTCAGAGAATATTTACGGGAGACGGAAGGAAACAACACCGAACGAATGACAACCACCAGTGGAAATGCACCACGCATTGTGTGTTATATGTCGCACTGCGTGCAGCATTTAACACCAGTAGCTAATACAGATCACTTAAAAAAGGTCTCTTAAGTCCGTTACACTCATGTGTTGTTCCTTAAACAAGGAACAACACAATTCTAGCATTCCGACACAACATTCAACACCCCCCCCCCCCCCAAACCACGCCACCTTCAGAATCGAAACTTATTGCGCACCTAAACTGCCGGCAAGCAACGTTAGCCAGGACAAAGTCTAGTTTAAATTTCTACCAGTTGTCCCGAGTCTATTATTCTATAAACAGCTTTCTCTCAAATACCTAAACTGAAAATTAATCTATTGGCGTCCTCAGTGCAGGCCTCCCTTAATCCTCTCCGCCTTTTTGGAGTGACAAACTCCGCCAGACAAAGAGGCACATACCGTTAACTCTGATCGATATTCCCACGCAAAAGTTAAGAAAATTTCCGTATACTAAAATTTAAATACATCAAATTAACTAAAATTGGGAGACGCATGCTTTACAACGGCCCTAAAAACACGTCTCGTATTCACAAACTGATAAACATACCAGAAGTCTGGTTATTTTGCTATCTCAGAGGCACCTGTTCTTCGAATCGAACCAAGTACGGGCTGTCTCAAAACCTACTCACTTCATAAAGTAACAAATACATTTGCTATTATAATCCACCTGCAAATAGCCGAGCCCGCCATCAAGCACGGCGCACTGTGTAGCCTTCTCCGACCTGCTGTAGTTTCTGTAGGCCTCGTAATCCTGAAAGAAACTGGACGCGTCTTTTGTACGCGTTGCCAAGGCAACGCAGGGCCGCCAGCCCTGTATACAGAATTATGGATTTAGTGAGACAGGGCGAGACAGATAGAGATGGAAAATATAAAATACAGAGTTTACTATGAAATTAGTTCAAATAAAGCGACACGTTAATTTGCATAGCTCCGCAAATAAATTACACTTCCTTATATACCAGGCGACAAAGAAGTTGTTAAGTACCTAATAATTTGCATAATTACAAGACGGCGCGCAGCTAACTTACATTACAGTGTATTGTGGCATTAGCCGCTGTTTAATTAGAAAGGATGTTAACATTTATAATATAGATAGAAATTCAAAATACATATAATTAAAACGCAGGGTAACGCGTTTCTTTAATTCCAGGCAGGAGAAAAATGTACGTGTAGCTTACAGAGTTCTTTACTTGTTTTCCCGAGGAACACTGCATAACGCGAACATGACAAACGGAAGATTCACCCCACCCAGCCTGCCGCTGTGTTACAGAGAATTCCCGAAGTGTGCGCATAATAATTTCTTTCATTTGAAGAAATTTACTGAACATTTTGGTTATTTTCCTTGATTTCATTTTGGTTTCTTAATATTAATTCTACCTAATGATGGAAGCAGAAAAGTTTCCAAAACGTCGTGTATATCTGATATGCTTCAGGAGATCGACAATTTTTAAGGTCGTGTTCTTATACTAAAGAGTAACGTAACGTGTATAGTTTCCTCCTAAGGCAAATTTCTTTACTTAAATGTGTTTTAGGAACTAAACAATTCAGATTCATAATTTGTGACATTCTATTTGTTCGTTTATTAAAACAGATACTGTTAGGCGATTTTTTATGATGGCTGATACCTTCGGTCTTTCTTAAAGATAACTGTATGTCGTTTTCTAGACGTTTAAAAACTGTGGGTGTGTGGGCCTAAATCTAGAATTTGTTTTACAAAGTTTCGAATTAAACCTAACGGAGTAACACACAGTGGAAGAAAGAAAAGAAAATAGAATACAAATTACACGAAATCTGTGAAATTTATCTTTATTTGAATAGACAAATATTTTTGCCTTAAAATATTCTATCTTTTTATGGATGCTAAATTATTTTTGTAATTTTTCTTTCTACAGTATTAAGAAGGATTTGAAAGAAATACCCCATATGCCTTTAACGTCAATGGAACCTTTGTGTTTATTACACTCCAGTTTTATAGCAATGTAAGAAAGCCACGTCTAATGTGGCAGTTCCGCCTTCCTGTTGTTGTTATAACAAATTCTCTGTGAAACAATTACTTCTCGCCTCAGAATTTTCCACCTCTTTTGCGGGAAGTTTCACTGTCTCGAGCAGCCGGTAGCCAGCGTCTCACTGCAGCGCCTGGCATGTGTTACCACATCAAAACATGAAGCTCAGGCAAATTTAGGCAGTTGCCCAGACAGGGTAAATTATAAATGGATTAACCAGATAAAAGACTTCTACGTATCATAAATATTAAATGATGAAATACAACACTGTAAGATCCTGGTGTTAACAGGTAGTTAGTACACAGCATGGCAAGAAATGAACCCAATTAAATTATTATTATTATTATTATTATTATTATTATTATTATTATTAGATTCCCAGGCTCGTCCGTGTGGGATTCGTTTTAGAAAAGTGGCACTGGGAAATGTTTTTCTCCCAATATTTTGGTTCTCATCTGTCAGTAAAATTTTCCATGCCCATTCTTACGGTATATAATCTCAGAAACTGACAGCGTCGTTTAAATAGCACACTTCAAAACTGACCATATAAGTCTAGCAGGAACTAACTTCTGTCATGCGGCAGATGTTTTACCCCTTAATTCAATTTTAAAATCCAAGGTCTTCCCTTAACTTCTGAATATGTGTAAACAGATTTCTATCTTCCAGCGAAAGAAATGTCATTTTCATTTTTCAATGAAAACTTTTCTACTACAGTGACAAGCTATTTAATGCAAGACGAAAATTTATTCAAAAACATCGAAATGTGGTTTCGTCTTTCATAACCCAAGATAACGAAGATTCGAGTAATCGGATTTGCAGTGTAGCGCCTTCCTCCTTGCACATCATCGCTTTTCCGCCAAAAAAAACATAATAAACGGCTACATGCAAATCTGTTTCATAGACTATCCGCTATAAATCTTACTGGACATAAATGAAAGACCATTAAATTAATACCCCAGTAATGTGGACGTCCAGCGATTTACTGCAATATGTTTCTCTGGCTGTTAACTAAGATTGCTGTAACATAAAGCATGGAAAGTGTAGACTGTTGACCACGAACCCAAACCGTATCGTGAACCTGCATGAATATTCACTAAAGGGGATACTTGAGTGACAACGACAACAGATTCCACTCAATGACGACGCCCCATTGACGCCCCGAGCCACACGCATGTGCCAGTAGACGGCGCCACCCTGACAACTGGGTCGCCGCATATGATGGTGTCTAGTTAAAACATTATCATCCGCAAGACCAAAGCAGCACTGCGGTGGGTGGCGTCGTGTAACTATATTAAAGCAAACCCCAAGCTGCTTCGTCAATTTGTAACGCTTCATTCTGTCATTCGATAGAGCGCCTCTTCGGATATCGACAGCTTTGGAAAAACAGTAGAAGTCTTAAATATAATGTGTTCCATGTCCGTGCACTGTATTATACAAAAACACTAATCACCAACAAATGCACAAAGGGAGTTTTATCATCAATCTTAGCACACTCCTACATGTTTCGATCATGCTGGGTCATCTTCAGGGAGAACTATTTTATCGTTACACTAAGGTTGCACTTTACAGTTGAGTAAGAATGTGCTGTTGACTGTGTACTGTGTACTGTGTACTGGAGGCGTG